>CM038682.1:83451687-83956817 GCA_021605205.1 Aegilops longissima | reverse complement strand
ATGAGAGAAAAGACATTAAAATTTGTAGCGACCAGACCGAATGGATCCAGTCTCGTGCTTAGTGTCATCCTGGATCGATAATCTTGACACCACACAAGTACTTTGAAGGATTTATAGCAGAGTAGCAATCACACACTTATTACATCGTTGTCCACAAGGGAACTTATTACAATAATATGGCTTAAGGCCATCTAATAATAACAGCGAAGGCTTGGAAGATAAGCGAGTCCATCAACTCCAACGGCATCATGAGTATAGAACCACGACCTAACACCTTACTCGTCGTTCGAAAAGTCTGCAACGTGAAAAGTTGCAGCCAAAACGGGTCAGACACATGGAATATCTTGGCAATGTAACACATAAAGAGCAATGAAGGAATAAGCCTATACTACATGCATATATGGCTGGTGGTAAGGCTCTCTGTTACATTTGCATAAAGTTGATTTTCCCTACATCAAAGGAATAATTTTATTTAACTATCATGATGGTTGTTAAACATTGAGAATGGTTGACACATCCTCAATCCCAATTAAAAAGTACTCATAAAAACCCAATAACTTTTATTAGAAGTAACATGTTGAGATTCACATGATATTCAATTACAGGATACTCAAATTGTCCATAACCGGGATACGGCTAATCATGATTAGTTTATACACTCTGCAGAGGTTTGCGACTTTTCCCCACAAGACTCGATCGCCTCCGCTTGGTTCTCGTGACTACATGGTGTTTGAGAAGCGGATGACCGAGACATAGTCTTTCGAAGCGCTAGCACCTTACATGTGGGTAGACCGTACCAACCTACATCCCCTACATCAGCTAGCCTACCCGTAAGAGTTCATGACGACTTAGTCAACTCGCCAGAGCCCATAATTGGCTTGTGGCTGCACGGAAGTTTCAGTTTGAATAATCTTATGATCCCTTAGAGCACGGGTGGCGGTCCGAAGAAATACAGCAAGTCTCGATGGAAACCAGGTGCCTCAATCCACCCAGATGTGTGTTTAGGTTGCCACCTTAGATAAACCATTAATTAACAATCTCACATCTGTCGTGGATATTCACTCACCCAATCCACGTCTACTAGCATAGCATAGCATGAACAAGCAAACGTAGAAGTAACTCCCAAGGTTTCATAAGTAAAACAGGTAATAGGTACTACCTCAATCTACTTCCCATCCCACAATTTAATTAGATCCTAACCATGCAAGTGTTCGAGGAATAGATCTAATGCATAAAAACTGGGTATGAGAAGGGTATGATCAAAGTGTTACTTGCCTTGCTGATGATCCGCGAGACCTAGAGATTCGAAGTAACAAGCGGCGCACTCCGGGTGATCTAACGCAGACAAACAACAAGCATACAATAAGTACTCATCTAATGCATGGGGAAATCTCGAATAAAAGATCTAACCAGAAAGTTCAACTTAAGAACCCTGGTTGCAAAAGAATCGAATCAAAATAAACTCCGAAAGTCGAAACTCGAGAGAGAACGACTCGGTTTTGCAAATCTGAAATTAGGTCAAAATTTTATAGTGGCAAAACTCTGTGAAAGTAGGTTAGTCTGAACGGCGGTTTCGTTACGAAACTCCAGGCGCTTGAATCACCTGATTCCGATAAACGAGCGAGAAATAAAACAGTTTTGAAAATCGGATCTGAAATCGAATCAGAAAAATAACGGATTAAATCTGATTAAAAGAAAACGACGAACGGTTTAAATAACGGACGTTCGTTAACAGAACGAATCCAACGAACGTGTTCATTAAAACGAACGGTTCGGTGAACGTTCGTTAAATAAGAAAACCGAAAAAAATAAAACCAATCTAGGTTTAAAAAACCGAACATCTTTTTTTTTAAATAAAACCGGATCGGTTTTTTGGGGAAAACCGGATCGGGCGCGGGGCTACCTCCGGTGATCTCGCCGGCGGGTCCGCGAGGCTCAGTTGAAGCGGGGTCCATGGGTCGGGAGGCGAGGGCGGGGTTCGGCGTCGGCGGCGGGAACGGCGGCGGGCGGCCTTGGGCGGCAGGGGTTGATCGGGCGCTGGTGAGGCGGCGGCGGCGGATCGAGGTGAGGAGAGGGGGGGGCGGCGGGTATTTATGGGAGAGGGGGGTCGGGTGGCTTGGGGAGGGGGCAGGGGGTCGGGCCTGAGCGGACTCGGGAGTTGTCGCGGCGGGCACCCTTTCGGGAGGCGGCGCGCGCGAGGGAGGAGAGGAGGTGGGCTGGGGGCTGGGCACTGGGCCTGGCTGGCTGGCAGTTGGGCCTCGGCCCGAAGGCGCAAATTTTTTTTAAATAAAATTAAACCAAAACGAATTAAAAAAAACCAAATGAACTCCGATTTAAATAAAACAAATTTTCCCCGACTCCTAAAAATGAGTCGAACAAAATGAACCTTAAAAACGGCAAACATGCATAAATTTTTAAAATGCTCATTTTTGCCTAAGCAAAATAAATCTTCCAAAACCAAATTTGGTTTATTTATAATATCTTCATTTTTTCCAAAATGTTGGGAAAGTCATATTATTCCCTCTCAAAATATTTTTATAGGAAAAACTTTATGAAGATAATTAAATAAATCAAATGATCCTATTTTCAAAATTTGAGAAATCCCAAATATGAAAATAATGAAACTTCCAACTCTCTCCGAGGGTCCTTGAGTTGCGTGAAATTTCTAGGATCGGAAAATGCGAGAAAATATGATATGCATGATGACCTAATGTATAACATTCCAAATTGAAAATTTGGGATGTTACAAACCTACCCCCTTAAGATGAATCTCGCCCTCGAGATTCGGGTTGGCTAGAAAATAGGTGTGGGTGGTCCTTAAGCAAAACTTCCTCTCTTTCCCAGGTGGCTTCATCCTCAGTGTGGTGGCTCCACTGAACTTTGCAAAACTTGATAACCTTGCTGCGGGTAACTCTGCTGGCATAATCGAGAATCTTAACTGGTTTTTCCTCATATGTCAAGTCATCCTTCAACTGTATTGCTTCCAGTGGCACTGTGTCTCTTAATGGTACCTCTGCTATCTCGGGGTGACATTTCTTCAACTGAGAAACATGGAATACATCATGAACTCCTGACAGTCCTTCTGGCAATTCCAATTTATACGCAACTTCTCCCATGCGTTGCAAAATCTTATACGGTCCAACGAAACGGGGTGCTAACTTTCCTTTCACTCCAAAACGCTTAACTCCTCGAAGCGGGGATACTCGGAGATATGCGTTGTCTCCAACTGCATACTCAATCGCTTTGCGCTTTGAATCGGCATAGCTCTTACATGCGGACTGGGCTACCTTGAGCCTGTCTCGAATCAACTTAACTTTCTGTTCGACTCCTTAATCAAATCTGGTCCAAACAACCGACGATCTCCGGTTTAGTCCCATGACAACGGTGTCCTGCACCTTCTTCCATACTGAGCCTCGAAGGTGCCATCTTCAAGCTGGTTTGGTAGCTGTTGTTGTAGGAAAATTCTGCATACGGCAAATTATCATCCCAACTAGATCCATAATCTAGTGCACAAGCTCTCAAGATGTCCTCCAAAATCTGATTGACTCTCTCGGTCTGTCCATCGGTCTCGTGGGTGGAAAGCTGTATGAATTCCAATCGGGTTCCCAATGTTTCATGTAATCTGGTTCCAAAATTTCAAGTAAACTGGGTTCCTCTATCCGATACGATGCTCCTCGAACTCCGTGTAAGCACACAATTCTGGTCATGTATATCTTTGCCAACTTAGCACTGCTATAAGTAGTCTTGATGGAATGAAATGAGCTACCTTGGTCGACGGTCGACTATGACCCAAATCGAGTCATATCCTGATCGGGTCTTTGGCAAACCTGTGATGAAATCCATGCCTAGTTTATCCCACTTCCATTCGGGTATCGGCAACGGTTGTAACAATCCTGCTGGCTTCTGATGTTCTGCCTTTACTTTCTGACATACGTCGCAAATTGCTACATACTCCGCAATATCCTTCTTCATTCCGGTCCACCAGAAAATATTCTTCAAATCCAAATACATCTTGGTATTTCCTGGGTGAATCGAATAGGGTGAATCATGGGCTTCTTGCAAAATCAACTCCGATCTACGGGTCATTGGGCACATAAACACGGTCTTCAAACCATAGGGTATCGTGCTCATCCTCACGAAATCCTTTAGCTTTTCCTTTGCTCATTTTCTCCTTTATAGAGGCAACTTCCTTATCTGCCTTTTGGGCTTCTCTGATTTTGTCCATTAGTGTCGACTGAATCTCCAATGCTGCTACATAGCCTCTCGGAACTATTTCCAAACATAGCTCTCGAAGGTCCTCGGCTAACTCATTGGGTATTCCTCCCATCATTAGGGTATTGACGTGGCTCTTACGGCTCAATGCGTCAGCTACAACATTAGCCTTTCCGGGGTGATAATGCAATCTCATATCATAATCCTTGATTAGCTCTAACCATCTCCTTTGTCGAGATTCAATTCATACGTGTGAAGATGTACTTCAAACTCTTGTGATCCGTATATACTTCACAATGATTTCCAATGAGAAAATGTCTCCACGTCTTCAAGGCATGCACAACGGCTGCTAACTCCAAATCATGAGTGGCATAATTCAACTCATGAGGCTTAAGTTGTCATGAAGCATACGAAACAACTCTTCCTTCCTGCATAAGCACTGCTCCAAGTCCTCGACGTGAAGCGTCGCAATACACCTCATAATCCTTAGTCTGATCTAGCAATATCAAAACTGGTGAGGTAACCAATCTTTTCTTCAACTCCTGAAAACTTGCCTCACAGTCCTCAGTCCATATGAATTTGTTTTCCTTCTTCAACAATTCAGTCATAGGCTTTGCAATCCTTGAGAAATTCTCAATGAATCTTCGGTAGTATCCTGCGAGTCCAAGGAAACTCCGAATCTCTCCAACTGTCGTTGGTGCTTCCCATTTGGTTACGGTCTCAACTTTTGTGGGGTCAACTGCTATCCCTTCTCCGGATATAACATGTCCGAGAAATCCAACTTCCTTTAGCCAAAACTCACATTTGCTGAACTTTGGCATACAACTGGTGTTCCTCGGTTTCCCAAAACCAATCTCAAATGTTCCTTATGTTCCTCTTCATCCTTGAGAAAATCAAAATGTCATCAATGAACACCACGACGAACTTGTCCAAAATTCCATAAACACTTTGTTCATCGGGTTCATGAAATAGGCTGGTGCGTTAGTCAGTCCAAATGACATAACGGTATACTCGTACAGATCCATATCTCGTGGTAAACGCTGTCTTGGGTATATATTGCTCCCGAATCTTCAATCGATGGTACCACGATCGCAAGTCGATCTTAGAAAACACTTTGGCTCCTTGCAAGCGATCAAAAGATCATTTATCATCGGTAGTGGGTACTTGTTCTTGATTGTTACTTCATTCAATCCACGGTAATCAACAACCATTCTCAAAGATCCATCCTTCTTCTCCACTAACAAAACGGGTGATCCCCAAGGTGAAGAACTTGGGCGAATAAAGCCTTTATCCAATAGTTCCTTAATCTGCTTCTTGATTTCCGCCAAATCCTTTGCGGGCATCCTGTACGGTCGCTTCGATATCGGGCCTGTTCTTGGCAACAGCTCGATTAAAAACTCAATGTCTCTATCCGCGGCATTCCCGCAACTCTTAGGAAATACATCAGGATAATCCTTTACCACTGGTACTTCTTCCTGTACCACTCCTGATAAGCAATTAACTTGTGCTCTCCTCGGCTCGTGCCGTGATACGTACTTAATCCTCCTTCCTTTTGGTGTGGTGAGCAAAATTGACCTTGTGGTACAATCTATGTTTCCTCCATACTTTGATAACCAATCCATACCTAATATCACATCCAATCCTTGGGATTCCAGAACTATTAGGTCTGAGGGGAAAACATAGTGTCCAATCCTTAGTGGCAGTCGATCACACCATTTACTAGCCATGTACTCTGCTCCGGGTGAGGTTACTAGCATGGGTGACCTAAGGGCTTGGGTTGGTAACTTGTACTTATCCACAAATCCCCTTGATATGTATGAATGCGATGCACCAAGATCGAAAAGAACAACCGCGATAAATGACTTAACCAAAAACTTACCGATTCTTTGTGATCGGGCTGATCTTCAACCTCCTCCACATCAATGTGGTTCACCTGTCCCCTGTTGAAAGGGTTTGGCTTCTTTCGAGCTTCCATTGCCATTTCCATTCGCCTTCAGGCAGTCATTTGCATAGTGCCCAGTCTTGCGGCACTTAAAGCAAGTAATGTGACTCAGTCTACCTTGGATGGTGTAGACGGGTTGGTGCGATTCTGTCCGTTGCTTCCTCCATTCCGCTCCCATTCTTGGTGCCATTATGGTTATGCGAATTACCTCCTCCATGGGTATGCTGAAACTGAATTCGGATTTAGGGGTATAACGAGGCTTCGCTTAGATCCGAGTTATACTTCCCTTGTCCATACTTCCGCTTGCGGTTCTCAATTTGCTGCTGCTTCCCTTCAATCATGAGAGCTCGGTCTACTAACTCCTGGTAGTTGTTGAAACTTGCTACCATCAACGGCATGTTGAACTCATCATTCAGTCCTTCTAGAAACTTCTCCTGTTTAGCTGCATCTGTAGCAACGTCATCTGGGGCATAACGTGCTAATTTGCTAAAGTCATCCACGATCGCCAACAGTCCTTCCTCCTTGGCGAGGTTGCGAAACTCACGCTTCTTCATGGCCATGGCTCCTGCTGAAACATGGGCGGTCTGAAAAGCTTGTCAAACTGGTCCCATGTGGCGGTGTTCACGGGTAAGTGGCTGTGAAATTCTCCCACCATGCTGCCATGGGTCCTTCAAGCTGATGTGCTGCAAACTTCACTCTTTCACCATCTGTGCATCCTGCAGTGGTCAGCTCCTTCCTATCTTGCGGAGCCACCATCTGCTACAATCGGCTCGGTGCTATTGGAATACACCGCGGTTCAGTCTAAGGAAACGAGTGATGATCCATGGTGGTGGTGGTGGCGGTGGGTTGTTGTTGTTGTTGTTGTTGTTGTTGTTCGCACCAATGTTTGAACCAGGTATTCGCTGCTGGATCAATTGGGTGATCTCTGGCGGGAAAACGAATCCGGGTCGCGTCTCGGAGGCATCGATGGGTTTAGAAGAGAAGAGAAATGTAGAATAGAATGAGGTCTAAGGGAATCACTACCCAAATGCACATGGGCAAAACACACAAAATCACTCCATTCAATCAAACAAGGGCTTACAACGATCTAACTATCGCAAAAGTGTGTGTACTATAATGTTTACATGGAGGAAATACTACTAATATGTGGGGACTTCTACTAATTTGAACCGTGGAAGACTCCATGATGTCCGCTCCAACCGTCTTCAAAGTCGGGTTCACTTGGATCCGAATCTGTGTCGTCGATGTTAATGTAGTCACTTGGGTATTCGACATTCTGGTCTTCATTCCTGAGCGCCAACTTCTTCTTGAGTTCTTCGATCTCGTACTTAAGATCGTTATTGTGTCTTGCCAGAGCTACGATCTCGTCCATGTAGTCCTTGCGTGTAGTCTTTAGTTCTTCTTCCAGTTCGATGATCCTTCCCTTTGTCTTCTGCAACTCCAACATGTCATTGCACATTTGGTTTTTCCTGGCGTCGAATGTGCTGATTTAACTCCTGGATGAAAGCTGCAATGGATCTATCCTTCTTGGTGTTGACGACGTCCCAGTTGTCATCTCGGCGTCCGCAAATCTGGTAGATGGTGTCCTTGAGATCTCCTTGATAAACTTCTCCAATGCGTCCCATGGTGATGTGAGCTGCCATGCTCTTTCCCAGACTCCAAGTGGGTGCACTGAAAACACTATCTATAGGCTTGGTGATTGGGGCGAATGTCCTTCCTGGAACGTGAGCATGAATCTTCCAGCGCTCCTCTTCAGGCAGAGTGGCGTTGAAAGTTCCGGTGAAGCTTGGTAATCCAATGTTCAGGTACTTAGTAACTTCCTTCAAGTGAAATCCAAAGGTGTGCCTTCATCCGGTTGGGTGTACTTGATCTTCGCGTCCGTCATCCTAAAGAGAGTAGAAAAGATGAGGAGTTAGAAAATGGGAAGAGAGTAGTGATCTATGGCTTTAACTTAGTGGTCGTGTCCTACGGTCGGCGTGTGCTCGATACCATTCTCAGAGCGACCAGACCGAATGGATCGATCTCTGCTCGTGTCATCCCTGGATCGAGAATCTTGACACCACACAAGATTTGAAGGATTTATAGCAGAGTAGCAATCACACACTTATTACATCGTTGTCCACAAGGGAACTTATTACAATAATATGGCTTAAGGCCATCTAATAATAACAACGGAAGGCTTGGAAGATAAGCGAGTCCATCAACTCCAACGGCATCACTGAGTATAGAACCACGACCTAACACCTTACTCGTCATCTGAAAAGTCTGCAACGTGAAAAGTTGCAGCCCGAAAACGGGTCAGCACATGGAATATGCTGGCAATGTAACACATAAAGAGCAATGAAGGAATAAGCCTATACTACATGCATATATGGCTGGTGGTAAGGCTCTACGGTTACATTTGCATAAAGCTGATTTTTCCCTACATCAAAGGAATAATTTTATTTAACTATCATGGTGGTTGTTAAACATTGAGAATGGTTGACAGCATCCTCAATCCCAATTAAAAGTACTCATCAAAACCCAATAACTTTTATTAGAAGTAACATGTTGAGATTCACATGATATTCAATTACAGGATACTCAAATTGTCCATAACCGGGGACACGGCTAATCATGATTAGTTTATACACTCTGCAGAGGTTTGCGCACTTTTCCCCACAAGACTCGATCGCCTCCGCTTGGTTTCTCTGACTACATGGTGTTTGAGAAACGGATGACCGAGACATAGTCTTTCAGAAGCGCTAGCACCTTACATGTGGGTAGACCGTACCAACCTACATCCCCTACATCAGCTAGCCTACCCGTAAGAGTTCGCACGACTTAGTCAACTACGCCAGAGCCCATAATTGGCTTGTGGCTGCACACGGAAGTTTCAGTTTGAATAATCTTATGATCCCTTAGAGCACGGGTGGCGGTCCAAGAAATACAGCAAGTCTGATGGAAACCAGGTGCCTCAATCCACCCAGATGTGTGTTTAGGTTGCCACCTTAGATAAACCATTAATTAACAATCTCACATCTGTCGTGGATATTCACTCACCCAATCCACGTCTACTAGCATAGCATAGCATGAACAAGCAAACGTAGAAGTAACTCCCAAGGTTTCATAAGTAAAACAGGTAATAGGTACTACCTCAATCTACTTCCCATCCCACAATTTAATTAGATCCTAACCATGCAAGTGTTCGAGGAATAGATCTAATGCATAAAAACTGGTATGAGAAGGGTATGATCAAAGTGTTACTTGCCTTGCTGATGATCCGCGAGACCTAGAGATTCGAAGTAACAAGCGGCGCACTCCGGGTGATCTAACGCAGACAAACAACAAGCATACAATAAGTACTCATCTAATGCACGGGGAAATCTCGAATAAAAGATCTAACCAGAAAGTTCAACTTAAGAACCCTGGTTGCAAAAGAATCGAATCAAAATAAACTCCGAAAGTCGAAACTCGAGAGAGAACGACTCGGTTTTGCAAATCTGAAATTAGGTCAAAATTTTATAGTGGCAAAACTCTGTGAAAGTAGGTTAGTCGGAACGGCGGTTTCGTTACGAAACTCCAGGCGCTTGAATCACCTGATTCCGATAAACGAGCGAGAAATAAAACAGTTTTGAAAATCGGATCTGAAATCGAATCAGAAAAATAACGGATTAAATCCGATTAAAAGAAAACGACGAACGGTTTAAATAACGGACGTTCGTTAAAAGAACGAATCCAACGAACGTGTTCATTAAAACGAACGGTTCGGTGAACGTTCGTTAAATAAGAAAACCGAAAAAAAATAAAACCAATCTAGGTTTTTTTTTAAAAAAACGAACATTTTTTTAATAAAAACCGGATCGGTTTTTTTTAGGGGAAAAACGGATCGGGCGCTGGGCTACCTCCGGTGATCTCGCCGCGGGTCGCGGGCTCGGTGGGGCGGGGTCCGCGGGTCGGGAGGCGAGGGCGGCGGGTTCGGCGGCGGCGGGAACGGCGGCGGCGGCGGCAAGGCCCTTGGGCGGCGGGGTTGATCCGGGCGGTGGTGAGGGCGGTCGGCGGATCGAGGTGAGGGAGAGGGGGGCGGCGGGTATTTATGGGAGAGGGGGTCCGGGTGGCTTGGGGGGGGGCAGCGGGTCCGGGTCGGAGCCGGACTCGGAGGAGGCGCGGCGGGGGCACTGCTGGCGGCAAGCGGGCAAGCCTTGAGAGGAGGAGAGAGGAGGTGGGCGGGGGGGCTGGGCCTGGGCCCTGGCTGGCTGGCAGTTGGGCCTCGGCCTGTGGGGCATGCAAAATTTTTTTTTAAATAAAATTAAACCAAAACGAATTAAAAAAAACCAAATGAACTCCGATTTAAATAAAACAAATTTTCCCCGACTCCTAAAAATGAGTCGAACAAAATGAACCTTAAAAACGGCAAACATGCATAAATTTTTAAAATGCTCATTTTTGCCTAAGCAAAATAAATCTTCCAAAACCAAATTTGGTTTATTTATAATATCTTCATTTTTTCCTAATTGTTGGGAAAGTCATATTATTCCCTCTCAAAATATTTTTATAGGAAAAACTTTATGAAGATAATTAAATAAATCAAATGATCCTATTTTCAAAATTTGAGAAATCCCAAATATGAAAATAATGAAACTTCCAACTCTCTCCGAGGGTCCTTGAGTTGCGTGAAATTTCTAGGATCGGAAAAATGCGAGAAAAACATGATATGCATGATGACCTAATGTATAACATTCCAAATTGAAAATTTGGGATGTTACAAAATTACTCCAAAAAGAATTATTATGCATAAAAACATCATAAATAACAATAGGAAAACATGATGCAAAATGGACATATCAACTCCCCCAAGCTTAGACCTTGCTTGTCCTCAAGTGAAAACCGAATTCGAAAAATACGTCCACATGCTTAGAGATGGAGGTATCGATAAAAACAACATACAGACATAGAAGCATCATGTAGATTTTTATAACAGCAACAAATTTCAATATAAGACTTTTATCATAGAGCTTTTATCATAAACTTCTCATGAATAAGTAACAGTTCATCACACAATCGAAGTATAAAGCATAAATTCTATTAGAAACCAACAAACTATGTTCTCAGTCAACTTTGCAACTACAATTCATCATCTTTTGAGGAAGGGTCACGTATCGGAGCCTTTAGGCAAGTCCACATACTCAACCATCATATAGTCTTCTGTGATTACTAACACTCCTCGCATACACATGAGCAAAACGTTTCAACCGGACACAAATAAATATATGGGCTTATAGTTTCGCCTCCAAACGTATTCACCTCAAGGGTGATGTCAATAGTAATAACCTATGCCACCCATATTCAACTGGACATATGTGCCTAGATCTTTCCTTACCACATGATGCTTGCCAAAGGAGAAAAATAAAAAGGAATAGAGAGAAAAACTTTGACTCTTTGCATAAAAGTAAATACATAAAAGTAAAAGATAGGCCCTTCGCAGAGGGAAGCAGAGGTTGCCATGCGCTTATTTGTTTGTATGCTCAACCCCTTAGTGCAAAAGTGATGACCCACAAGTATAGGGGATCTATCGTAGTCCTTTCGATAAGTAAGAGTGTCGAACCCAACGAGGAGCAGAAGGAAATGATAAGCAGTTTTCAGCAAGGTATTCTCTGCACGTACTGAAATAAGTGGTAACAGATAGTTTTGTGATAGGATAATTTGTAACGAGAAACAAGTAACAAAAGTAAATAAAGTGCAGCAAGGTGGCCCAATCCTTTTTGTAGCAAAGGACAAGACTGGACAAACTCTTATAATAGGAAAAGCGCTCCCGAGGACACATGGGAATATCGTCAAGCTAGTTTTCATCACGTTCATATGATTCGCGTTTGGTACTTTGATAATTTGATATGTGGGTGAACCGGTGCTTGGGTGCTGTTCTTACTTGAACAAACAACCCACTTATGATTAACCTCTATTGCAAGCATCCGCAACTACAACAAAAATATTAAGGTAAACCTAACCATAGCATGAAACATATGGATCCAAATCAGCCCCTTACGAAGCAACGCATAAACTAGGGTTTAAGCTTCTGTCACTCTAGCAACCCATCATCTACTTATTACTTCCCAATGCCTTCCTCTAGGCCCAAATAATGGTGAAGTGTTGTGTAGTCGACATTCACATAACACCACTAGAGGCTAGACAACATACATCTCATCAAAATATCGAACAAATACCAAATTCACATGACTACTAATAGCAAGACTCCTCCCATGTCCTCGGGAACAAACGTAACTACTCACAAAGCATATTCATGTTCATAATCAGAGGGGTAATAATATGCATAAAGGATCTGAACATATGATCTTCCACCAAATTAACCAACTAGCATCAACTACAAGGAGCAATCAACACTACTAGCAACCTACTAGTACCAATCCCGGACTTGGAGACAAGAATTGGATACAAGAGATGAACTAGGGTTTTGAGAGGAGATGGTGCTGGTGAAGATGTTGATGGAGATTGCCCTCTCCCGATGAGAGGAGCGTTGGTGATGATGATGGCGATGATTTCCCCCTCCCGGAGGGAAGTGTCCCCGGCAGAACAGCGCTGCCGGAGCCCTAGATTGGTTCCGCCTCGTGGCGGCGGAGTTTCGTCCCGAAAGGTTGCTTCTAATTTTTTTTTCCCGACGAAAGACCTCATATAGCAGAAGATGGGCATCGGAGAGTCACCAGGGGGCCCACGAAGTAGGGGGGGCGCGCCCAGGGGGGTAGGGCGCGCCCCCCACCCTCGTGGACAGGGTGTGGGCCCCCTGGCCTTCATCTTTGGCGAGGATTTTTTATTATTTATTGTAAGATATTCCGTGGAGTTTCAGGACTTTTGGAGTTGTGCAGAATAGGTCTCTAATATTTGCTCCTTTTCCAGCCCGAATTCCGGTATCGGCATTCTCCTCTTTATGTAAACCTTGTAAAATAAGAGAGAATAGGCATAAGTATTGTGACATAACGTGTAATAACAGCCCATAGTGCAATAAATATCGATATAAAAGCATGATGCAAAATGGACGTATCAACTCCCCCAAGCTTAGACCTCGCTTGTCCTCAAGCGAAAGCCGATAACGATAAATATGTCCCCATGTTTAGAGGTAGAGGTGTCGATAAAAATAAAATACGGACATGAAGGCATCATGATTATTCTCATAACATCAACATATATAGATATTGTCATATGATTTCTTATATTCAAGTAATAATCTATTCACAATGCAGAGTACGAATCATAAACTTTATTGAGAACCAACAAACTATAATCTCAGTCATTGAAGCAATCACAATTTATCATAACATCAGAAAGAGTCTATGTCAGAGCTTAATAGCAAGTCCACATACTCAACTATCATTTAGTCCTTCATAATCACTAACACTCACGCGATACTTGTGGTTACGGAGTTTTAGTCGGACACAGTGAAAGATAGGGGCTTATAGTTTCGCCTCCCAACCTTTTACCTCAAGGGTAATGTCAACAATAATGATTCATGTCACCTACATCTAATTAGATATATCAATCAGGATCTTTCCAACACATTGTGCTTGCCAAAGGATAAAATGTAAAAAGGAAAGGTGAAGATCACCATGACTTTTTTGCATAAGGTAGAAGATAATAGTAACAGATAGGCCCTTCACAGAGGGAAGCAGAGGTTGCCATGCGCTTTTATGGTTGGATGCACAAAATCTTAATGCGAAAGAATGTCACTTTATATTGCCACTTGTGATATGAACCTTTATTATGCAGTCCGTCGCTTTTATTTCTTCCACATCACAAGATCGTATAAAGCTTATTTCTCCCACACCAATAAATCATACATATTTAGAGAGCAATTTTTATTGCTTTGCACTGATGACCACTTACTTGAAGGATCTTACTCAATCCATAGGTAGATATGGTGGACTCTCATGGCAAAACTGGTTTAAGGGTTTTTGGAAGCACAAGTAGTATCTCTACTTGGTGCTGAGAATTTGGCTAGCATGAGGGGGAAAGGCAAGCTCAACATGTTGGGAGATCCATGACAATATACTTTATATAAGATATAAGAAAACATAACCCATTACGTTGTCTTCCTTGTCCAACATCAACTCTTTAGCATGTCATATTTTAATGAGTGCTCACAATCATAAAAGATGTCAATAATAGTATATCTATATGTGAAACCTCTCTTTCCTTATTACTTCCTATTAATTGCAACGATGACCAAAGCTATGTTTGCTAACTCCCAACAACTTTCGATCATCATACTCTTCTATGTGAAGTCATTACTCTCAATAAGATCAATATGAACTCTTTGTTTCTTTTTATTCTTTTTATCTTTCTTTTACTCACTCAAGATCATGGCAAAATAATCAAGCCCTTTACTCAACACTAATCTTTGTTATATAACTCACAGACTCGATTACATAGAGAGATCATAAAGCAAAACTCAAAACTAGATCATGCCATAAACTTTATTCTACTAGATCAAGATACTACTAATAGGATCGAACTAAGAAAAACGGTAAAGATAGCAGATATGATTGTGATACGATACCGGGGCATCTCCCCCAAGCTTGGCAGTTGCCAAGGGGAGTGCCCATACCCATGTGATTATGTCTCCTTCTTCGGGGTTGGTGAAACATTCTTAGCGATGATGGCCTTTAGGATACGATTCTCCTCCTCAAGCTTATTGACTTGCTGCTTGAGGTCCATTATTTCCTTGCGAAGCTTTCTTGTAACTGCTAAGGCTCCTTGCACCAAAGGGTGTTGCATAGCTGCGGGAGAACAAGTGACACTCCTCTTCATATTTTCATAAGAAAGAAATCTAACATTGGAAGGGATAACCGAATTTGGAATAGCTGAGCTCTGTAGTTCCCCCATCGCGAACCCAGCTCGGAAGCGAGAAGTGACTTCTTGATCCTCCTTGACATCCACTCTCATCAAGTCAGCCTCCATCTCCTCCTCCGTTGCTGGCCCAAAGCGGCCAGCTTCGCTGTTTGCCCTTGGTTCTGGTGCCGGATTAGATACCCGGCTCTCCCCGACTGACTCTTGAGAAGACATCTTGCTCTAATCTGCAGCAGCAACAGCTCGAAACAAAAAAACAGAGGATATTTGCGTGATACGGGAGTCAAAACCTCCGGGAGAATATATAATGAATTTTTACCGACCAAAATATGTATCGTGCAAGAAAACGGAGTCCGAAAGGCACACGAGGTGCCCACGAGGTAAGGGGGCGCGCCCAGGGGGGTAGGGCGCGCCCTCCACCCTCGTGGGGCCCTCGTGTCCTTCCCGGACTGCTACTTATTTTTTTATTTTTCTAAATATTCCAAAATGGAGAAATATTGCCTTAAAAATTGTTTTGGAGTCGGTTTACTTACCGTACCACATACCAATTCCTTTTCGGGGTCTGAAACGTTCTAGAAAGTGTCCCTTATGTATTCCTCCGGGGTTACGGTTTCAATAACATTGGTTTCAACATTTATAGGATTACCTGAGATATAGTGTTTGATTCTTTGACCGTTTACCACCTTCGGATTTGTGCCTTCGAAGTTGTTGATTTTTATGCCACCGGAACGATAGACCTCCTTGATAACGTAAGGGCCTTCCCATTTAGAGAGAAGTTTTCCTGCAAAAAGTCTTAAACGAGAGTTGTATAGCAATACATAATCACCTACATTAAACTCGCGCTTTTGTATCCTTTTGTCATGCCATCTTTTAACCTTTTCTTTAAACAACTTGGCATTTTCATAAGCTTGGGTTCTCCATTCATCAAGTGAGCTAATATCAAATAACCTCTTCTCACCGGCAAGTTTGAAATCATAATTGAGCTCTTTAATAGCCCAATAAGCCTTATGCTCTAGTTCGAGAGGTAAGTGACATGCTTTTCCATAAACCATTTTATACGGAGACATACCCATAGGATTTTTATATGCAGTTCTATAAGCCCATAATGCATCATCAAGTTTCTTGGACCAATTCTTTCTAGACCTATTGACAGTCTTTTGCAAAATTAATTTGAGCTCTCTATTACTCAATTCTATTTGACCACTAGACTGTGGGTGATATGGAGATGCAATTCTATGATTAACATCATATTTAGCAAGCATTTTATGGAAAACACCATGAATAAAATGTGAACCACCATCAGTCATTAAATATCTAGGGACTCCAAACCTCGGAAAAATAACTTCTTTAAGCATTTTAATAGAAGTGTTATGATCAGCACTACTAGTTGGAATAGCTTCTACCCACTTAGTAACGTAATCAACAGCAACTAAAATATGTGTATATCCATTAGAGGCAGGAAAAGGTCCCATATAATCAAAGCCCCAAACATCAACTGGTTCAATAACAAGTGAATAATTCATACGCATTTCTTGACGTCTACTAATATTACCAATTCTCTGACATTCATCACAAGACAAGACAAACTTACGGGCATCCTTGTAGAGAGTAGGCCAATAAAAACCAGATTGCAATACCTTATGTGCAGTTCTATCTCCAGCGTGGTGTCCTCCATAAGCTTCGGAGTGACACTTGCGTAGGATATGTTCCTGTTCATGCTCAGGTACACAACGTCTAATAACACCATCTACTCCTTCTTTATAAAGATGTGGGTCATCCCAAAAGTAATGTCTCAAATCATAGAAAAACTTTTTCTTTTGCTGGTATGTGAAACTAGGGGCTATAAATTTAGCAACAATGTAATTAGCATAATCAGCATACTATGGAGTACTACGAGAAGTACTTATGACATTTAATTGTTCATCAGGAAAGCTATCATCAATAGGTAGTGGGTCATCAAGAACATTTTCTAACCTAGACAAGTTGTCTACAACGGGGTTCTCGGCTCCGTTTCTATCAACAATATGCAAATCAAATTCTTGTAGCAAGAGAGCCCATCTAATAAGTCTAGGTTTAGCATCTTTCTTTTCCATAAGATATTTAATAGCAGCATGATCAGTGTGAATAGTTACTTTAGAATCAACAATATAAGGTCTGAACTTATCACAAGCAAATACAACTTTTAAGAATTTCTTTTTAGTAGTAGCATAATTTGTTTGAGCATTGTCTAGAGTCTTACTAGGATAATGGATAACATTTAATTTCTTATCAACTCTTTGCCCAAGAACAGCACCTATAGCATAAACACTAGCATCACATAATTTCAAAGGGTAAATTCCAATCCGGTGGCTGAACAATAGGTGCAGAGATCAATGCTTTCTTAAGTATTTCAAATGCTTCTACACAATCATCGTCAAAGACAAATGGTATATCTTTTTGTAATAAATTAATCAGAGGCCGAGAAATTTTAGAGAAGTCCTTAATGAACCTCCTATAAAATCCGGCGTGACCAAGGAAACTTCTTATACCTTTGATGTCCTTGGGACATGGCATCTTTTCAATAGCATCAACCTTGGCTTTATCAACTTCAATACCTCTTTCAGAAACTTTATGCCCCAAGACAATACCTTCATTAACCATAAAGTGGCACTTTTCCCAATTCAAGACAAGATTAGTTTCTTCACATCTCTGCAAAACTCGATCAAGATTGCTCAAGCAATCATCAAAAGAGGATCCATAGACGGAAAAGTCGTCCATGAAAACCTCACAAATCTTTTCACAAAAGTCAGAGAATATAGCCATCATGCATCTTTGAAAGGTAGCAGGTGCATTACATAAACCAAAAGGCATACGTCTATAAGCAAAAGTACCAAAAGGGCATGTAAAAGTAGTCTTTGATTGATCTTTAGCCGACATAGGTATTTGAGAGAAACCAGAATAACCATCTTGGAAGCAATAATGTGTATGTTTGCATAATCTTTCTAGCATTTGATCAATAAAAGGTAAGGGGTAATGATCTTTCTTAGTAGCTTTATTTAATTTGCAGAAATCAATTACCATCCTATAACCTGTAATAATTCTTTGCGGGATCAATTCATCTTTATCATTAGGAACAACAGTAACACCTCCCTTCTTAGGGACACAATGAACATTACTTACCCACTGACTGTCAGCAACGGGATAAATTATACCTGCCTCCAGAAGCTTTAGTATTTCTTTTCTTACTACTTCTTTCATCTTAGGATTAAGCCTTCGTTGATGATCACGAACCGGTTTGGCATCTTCTTCCAAATTTATTTTATGTTGACATAGAGTGGGACTAATGCCCTTAAGATCATCAAGAGTATATCCAATAGCAGCACGGTGCTTCTTCAGAGTTTTTAATAATCTCTCTTCTTCATGCTCTGAAAGGTTAGCACTAATAATAACAGGATATATTTTCTTTTCATCAAGATAAGCATATTTAAGATTATCGGGCAACGGTTTAAGCTCAAACACGGGGTCACCCTTGGGTGGAGGAGGATCCCCTAGGATTTCAAAAGGCAAATTATGTTTCAGAATAGGTTCATGTTTAAAGAATACTTCATCTATTTCCCTTCTTTCATTCATAAACATATCATTTTCATGGTCTAGCAAATAATGTTCTAGAGGATCACTAGGAGGTGCGGCAATAGAAGCAAGACCAATAATTTCATCCTTACTAGGCAATTCTTCTTCACGTTGTTGTCTACTAAATTTAGAGAAATTAAACTCATGAATCATATCATCCAAGCCAATAGTAACTACATTCTTTTTGCAGTCTATCTTAGCATTAATAGTGTTCAAGAAGGGTCTACCAAATATAATGGGACAAAAGCTATCTTGTGGGGAACTTAGAACAAGAAAATTAATCAGCAGGATATTTAATTTTCCACACAAGACTTCAACATCTCTAACAATTCCCACTGCTGATATAGTAACTCTATTGGCAAGTTTAATTGTGACATCAATATCTTCTAACTCAGCAGGTGCAATTTCATGCTTAATTTCTTTATACAAGTCACAAGGTATAACACTAGCACTAGCACCCATATCACATAAGCCATGATAACAATGATCTCCTATTTTAACAGAAATAACAGGCACGCCTACCACAGGTCTATGTTTATCTTTAGTGCCAGGTTTAGCAATTCTAGCAGATTCACCACAGAATTGAATAACATTCCCATCAACATTATCAGACAAGAGATCTTTAACAATAGCAATATTAGGTTCTACTTTGACTTGCTCAGGAGGTGTATAAGTTCTAATATTGCTTTTACAAACCACAGTTGAAGCTTTAGCATGATCCTTTATTCTAACAGGGAAAGGTGGTTTCTCAACATAAGAGGCAGGAACAATAGGATCATTATAAGTGACAGTCTTTTCTTCAACTTTAATAGGTGCAGCTACTTTTACTTCTATGGGAGGATGATACTTAAACCACTTCTCCTTGGGGAGATCAACATAAGTAGCAAAAGATTCACAGAAAGAAGCTACTATCTCAGAGTCAAGTCCATATTTAGTGCTAAATTTCGGAAAATATCGGTATCCATAAAAGATTTAACACAATCAAACTTAGGTGTCATACCTGACTCCTTACCTTCATCGAGGTCCCAATCTTCAGAGTTGCATTTAATTCTATCCAATAAATTCCATCTAAATTCAATAGTCTTCATCATAAAAGAGCCAGCACAAGAAGTATCGAGCATGGTGCGATTGTTTTCAGAAAGCCGAGCATAAAGATTTTGAATAATTGTTTCTCTTGGGAGCTCATGATTGGGGAATGAATACAGCATTGATTTAAGCCTCCCCCAAGCTTGAGCGATGCTTTCTCCTTCGCGAGGCCAAAAATTATATATATATAGTTGCGATCACGATGAACAAGATGCATAGGATAATATTTTTGATGAAATTCCAATTTCAATCTGTTGTAGTTCCATGATCTCGTATCATCACATAGCCTATACCGTGTCAATGCATCTCCCTTCAAAGATAAAGGGAAGACCTTCTTCTTAACAACATCATCGGGTATACCTGCAAGCTTAAATAGTCCACAAACTTCATCCACATATATTAGGTGCTCATTAGGATGCTTTGTTCCATCTCCTACAAAAGGATTAGCTAGCAGTTTTTCCATCATACCCGAAGGAGATTCAAAAGGAGTTTCATTTTCAATAGGTTCAGTAGGTTGAGGAGCAACTCTTTGCTCTACTGGACGGGGTGAAGATACCCCGAACAAGCCCCTCAGAGGATTACTTTCCATAGTAACAAGTGACAGTAAATTTCAGCACACTATATAAATTTTTCCTTACCAAATTCCACCTACCAAAGGCGCTTCACTCCCCGGCAACGGCGCCAGAAAAGAGTCTTGATGACCCACAAGTATAGGGGATCTATCGTAGTCCTTTCGATAAGTAAGAGTGTCGAACCCAACGAGGAGCAGAAGGAAATGATAAGCAGTTTTCAGCAAGGTATTCTCTGCAAGTACTGAAATAAGTGGTAACAGATAGTTTTGTGATAGGATAATTTGTAACGAGCAACATGTAACAAAAGTAAATAAAGTGCAGCAAGGTGGCCCAATCCTTTTTGTAGCAAAGGACAAGCCTGGACAAACTCTTATAATAGGAAAAGCGCTCCCGAGGACACATGGGAATATCGTCAAGCTAGTTTTCATCACGTTCATATGATTCACGTTCGGTACTTTGATAATTTGATATGTGGGTGGACCGGTGCTTGGGTGTTGTTCTTACTTGAACAAACATCCCACTTATGATTAACCTCTATTGCAACCATCCGCAACTACAACAATAGTATTAAGGTAAACCTAACCATAGCATGAAACATATGGATCCAAATCAGCCCCTTACGAAGCAACGCATTAACTAGGGTTTAAGCTTCTCTCACTCTAGCAACCCATCATCTACTTATTACTTCGCAATGCCTTCCTCTAGGCCCAAATAATGGTGAAGTGTTATGTAGTCGACGTTCACATAACACCACTAGAGGCTAGACAACATACATCTCATCAAAATATCGAACGAATACCAAATTCACATGACTACTAATGGCAAGACTTCTCCCATGTCCTTAGGAACAAACGTAACTACTCATAAAGCATATTCATGTTCATAATCAGAGGGGTAATAATATGCATAAAGGATCTGAACATATGATCTTCCACCAAATTAACCAACTAGCAGCAACTACAAGGAGCAATCAACACTACTAGCAACCTACTAGTACCAATCCCGGACTTGGAGACAAGAATTGGATACAAGAGATGAACTAGGGTTTTGACAGGAGATGGTGCTGGTGAAGATGTTGATGGATATTGCCCTCTCCCGATGAGAGGAGCGTTGGTGATGATGATGGCGATGATTTCCCCCTCCCGGAGGGAAGTGTCCCCGGCAGAACAGCTCTGCCGGAGCCCTAGATTGGTTCCGACAAGGTTCCGCCTCGTGGCGGCGGAGTTTCGTCCCGAAAGTTTGCTTCTGATTTTTTTTCCCGACGAAAGACCTCATATAGCAGAAGATGGGCATCGGAGAGCCACCAGGGGGCCCACGAGGTAGGGGGCGCGCCCAGGGGGGTAGGGCGCGCCACCACCCTCGTGGACAGGGTGTGGGCCCCCTGGCCTTCATCTTTGGCGAGGATTTTTTATTATTTATTGTAAGATATTCGTGGAGTTTCAGGACTTTTGGAGTTGTGCAAAATAGGTCTCCAATATTTGCTCCTTTTCCAGCCCAGAATTCCAGCTACCGGCATTCTCCCTCCTTATGTAAACCTTGTAAAATAAGAGAGAATAGGCATAAGTATTGTGACATAACGTGTAATAACAGCCCATAGTGCAATAAATATCGATATAAAAGCATGATGCAAAATGGACGTATCAACCCCCCAAGCTTAGACCTCGCTTGTCCTCAAGTAGGGGCAAGCACCACATGTGCAATAAATATCAATGTAAAAGCATGATGCACAAGTAGTATCTCTACTTAGTGTGGAAGTTTTAGCTAGCAAGGATAGGGGCAAGCACCACATGTTGAAGGATCTATGACAATATAACTTCTATGTGAATATGAAAAAACATAAATCATTACGTTGTCTTCCTTGTCCAACATCAACAATTTTGGCAAATGATATTTTGATGGGGGCTCACAATCACAAAAGATTTCTAGGATAGTGTATTTATATGTGAATCTTCTCTTCACTTATTAATTCTTTCATGAGTTGCATCATTGACCAATGCTATGTTTGTCAATCTCTAATAAAATTTTCTACTTATGCTTTTCCTTATGTGGTGCCATCACCTACCATAAGATTATCATATGATCTTTTTCTTTTATTCCCTTTCTTTTTTTATATCCTTTCTTTTTATTGCAACATGAAAGTAAAGAAAGCAAAAACTCAAACTAAACTTTATTATATATCTTGCACACGATTACAAGGATAGATCACTAAGCAAGCTCTCTAAAAGAAAGGATCGAACTAAACTTTATTCATCTAAAGTAAAGATCGAACTAAAATAAGTAAAGGCAAAAAGATAGTGGGGATGATATGATACCGGGGCACCTCCCCCAATCTTGGTGGAAGCCAAGGGGAGTGCCCATACCTGAAACTCAATTATCTTTTGGTGATGACGAAGAAAGTGGTGGTGATGGAGATATCTTGTCCTCGGTTTTCCATGGCAGAGGTTCACCATTATAAGAGGAGGAGCGAGTCTCACGGGTCCTACAGCTGGCAGCCAAACTCATACCTTTAAACCTTGCCTCATATTGAAAGACTTGGTTTTGAAGATCATATATCTGGCTTTGGACGAAGTTGATTTGCTTGTTGAGGGTGAAGACGATGTCCTTCATAGACTTGCCATCCACCTTGAGATCGCGGGTGTAGTCCACGATCATGAGGTGATTGGCATTGAGTCCACGCTCCACCATCCCCTTGCATCGGAAGACCTCCTGCTCCCACAGCCTCAAGCCTGGCCTCCACGGTTCCTGCCCCCTTGGGACCTTGCACATCACGGATGTGCAGCACCCCCTCATGCATCTGGATAGCCTGAGGGTGCTGCATCACCTCCCGTAGATATGGGTTGATGACGTTCTCGAAGAACTTGTCCTTGGAGGAGCGTGGAGCGGCCATGGTAGACTGGATCTGTTAGAAAACAGCAAGGAAAGAAGACAGAATATTTCTCCGCGATACGGTGGTCAATAGGTTCGGGGGGTATATAAAGATTTTTTTTTCTTGGGAAACAAGCAAACGGAAGAAAAACGGAGTCCGGAAGGTGCCCCAGGTGGGCAAGCCAGGCGCGCCCTGGTGTTGTGCCACCAGCGTACGCTTCCTAGAAGTTTCTTATTTTCCTAATTTTCTAAATATTCCAAAACTGACAAAAAATATTTTTGCAGAATTTTCGGAGTCCGTTTACTTACCGTATCACATACCTCCTTATTTTCACGATTCTGGAGTGTTTCGGAAGGACTCTTTTATGTGTTCTTCCAGTGTCAAAGTTTGGATAATATTACTTTCGACATTAATGGGCGTACCTGACATTCATCACAAGATAAGATGAACTTGCGGGCATCCTTGAAGAGAGTAGGCAAATAAAATCCAGATTGCAATACCTTATCAGCAGTTCTATCTCCAGCATGATGCCCTCCATAAGCTTTGGAGTGACATATTCGTAGAATTTGTCCCTGTTCATGCTCAGGTACACAACGTCTAATAATATCATCTACTCCTTCTTTATAAAGATGTGGGTCATCCCGAAAGTAATGTCTTAAATCATAGAAGAATTTTTTCTTTTGTTGGTATGTAAAGCTAGGTGGTAAATACTTAGCAATAATGTAATTAGCATAGTCAGCATACCAAGGAGTTTTATTAGAACATTTATTGCAGCTAACTACTCATCTAGAAAACTATCATCAATAGGTAGTGGGTCATCAAGCACATTTTCAAGCCTAGACAAGTTATCAGCTACTGGGTTCTCAGCTCTTTTCCTATCAGTGATATGTAAATCAAATTCTTGTAGCAAGAGAACCCATCGAATAAGTCTAGGTTTAGCATCTTTCTTTTCCATAAGATATTTAATAGCAGCATGGTCGGTGTGAACGATATCTTTAGAGTCAACAATGTAAGATCTAAATTTATCACAAGCAAACACCACTGCTAGGAGTTCTTTTTCAGTAGTTGCATAATTCCATTGTGCACTATCTAGAGTTTTACTAGCATAATGAATAACATTTAGTTTCTTATCAACTATTTGTCCTAGAACAGCACCAACATCACAATCACTAGCATCACACATAATTTCAAAAGGCAAGTTCCAATCAGGTGGTTGAACAATAGGTGCAGAAATTAAGCCTTTCTTGAGTGTTTCAAAGGCTTCTAAACAATCATCATCAAAAATAAAAGGAACATTCTTTTGCAAAAGGTTTCTAAGAGGCCTAGAAATTTTAGGAAAGCCTTTGTTAAATCTCCTATAGAAACCAGCATGACCTAGGAAACTACGAATACCGTTAATGTCTTTAGGACATGGCATTTTCTCAATTGCATCAACCTTAGCTTTGTCCACTTCAATACCTCTTTCAGAAATTTTATGGCCCAAAACAATACCTTCATTAACCATAAAGTGGCACTTCTCCCAATTCAAGACAAGATTTGTTTGCTCGCATCTCTACAAAACTCGATCAAGATTGCTTAAAAAATCATAAAAAGACTTCCCATAAACGGAGAAGTCATCCATGAAAACCTCAACAATATTTTCACAAAAGTCAGAGAATATAGCAGTCATACATCTTTGAGAGGTAGCAGGTACATTACATAAGCCAAAAGGCATACGTCTATAAGCATAAGTTCCAAAGGGAAAAGTGAAAGTGGTCTTTTCTTGATCAGGTTGAGAAACAGGTATTTGTGAAAAAAATAGAATATCCATCAAGGAAGCAAAAGTGTGTGTGCTTAGATAGTCTTTCTAACATTTGATCAATAAAAGGCAGAGGGTAATGATCTTTTCTAGTTGCTTTATTTAATTGTCTGAAATCAATTACCATTCTATAGCATGTAACAATTCATTGTGGAATAAGTTCATTCTTATCATTAGGAACAACAGTAATACCTCCCTTCTTAGGGACACAATGAACATGACTTACCCATCTACTATCAGCTATAGGATAGATTATACCTGCTTCCAGAAGTTTTAATATTTCCGTTCTTACCACTTCCTTCATCTTCAGATTCAACCGACGTTGGTGATCAACAACGGGTTTAGCATCAGGTTCCATATTAATCTTGTGCTGACATAGAGTGGGACTAATGCCCTTTAAATCGTCAAGAGTATATCCAATAGCAGCTCGGTGCTTCCTTAGGACTTTCAATAATCTTTCTTTTCATGTTCTGAAAGGTTAGCACTAATAATAACATGATATATCTTCTTTTCGTCAAGATAAGCGTATTTGAAAGTGTCTGGCAATTGTTTTAATTCAAACACAAGATCACCTTTAGGTGGAGGAGGACCTCCTAGAGTTTTAATAGGCAAATTGTGTTTAAGAAGAGGACGTTGTTCAAAGAAAATCTTATCTATTTCATTTCTTTCATGCATATCTAAATCATTTTCATGGTCAAACAAATATTGTTCTAAAGGATCAGTAGGAGGCACAGCAATAGAAGCAAGACCAATTATTTCATCCTTACTAGGCAATTCTTTTTCATGAAGCTTTCTACTAAACTTGGAAAAATTAAACTCATGAGACTCATCACCAAAGCTAACGCCGACAGTTTGTTTCTCACAATCTATTTTAGCATTACGGTGTTCAAGAAAGGTCTACCAAAGATAATGGGACAAAAATCATCTTGTGGGGAACCAAGAACAAGAAAATCAGTAGGGTATTCTATTTTCCCACGCAATACTTCAACATCTCTAACAATCCCAATTGGTGATATAGTGTCTATTAGCAATTTTAATGGTAACATCTTTGTCTTCTATCTCTGGGGGTGCTACGTTATTCATAATTTCTTGATATAACTAGGTGGGTTGTGCCCACCTGGTGGGCCCCCTCTAGTACTTATTTGCTCCAATATTCATCATATATTCCATAAAAATTCTCCGTGAAGTTTCAGCTTGTTTGGAGTTGTGCAGAATAGGTAGCCTGACATAGCTTTTCCAGGTCCAAATTTCCAGCTGCCGGAATTCTCCCTCTTTGTGTGTACCTTGCAAATTATGAGAGAAAAGGCATTAGAATTACTCCAAAAAGCATTATTATGCTTAAAAACATCATAAATAACATTAGGAAAACATGATGCAAAATGGACGTATCACTCCTCGGTCTCCTCCGTTGATGTGATGCATCCAAGGGCTCTAGATGAGCCTTATCCTCTCCTAGTCTCTTCCTTATGAGCCAAGAATCTCGTGGGAAAAATTGGAGATGAAATTGGTGAAGAATCCTATTAGAAGAGACAACTTTTGGAGTTGTGTGGATGTCATATGACCAGCCATGCATGGTTGTATGATATGTTGTCTTCTGTTCTATCCTCCTCTGGTAAAATGGCCATCATTTCTTCATACAGACTTCGATTTTGATGTCCTTGGGCTTGTTGGATTCGTGAGAATGATGCCAATCCATTTCTGGTGTTATCTTGATTTGGAGAAGGTTGACAAAATTACTTCTTTCAACCTCCGAAATGGCCCCGACTCTGTACTAAATCCATCTTTGATCCTTCTGTCATGCTTGGCCCTAGGTTGCTCCAAAACACATGTAGACACAAGAAAAGAAAAATAAATAAAAACCAAGTAAAATACTAAATGTGCAATACTCATAGGGATAAGTGTAAACATTGGTAATCATGCATACTAGACAACTATTTGGTTCAATGTGGCATAATATATGAAGAGAACATGCAACATATGAGCTCTGTAAATGTAAATGTCTGGTAGATACTATCTTCCACATGGGACATGGTTGTGGAAAGCTTGATGCCAAACACAATGACGGCCCCTTCGGCGGATCCTTCTGCGTTGCGAATGGTTTCTTCGGCGCGCGCGCCATTGCATTGGGTCGAGCTCGTCGATCTCGCGGTGCATGTCTACCACTTGGCGGCGGCCTGCCTCCCGAAGCTCATGGACTCGCTCCAAGAGGCGGTCACACTTGCGACCTACCTCGACGGAGGACCTCGACGACGCGGTCCACCTCTATGTCCACAACGCGTCGTTGTTGTGGGGGGTGTTCAAGGTTGCCTTCGCCCATATCCTCGGCCATAGGTTTTCTCTTCCTCGAGGATGAGCCAAGTGCTTGACCTGGCGCCGTCGTTGAGGAGGGCGGACCGGACGCAGCACCGGCTGGAGCCGGGTCGGAGACAGGAGGGGTGGGTTTGGTCAGACTCGCCATTGGATGGCTGAGGTGACCTATGCGGCATGTCGCTGGTAATGGAGATGCAGGGCGAGAGGGGCGTGCCCGCCATCGTCTATGGAAAGGGGGTTGTGGGGTTTTCTGTAGGATTCGCTGGTACTATAGATGGAACCGCTCCTTGTATTGAGCGGTTTCCTAGTGTGAACCAGTGGGAATGTAGTGCAGGTGGTTGAAAAGGGAAGCAAGGAGGCAGACATATGTGAGGCGTCCACCATCCATCCGACGGTCGAAAAGGTACCGAATTAGCTACTTCTTTAATATACTTTATAATCCCAAAAAATCAACACTCAAATGTATAGCATGGATGGAAGTGGAACTAATGCTACCGTAATGATCATGGGTTCAATATCTCAAGGCCTCATGATTTTCACTTTTGTATTTTTGATCGATTTTATTTAACCTCTCTATCGATTAATAATAATTTTGTAACATGAAAAATCGATGGCACAATGCTTGATCAACACCACTATTCAAATTGAAATGCAAAATGAGGTTTTTTCGCCAAATGCATGTAACCATACCATGTCATAATGTCAAGGTTGACCTTATTTTTTGCCATGCAAGGGTTCATTTATTTCTCCTTCAAAGATGATGTGCATGCACCCATAACATGACACCATGGCACTACATATACATTTCAGTAAATGCAAAAATAAATAAATAAACATGTTTACTCCCCTTCTCCAGTCTAGCACAATACTCTCATTGATCAAACAATAGATTTCATTCAGCCACGGTGTGACTTTACATTCATATGATCAAACTACAATATTTAAATGGAAAAATAATTGTGGCGGCAGTTGCGTCTTGCATCGGCCTTGGCGTAGTCCGGGACGTCGGGTCAAGCTTCAACTAAGTCCAGAATGTTCTAGACTTCCGCCTCTAGTAGCCAGTCTCATGCCGCCTGCTGGAGCCAATCCCATGCCGCGGAGGGCGATGTTGAAGGGAAACATAGTAGAAAGGAAAAAAATCGCATCTACGCACAACCAAGATCACTATGAAGATGCATTACAGGTGGGATCATAATCATTACCATCACCAAGTTGTTGCGGAAGAAGAACGTGTTGGTGTAGATCATACTTGGAGTCCCTCGAACCGCCGGTGAACGATCCCACGAACCGCCCACAAACAGTCCCTCAAACCAAAGAGCAAAATCACAACATCTCTACTTGGATGCAAGCGTGCAACCTTCACGATCCGGCAGCGCTTCGCCGTCCAGAGCTAATCGTCGCTGGAAAATTAGAGGGAGAAGATTAGAACCACATTGGGTTTCTAATTATGAGGATTAGAGGAACTAGACCAAGCTCTAATTAGTCAACTAGGACCAACTAGAACTGGGGCTAGAAGAACTAGAGGAGGCCCCAAAACTTGTGTCTCCAAAGGGCTAAAGTCCTCAAGTATATATAGGTTGGAGGGAGGAGGAGATGCGGCACCACAAGGGAGGAAAATCTCTCCCCTTGTCCGGCCTAGGAGGGGAATTCCCTCCAATTCGGTCTCCCCTTCCTTCTACAAGGAGGAAGGGGTGCCTCCACCTATTTGGGCCCAAGTGGCCCAAGTAGCTCTCCATCTCTTGGCCTTTTAAGGCCCGTTGATATTAAATCAAATATAAAAGCTTCCTAACTATTATTAGAGCCTTTTATTATTAATTTAACATCTCTGGAAAAAATTTCCACCGATATATTATTTATCGGCGATACCCGGTATTGCCCGATAAACCCCGAAACGCTTCCAGTTCCTCCAGGAACTATTCTGAATATTAAAGAAACAATTCAACAACTAAATCCTTGATACTCTCGTCCTACTAACACTCAGCAGATCATAATTTCCTTAAGCATGTGACCCCGTAGGTTCGGTAAAACCTAGAGATGAATGAAACTCCTTCGTTCAATGACCGATAGCTGAACCATGGACGTCCATATCGATCATGTGATTACACGAATGACATTCGAGTGAACCTTTGGTTATCATGAGATGTTCCCTTTGCTTCACAATACTTCACAAAACCCAGGATGCATCGGTATCCTCCTGAGTCATCACATGCTCATTATACCGTTATCCTCGTTATCGGTTTTGTTCTTCTTTATCCTTGTCGTGTTACGGCATCCCCGTGATGTAGTCACTTGTGTCTGGCTAGACAATGATGGATGTTGTCACATCGAGAGGGCCCTAACAATATTTCTCCATCGGAGGAGGAGCAAATCCCACTCTCGAGCTATCTAGTCCCTTGTCAAACTTTTGGATGAACCTACCGATGAGATCAATTTTTCATGTATCTTTCGGTTTTGCCCATATGAAAATGTAGAACCCAACAATCGCCATTGTTATTCAAACTAGGCTGCACAAATTAGAAGAAAGAAGAATAGTTTAATTTGACTTGTACTCAACAGAACCAATTATAGAGAAGTACCCTTTTACTGGGATCGGAATTACAACATTGGAGGAAGTATATACCTCCCCACTGTAATTTGTCAAGTATGAACATGGAGTCCAACAAAATTGTAAACACCACATATAATGGGTTGAACATCGCAGGATATCTTCGGCGTCGCTTGGACACGGCCCACAAGATCATGCAATATCTCCCCGCCATTGCAAGTGCCCCTATGCCAAATGATTTCATGTTTTATTTCCAAGTAAATAATTTTGCAAACCGTTTTTAGATAAGAAATGATTTTTTTAATCCTTTACAGCGGGAAGGTATGGGACGTAGTTAAACTGAGCTCGTGCTCGTGTGAGATGGGTGAAGACTAAAATTGAATTATTATTATTTTGAAAAAATATAAAAACAGAATTATTTTTTTAATAAACTTTGATAAATGTTTTGATTGGTTGCAAAGTTTCATCATTGGATGAAATTCGTGGAAGACGCGGTAAGAGGCACAAAAACGATGCTCCAAAAATGTTATTTTCAACAAAAAATTGTGGGGTGAAAGAGCGTTTATTCCATAATGATAGGGTTACAATCTCGAGACAACAAGTCCTCACAACACGGAGGGATCGAGTTCAACCACATCGTAGTACAAGCTCCCGTACGGCTATAAAATGCCAATTGATGTGCTACCCGATTTTATTCCCTACTAATCTTCATAGAACAAACTCTCTAACAGCCATATTTTCTCTAATCTCAGCAGCTAAGTGTCCATAAGCCGACCTAGACAACGTGTCACCTGCAAGAATGGCTAAAGCATTAACATAATCTAATTGTACCATGCTACGTCTCGAGCTTGCATTGGTTTTCCCCGAAGAGGAGGGGATGATGCAGCACAGTAGCGTAAGTATTTCCCTCAGTTTTTGAGAACCAAGGTATCAATCCAGTAGGAGGCCACGCACAAGTCCCTCGTACCTGCACAAAACGTTAGCTACTCGCAACCAACGCGATTAGGGGTTGTCAATCCCTTCACGGTCACTTACGAGAGTGAGATCTGATAGAGATAATATTTTTGGTATTTTTGGTATAAAGATGCAAAGTGAAAAGTAAAAGCAAAGAAAGTAAATAAAGTGATGGAGATTGATATGATGAGAATAGACCCGGGGGCCATAGGTTTCACTAGTGGCTTCTCTCAAGAGCATAAGTATTCTACGGTGGGTGAACAAATTACTGTTGAGCAATTGACAGAATTGAGCATAGTTATGAGGTTATCCTGGCAATGATCATGTATATAGGCATCACGTCCGTGACAAGTAGACCGAAACGATTCTGCATCTACTACTATTACTCCACTCATCGACCGCTATCCAGCATGCATCTAGAGTATTAAGTTAAAAACAGAGTAACGCCTTAAGCAAGATGACATGATGTAGAGGGATAAATTCATGCAATATGATAAATATCCCATCTTGTTATCCTCGATGGCAACAATACAATACGTGCCTTGCAACCCCTTCTGTCACTAGGTAAGGACACCGCAAGATTGAACCCAAAGCTAAGAACTTCTCCCATTGCAAGAACTACCAATCTAGTTGGCCAAACCAAACGGATAATTCGAAGAGACTTGCAAAGATAACTTAATCATACATAAAAGAATTCAGAGAAGAATCAAATATTTTCCATAGATAAGCTGGATCATAAACCCACAATTCATCGGTCTCAACAAACACACCGCAAAAAGAAGATTACATCGAATAGATCTCCACGAGAGAGGGGGAGAACATTGTATTGAGATCCAAAAAGAGAGAAGAAGCCATCTAGCTACTAACTATGGACCCGAAGGTCTGAAGTAAACTACTCACACTTCATCGGAGGGGCTATGGTGTTGATGTAGAAGCCCTCCGTGGTGGATCCCCCCTCCGGCGGAGCTCCGGAACAGGCTCCAAGGTGGGATCTCGTGGATACAGGAAGTTACGGCGGTGGAATTAGGTTTTTGGCTCCGTCTCTGATCTGTTGGGGGTACGTAGGTATATATAGGAGGAAGGAGTACGTCGGTGGAGCGTCAGGGGGCCCACGAGGAAGGGGCGCGCCAGGGGGGAGGGCGCGCCCCCCACCCTCGTGACCGCCTCTGGCACTTCTTGGAGTAGGGTCCAAGTCTCCTGGATCACGTTCGGTGAGAAGATCACGTTCCCGAAGGTTTCATTCCGTTTGGACTCCGTTTGATATTCCGTTTCTTCGAAACACTGAAATAGGCAAAAAAACAGCAATTCTGGGCTGGGCCTCCGGTTAATAGGTTAGTCCCAAAATAATATAAAAGTGGAAAATAAAGCCCATTATAGTCCATAACAATAGATAAAGTAGCATGGAGCAATAAAAAATTATAGATACGTTGGAGACGTATCAGGCATCCTCAAGCTTAATTCCTGCTCGTCCTCGAGTAGGTAAATGGTAAAAAGAGAATTTTTGATGCGGAGTGATACTTTGGCATAATTTCAATGTAAATCTTCTTAATTGTGATATGAATATTCAGATCCGAAAGATTCAAGACAAAAGTTCATATTGACATAAAAATAATAATACTTCAAGTATACTAATCAAAATAATTATGTCATCTCAAAATAACATGGCCAAATAAAGTTCATCCCTACAAAATCATATAGTAAGGCTATGCTTCATTTTTGTCACATAAAGATGTTCCCAACTTCTATACCCCCGATGACAAGCCAAGCAATTGTTTCATACTTAAATAATCTCAAACTTTTTCAACCTTCACGCAATACATGAGCGTGAGCCATGGATATAGCACTATGGGTGGAATAGAATATGATGATGGGGATTGTGTGGAGAAGACAAAAAAGGAGAAAGTCTCACATTGACGAGGATAATCAACGGGCTATGGAGATGCCCATCAATTGATGTCAACATGAGGAGTAGGGATTGCCATGCAGCGGATGCACTAGAGCTATGAATGCTCAACAAAAGAAAACTAGTGGGTGTGCATCCAACTTGCTTGCTCATGAAGACCTAGGGCATTTGAGGAAGCCCATCGTAGGAATATACAAGCCAAGTTCTATAATGAAAAATTCTCACTAGTATGAAAAAGACAACTTATGAGACTCACTATATGAAAAACATGGTGCTACTTTGAAGCACAATATATGAGACTCACTACATGAAGAATGAGGTGCTACTTTGAAGCACAAAATATGAGACTCATTACATGAAGAACATGGTGCTACTTTGAAGCACAAGTGTGGAAAAAGAGATAATAGCATTGCCCTTTTATTTTCTTTCTTTTTTGGGCCTTTCCTTTTTTTTATTTTGGCCTTTCTCTTTTTTTTTGGCCTTTCTCTTTTTTTTTTGGCCTTTCTCTTTTTTTTATTTGGGCAATGCTCTAATAATGATGATCATCACACTTCTATTGATTACAACATGAGGATTACAACTCGAAACTAGAACAAGATATGACTCTATATCAATGCCTCGGGCGGTGTACCGATGTATGAAAAATAATGCATGGTGGCTTTCCCACAAATACGATGTCAACTACATGATCATGCAATGGCAATATGACAAAAGTAATGTGTGTCATAATAATGATGAACGAAACGGTGGAAAGTTGCATGGCAATATATCTCGGAATGGCTATGGAAATGCCGTAATAGGTAGGTATGGTGGCTGTTTTGAGGAAGATATAGGGAGGTTTATGTGTGATAGAGCGTATCGTATCACGGGGTTTGGATGCACCGGCAAAGTTTGCGCCAACTCTCAATGTGAGAAAGGGCAATGCACGGCATCAAGAGGCTAGCAATGGCGGAAAGGTAAGAGTGCGATAATCCATGGACTCAACATTAGTCAAAAGAACTCATATACTTATTGCAAAAATTTAGAAGTCATCAAAATCAAGTACTACGCGCATGCTCCTAGGGGATAGATTGGTAGGAAAAGACCATCGCTCGTCCGGACCGCCACTCATAAGGATGCACAAGCCGGTACACTTCATGCTTCAAATTTGTTACATAACTTTAACCATACGTGCATGCTACGGGATTTACTAACTTCAACACAAGCATTTCTCAAATTCACAACTACTCAACCAGCATGACTTTGATATTATTACCTCCATATCTCAAAACAATTATCAAGCATCAAACTTATCTTAGTATTCAACGCAGTCAAAAGAAAGTTTCACATATCTTGAACACCAAGTATATTAACATTAAGCAAATTACCATGCTATTAACGACTCTCAAAATAATCTAAATGAAGCATGAGAGATCAAGTTTCTTTAAAACAAATCCACCACCGTGCTCTAAAAGATCTAAGTGAATCACTAGAGCAAAAAATTATCAAGCTCAAAAGATATAAGTGAAGCACTATGAGCAAAACTATCAAGCTCAAAAGATATAAGTGAAGCACATAGAGTATTCTATCAAATTCTAATTCATATATGGCTCCCTCAAAAGGTGTGTACAGCAAGGATGATTATGGAACAAGCAAAGACTCAAATAATACAAAACGCTCCAAGCAAAACACATATCATGTTGGTGAATAAAAATATAGCTCCAAGTAAATTACCGATGGAAGTGGACGAAAGAGGGGATGCCTTCCGGGGCATCCCCAAGCTTTGACTTTTTGGTGTCCTTGATTATCTTGGGGGTGCCATGGGCATCCCCAATCTTAGGCTCTTGCCACTCCATGTTCCATAATCCATCAAAAGAATTCACCCAAAACTTGAAAACTTCACAACACAAAACTCAATAGAAATCTCGTGAGCTCCGTTAGAGAAAGAAAACAAAAGACTACTTTAAGGTACTGTAATGAACTCATTCTTTATTTATATTGGTGTTAAACCTACTTTAATCCAACTTCTCTATGGATTATAAACTATTTTACTAACCATAGATTCATCAAAATAAGCAAACAACACACGCAAAACAGAATCTGTCAAAAACAGAACAGTCTGTAGTAATATGTAACTAACACAAACTTCTGGAACCCAAAAATTCTACCAAAATTAGAAGACCTGGAAAATTTGTTTATTGATCAGAAGCAATTGGAATCAGTATTTTATCACGTTCGGGTGATTTTTAACAATTCGGGCACTGAGCACAAAGATTCTGAAAATTACAGCAAGATCAAATAACTATCATCCAAGAAGATCCAATAGGTTCAACTTGGCACAAACACTAATTAAAAGATAAAACCACATCTAAACAGAGGCTAGATGGATTATTTATTCCTAAACAGGAGCAAAAACAAAAAACACAAAATAAAATTGGGTTGCCTCCCAACAAGCGCTATCGTTTAACGCCCCTAGCTAGGCATAAAAGCAAGGATAGATCTAGGTATTGCCATCTTTGGTAGGCAATCCATAAGTGGCTCTCATGATAGATTCATATGGTAATTTTATTTTCTTTCTGTCACGACCGGTTTTTCAATAAAATATTTATTGAGAGACCGACCTATAAATTCCAGTGTGAGGAAAATCCTCCTCACTGGAGACAAAACTTTGATACAATAAGCCAGTAGCATTAAAATATTACAGGGTCAAGCTGAAGATGCCCAACCAATTATTACAACCATGCCAATAATTATACATAATGGCGGATATGACACAATGGTGTGGGGTGGCAATACTACTGACTCGAGATATAAGTGATTGGTGGAATAACACATTGGGGTGGATAACAATACTACTACACTGGCGGCTCATCGAGCGTCGAGGTGAGGCTCGATGAATTTATTTGGGTAGCGGAAGCGGATATAACACAATGACCAAATCCAGGGTCGCACGAGACTGACTGGGACTCCTCTAGGCGTTGGACTCGCTATCGAACTCTTCATCCATGAGATCGCCTTCGTCAGCGTCTGGCCAAATCAACAAGCCAGGTGAATACTTTGAAAGTACTCGCAAGACAGTTCGGACAAAAGATATAACAAATGTATGCATGAATGCGACATGGTTGATTTTTAACAATGTGCAATCAAATCAGTATAACAAAGTAAGTAAAAAGGGAATCGGCGGTAGTCCGCTCGAAAACCCAAAGAAGATAAACTCAAACCGATCGGGTGTCTGAAGCGACGCCTCGAAGGGTGAACAAATAAGTAAAACATGCCACAGTCGGGCGTCTAAGCGACACCTCATAAAGGGCTTATATTGAAAGAAAAGACATGAGTGCCGTAGTCGGACGTCGGAGCGACATCACATAAACGGCTTATAACAAAAGTAAATAATAACAATGCCGCAGTCGGACGTCTGAGCGACATCGCAGAAAGGGCTTATAACAAAAGTAAATAATAACAATGCCGCAGTCGGACGTCTGAGCGACATCACAGAAAGGCTTATAACAAAAGTAAATAACAACAATGCTGTCAGTCGGACGTCTGAGCGACATCACAGAAAGGGCTTATAACAAAAGTAAATAATAACGATGCCGCAGTCGGACGTCTGAGCGACATCGCAGAAAGGGCTCATAATTCATTATACATAACTGACAAGAAATGGTGCTCACGAAAATATTCCTCACAAGGCAATAAGTGGGTTAGTCCATTCACAGGAAATAAACATTAACACTCATATGGTTCTCAGGAGTTTCTGTCACCGAGACTGTCACTTGACAAGATAAGATGAACACAATACTTGGACATGGATAAGATGAAATTCAAGAATTTTGACTCTGCAGAGTTTGTACTAAAATTATCCACAGCCAACGGATTTCCGTAGTCGCGAAGGACTAGTTCTGTTTACGGTATTTCGGAGGAAACACAGCTAACCAGTACACACCCATCCTACCTCACGTTACCAGGAATCACCCTAGGCAGCGTTCAAGAAAAACTTTGAGTCGGGGAGATCACAATCTCGAATAGCATGGGATCAAATTTATATACGCGCGCTCTAAGGGGTGCCCCCCTCTCGGTCCCAACCGGAAACACCCATGCCCCCTGACCGGATGAAAGGCTTTAATCCAGGGCCATGGAACCCTCATCCTGGCCCCTCGATTTGGTGTGTACCAGGAAGTGGTTTGCAACTTACTAAGCCGTATCCCTTGCGGGAAACAGGTGGTAGTACGAAAGGGGAGACGGACGGAATTTGACTGATTTGAGTTGACACTGGGTCAACGATCTGGCATAAGTCTGGCATGCTACAACACTGTCATCTTACCCATTCTCATGCCAACTCATGGCCGTGCAACAAGTTTCCAACAACTCCTGGATTTCCCGAAACTTACTTGCCTCAACTCATACGGGATAAACTTTCATCGAGATGCTCATGAACATGCCATGATACTAAAATAATGCAAACATGCCCAAACACTCATCATATCAAAAGTTAAAACATGCTTGCCTGGTTCGGAGTAGTCGGGGTCTAGCTCAGTGAAGTTCGCGGTTCCGTCACCTCCTTCGGTATCTACGGTACACAAAACACACGCGCTAACGTAAATACCGTGGGGTACAGAAAAGTAATCCAAATATTTTTCAAATAAATATGATAAAAAACTAGACAAAATTTTGAAGAGGACAGAAAAAGAATCACTCAAAAATACCTTTTTGTTAAAAAGTTATAAGAGTTTTGGTCCAAGGACCCATCTGTAATGAAACAGAAAACCCTCAGGGGCCTAAGCAGAAAAGTGCAGAAAAACGGTTCAGAGTAGAAAGCGTATTTGCCAGAGTACGCTTTCAGAAAACGGTTCGAAAAAAAACAACAGAGAGGCTGACGGGCGGGTCCCACCCGTCAGGTTTGAATATTTGAAAGAGGCGGCAGAGCACGACGGTGCCCGAGAGCCGCGGTGGTCGCCGGCGGTGATCAACGGCGAGGCAGGGAGATCGGAAGGTACCTCCGTGCTCAGTGGGTTATTCCGCGTCGGTTGGTGGTGGTGGTGGTCGCCAGTGAGCACCACGTCGACGGCGGCTCTTGCTCCGGCGGACGGCGGTTCGGGTGGTCGTGGGCCTCGTCGGAGAGTGCTGCGAAGGTTAAATTGAGGAGGGGGTTAGACTCCTGGTAGCTTGAGGGGATAGCTGACGAGAGTAGGACGCCGGGGACGGCCTCACCGCAGTGAAACGAGGTGGAGGCTGCGGCGGAACGAGGCGGCCGGAGTCGAGGAAGAAGAGCCCCTCGAGGCCCTTCCAGTGGCTGGGCGAGGACTAGTGAGGTGGTGGAGGTGTGCGGGGGCGCGAGCGCGCTCGGGGGTGCTATTTATAGCCGGCCCTAGGCGGTTGCCGTGAACGGATAAGTCCGGCGAGTGTTACGGCGGCACAGGGCATTGGTCGGGGTGGTGTTAGGGTTGAGAGTCATTGTGGAGGTCCACTGACTCCATTTGGATGCTAAACGAGCCGGGATTGGGTGCTTTGGGTGTGCTCGACGGAACGGAACGGCGCGGGCCCGTCGGCGGCAGGGAGCACGTTATGTGCTTGCCGGGCCACGGCGACGGTGCATGGGCGCAGCGCTGGCATGCATGAGCCACGCGAGCGCTAGGAGAGCTGGGCGGCGCAGAACGGCGCATCTTTGGGTGGTGCCTTCGTCGACCGCCATGGAGGTCCCGACGCCGCAGAAGACGCCGCGAGGTTGGGCCAGGTGCCACCGACGCGAGAATCGACCAAGCGTGCGTCGGGGTGCGCCAGGGGAGGGGCCGTATGCAACGTGCCAGGGCGCACTGTCGACGCCTGACTGAACACTGACGAAGGGAAACGACACTGAACTCTGAAACTTCTGAATATTTCTGAAACTGCAAGAAAACAGTGCCGACCAGGTGTTCGACAGAATGATTTTGGCATGTGGGAGTTTCCCCTTGAGCTGATTTTTGGTGGAGTGGCTTCTCGTTGCATCTGGGGGTTGCCAGAATTTTGGTGGAATTTTTGGAGCAGAGAAGATATGAATTTCACCTAATTTGACAAATCTGGTCCAAACTAGCAGAGACTGAAATTTGAAATTTTTTAAAAGAAGAAGAGTGGATCTTGATTGTTCTAGGTTGTGGGTACCAAGAACTATCCAGGGGAGTTGGTTTGAGGTCAAAACTCAATTGCACTTAGGTACTTGCTTTGCAAATCACCTAGGCTCAAAATAATTGGCAGAAAAGATTTGGGGAGAGAAATAAATGAAATAAAATTCAGAAATGGATTGAACTTGTTGAGACAGAATGTTTGGATTGCCCCAAAGTGGAAGGAGAGATTTTGGGAAGATTTTACCATGTGGTGCATGGTAAAATCATGAGTGGTTTCCATATTGGAGAAGATGCAAAACTCCTAGGGTTTTCTTTTTAAAAGAAAATAGAACCCAAAAATTTTGAATTTTGAGAAGAGGGCAATCAGAAGAAAAGTTTTTAAAAAACCAAACACCAGAGTTGAAGGAGATGCAAAATAAAATCCTTTCCAAAGGGAAAAAGTTTTTGAGAGAGAGATTTTTTTGGAAGGGTTTAAATGACCTTCTTCAAATCCAACAAAGTTTTTGAAGAAAACCAAAACAAAATTTTTGGAGTGTCACACTTTCTAGGAAAATGTTCCATGCCCTTCTTTAAAGGGAATTGGAATCTAATATTTCCTTCCTTCATATCGATAATTGCACCAATCGTTCTAAGGAAAGGTCTACTAAGAATAATAGGACATGAAGGATTGCGATCTATATCAAGAACGATAAAATCTACAGGCACGTAATTCCTATTTGCAACAATAAGAACATCATTAATTCTTCCCATAGGCTTTTTAATAGTGGAATCCGCAAGATGCAAGTTTAGAGAGCAATCATCAAAATCACGGAAATCTAGCAAATCACACAAAGTTTTGGGAATAGTAGAGACACTAGCACCCAAATCACACAAAGCATGAAACTCATAATTTTTAATTTTAATTTTGATAGTAGGTTCCCACTCATCATGGAGTTTCCTAGGGATAGAAATTTTCAACTCAATCTTTTCTTCATAAGATTGCATTAAGGCATCAACAATGTGTTCGGTAAAAGCCTTATTTTGACTATAAGCATGAGGAGAATTTAGCACGGATTGCAACAAGGAAATACAATCAATTAAAGAGAAATTTTCATAATTAAATTCCTTGAGATCCAATATAGTGGGTTTAGCAACATCTAGATTTCTATTTCTTTCAATCCCACTTTTATCAATTTCATCATTAAGATCTAAAAACTCTGAATTCTTAGAACGCCTTCTAGGTAAAGGAAGATCATATTCAGTTTCATCAAGATTCATATTGCAAAACAAAGATTTAATAGGGGAAACATCAATAACTTTTAGATCTTCATCTTGATTTTCATAGGAATTAGAAGAACACGCTTTAATAAAGGCATCTTTGGAAGCACGCATCCTAGCGGTTCTTTCTTTGCACTCATCAATGGAAATTCTCATGGCTTTGAGAGACTCATTGATATCATGCTTAGGAGGAATAGATCTAAGCTTTAAAGAATCAACATCAAGAGAAATTCTATCAACGTTCCTAGCCAAATCATCAATTTTAAGCAATTTCTCTTCAAGCAAAGCATTAAAATTCTTTTGTGAATTCATAAACTCTTTAACACTACTCTCAAATTCAAAGGGCATCTTATTAAAATTTCCATAAGAGTTGTTGTAGGAATTTCCATAATTATTAGAAGGATTACTAGGATAAGGCCTAGGATTAAAATTCCCTCTATACGCGTTGTTTCCAAAACTATTCCTACCAACAAAATTCACATCCATAGATTCATTATTATTCTCAATCAAGGTAGATAAAGGCATATCATTAGGATCAGAAGAAACACTCTTAGTAAATAACTTCATTAGTTCATCCATCTTTCCACTCAAAACATTGATTTCTTCTATAGCATGCACTTTTTTATTAGTAGATCTTTCAGCATGCCATTGAGAATAATTAACCATAATATTATCTAGGAGGTTGGTAGCATCTCCTAAAGTGATTTCCATAAAAGTGCCTCCCGCGGCCGAATCTAAAAGATTTCTAGAAGCAAAATTCAATCCACCATAAAAAAAATGTATAATCATCCATAAGTTCAAACCATGAGTAGGACAATTACGTATCATTAATTTCATTCTCTCCCAAGCTTGTGCAACATGTTCATGATCAAGTTGCTTAAAATTCATAATATCGTTCCTAAGAGAAATAATCTTAGCGGGAGGAAAATACTTAGAGATAAAAGCATCTTTGCACTTGTTCCAAGAATTAATACTATTTTTAGGCAAAGATGAAAACCACGCTTTAGCACGATCTCTAAGCGAAAAAGGAAATAGCTTCAATTTAATGACATCATTATCGACATCTTTTTTCTTTTGCATATCACATAAATCAACGAAGCCATTCAGATGAGTAGCGGCATCTTCACTAGGAAGGCCGGCGAATTGATCTTTCATAACAAGATTCAACAAAGCAGTATTGATTTCACAAGATTCAGTATTGGCAAGAGGAGCAATCGGAGTGCTAAGGAAATCATTATTATTGGTATTGGTGAAGTCACACAATTTGGTAGCATCTTGAGACATCGCGACGAACAAGCAACCTAACACACGGGCAAACAAGAGGACGACGAAAAAGGCAAAGGGAAAAAGAGGAGGAGATTGGGAAAGAGAGGGCGAATAAAACGGCAAGGGTGAAGTGGGGGAGAGGAAAACGAGAGGCAAATGGAAAATAATGTAATGCGAGAGATAGGGATTGTGATGGGTACTTGGTATGTTGACTTTTGCATAAGCCTCCCCGGCAACGGCGCCAGAAATCCTTCTTGCTACTTCTCGAGCTTGTGTTGGTTTTCCCCGAAGAGGAGGGGATGATGCAGCACAGTAGCGTAAGTACTTTCCTCAGTTTTTGAGAACCAAGGTATCAATCCGGTAGGAGGCCACGCGCAAGTCCCTCGTACCTGCACAAAACGATAGCTACTCGCAACCAACGCGATTAGGGGTTGTCAATCCCTTCATGGTCACTTACGAGAGTGAGATCTGATAGAGATAATATTTTTGGTATTTTTGGTATAAAGATGCAAAGTGAAAAGTAAAAGCAAAGCAAGTAAATAAAGTGATGGAGATTGATATGATGAGAATAGACCCGGGGGCCATAGGTTTCACTAGTGGCTTCTCTCAAGAGCATAAGTATTCTACGGTGGGTGAACAAATTACTGTTGAGCAATTGACAGAATTGAGCATAGTTATGAGGTTATCCAGGCAATGATCATGTATATAGGCATCACGTCCGTGACAAGTAGACCGAAATGATTCTGCATCTACTACTATTACTCCACTCATCGACCGCTATCCAGCATGCATCTAGAGTATTAAGTTAAAAACAGAGTAACGCCTTAAGCAAGATGACATGATGTAGAGGAATAAATTCATGCAATATGATAAATACCCCATCTTGTTATCCTCGATGGCAACAATACAATACGTGCCTTGCAACCCCTTCTGTCACTAGGTAAGGACACCGCAAGATTGAACCCAAAGCTAAGCACTTCTCCCATTGCAAGAACTACCAATCTAGTTGGCCAAACCAAACGGATAATTCGAAGAGACTTGCAAAGATAACTTAATCATACATAAAAGAATTCAGAGAAGAATCAAATATTTTCCATAGATAAGCTAGACCATAAACCCACAATTCATCGGTCTCAACAAACACACCGCAAAAAAAAGATTACATCGAATAGATCTCCACGAGAGAGGGGGAGAACATTGTATTGAGATCCAAAAATAGGGAAGAAACCATCTAGCTACTAACTATGGACCCGAAGGTCTGAAGTAAACTACTCACACTTCATCGGAGGGGCTATGGTGTTGATGTAGAAGCCCTCTGTGGTGGATGCTCCCTCCGGCGGAACTCCGGAACAGGCCCCAAGACGGGATCTCGTGGATACAGGAAGTTACGATGGTGGAATTAGGTTTTTGGCTCCGTCTCTGATCTGTTGGGGGTACGTAGGTATATATAGGAGGAAGGAGTACGTCGGTGGAGCGTCAGGGGGCCCACGAGGCAGGGGGCGCGCCCAGGGGGAGGGCGCGCCCCCCACCCTCGTGACCGCCTCTGGCACTTCTTGGAGTAGGGTCCAAGTCTCTTGGATCACGTTCGGTGAGAAGATCACGTCCCGAAGGTTTCATTCCCTTTGGACTCCGTTTGATATTCCGTTTCTTCAAAACACTGAAATAGGCAAAAAAAAACAGCAATTCTGGGCTGGGCCTCCGGTTAATAGGTTAGTCCCAAAAATAATATAAAAGTGGAAAAATAAAGCCCATTATAGTCCAAAACAATAGATAAAGTAGCATGGAGCAATCAAAAATTATAGATACGTTGGAGACGTATCATGCCACCACCGGAAAAATCAAACTGAATGGCTAGTTTCATCCCTTGCATAATCGCATGTATTTCGCTTCAAGGGCGTCATTGCAATGAAATATGTATCTATATGCCGCAAAAATCAACGAGGCATCTTCCCTTTGTAAGACCATTCTGGCCGCTACCCGACCATTCATGCTCGAAAAGAAGCCATTAACAGAATAATTTGCTACATACTATATCTGCTAACAGGATTCAGAGATTTGTAGTAACTGTCCAAATATTGCACAGTCACCTCCACTGGGGTATCCCTTTTTTTCATGTGCTATGTCATTGCGAAGCTGCCAAATTCACCATATAGTCATGATTACTCGATCACGGATATGATCTGGACAATTAGATAGCACTTGCAACAGCCAATCCTTTCCCGTATCCACAAGAATTGAGTCATCTGGCGAGGGCCAGATCATACATAGAGCCTCCCACACATGTCGAGCATGCACACATACGATAAGAGCTTGAAAACTGCTTTCCCTTTCAATACCGCAGACCGGGCAAGTATTGGACGCCGGAATATGTCGTTGGTTCTTAGCCAAATTAGTGGCTAATGACCCCGACGCTGTCCTCCATGCCATAATCCGCATTTTAGGGGAACATGTGTGAAATCCAAATATTGCTCCAGATTGTACGCACACCATCTAGACTTGTGCTACTTGCTCCACTAGCATGCAGTACATCATGTGCTTCTGTTGCCAAACGACACTAGTAGAAAAAGGCCCATTTGTCCCGGTTCATAAGGCCCATTTGTCCCGGTTTGGGAACCGGGACTAAAGGGTCGCTACTAAAGCCCAATACCTTTAGTCTCGGTTCTTATACCAACCGGAACATATGGGGCTCCACGTGGCCGCTGCGGCTTGCCCAGGCAGGGGGGCCTTTTGTCCCGGTTGGTAGCACCAACCGGGACCAATAAGCGTCCACGCGTCAGTAGTTCAGGGGCTAGGAGTTTTTTTTGAAGGGGGGTTTGGGGGTTTTGGGGGGTTTTGTAGGTTAATTTAGGGGTTTCATATATTGTGTTAGCTAGCTAATAGAGAGAAGTGTCCTCTCTTATCTCCATGCTTGGTCGACGCTACGTACTATACGTATAGAGAGGACTCGACACGCTAGCTAGTAAGAAAATAAAGGAAACCATTAAGTACAGAAGATCGTCATGAAAATATACAGAGAGAAGTAATCGACCTCCCCTTCTCCAAGAGATTGGTCGAACAACAAGTTTTTGTATATCTATCCAACGCTACTGGCTACATATATACAATATAAGATCTCTTACAATCCCCTAATATCTGAACTCAACTTCCACTTGGTATTATCCGTCTTTATCTATGACGTGGTCAAGAAAGAATCCCGCCAATTCCTCTTGAATTGCTTTTATGCGATCTTGTGGTAGGAGTTCCTCCCGCAGCTCCCAAAGCTAATTTGAAGAAGGGGGTCAATACATATATATGAATGAAACTCAACACAAATGATGGTAATAAAATAAAATTGTAAATATTATTGCTTACGCACTTCAAAATCTTCTTTAGAGTAGCCCCGCTTAGAGGTCGTCGCGATGTAGATGTACTCGCAAATGTAGTATCCACAAAAATTATTCCCGCCTTCCTGCCACAACCACTTTACGAGAAATAGAGGTCAATCAAACTGATAATCAAGCATTATAAATGGTATTGATGAAACTAGCTAGAATCAACAGGAGATGCGCAGAACTAGATAGTAGTACTTACTTTCGGGTGTGTAAATCGCAGCTCCCCCGACAGTCCCGGATCTTCTGCGGTGAACACTTTCCAAACCCTGCAAGACAAAGAAAATAATTATTACTTGATATCAGGAAATGAACAAAGTTGTTGATAATGATCGATTGAACTTACTTCTCGAGCATTTCAGTCATGGCCGCATACTCCTTGGGATCTTTTCGTCTTGAGTCTAAGACGCTTACTAGTCCCTGCTCAAGCTCAATCTCTAGGAGAATAAAGTGGAAGCTGTGCACGCATGCATAACTCATCAATTACATTACTATAACCTAGAGTAATAAGGAAAACTGAATATGCACAAGACAGTAACACTCACTTGAAGTTGTAAGGAAAGAGTATTTTATATTTGTTTTGATTTTGAAGCAACGTTTTTAGCAAGTTGGCCTCGGCTTCTTTGGCATCATGTTTAACCGTCCATTCATCTAGGAGATTTATGTTAATGAACTCAATATCATAGATCGATTTGTCTTTTCTTGCATTCGACGATCTTCAATCTGCATAATATAGTGAGGATAATTATATATACATGCAATGAAAGAGATGACTATATAAAGAGACTTAACTACAGAAGTAGTACTTATAGACCGTAGCAAGTGATGATTATTTTATCAAGGGCCTTATGTTTGAAAAACTGGAAGAACTCCTCAAATGGAACAGACAACAAATCATTTCCAATGAGGTCGTGCTCCTCTTTAACTCAGCGTCAAAATATCCTTCCCAGACTTGGAGGTGTCCATGTACCACTTATGGAATCTTCGCATCATTGTTGTTAGAGGAGGAGCTCCAGGTTTGATGAGAGGCTTCCCGTACCGGTATTTGTGTTCGTTCACCTCCATTGTATCAAAATGTGCATCGTCGGGCAGGTAATCACCAGGATTGGTACCGGGCAGCATCGTGGCAGATTTGCGATGATATCACTAGACACCTTCAGTGGGGGGTACGATTGGTTCGCCTGTTTGCCGAGCTGGGGAATTTTTTTCCCACTTCTTCATTCTTGTAACCTTTTGTCACTTGAAGTAGTTCCCGACTGGCGCGCTTCTTGAGCTGCCTTTTTAAGAGCACGGACATGGTTGTCATCCGGCAGAGGTGGTGGTGGTTACTTCAGGGCATCCAAAGTGTGCTTCAATTTCACCGGATCTATCTTCTCCTCCGGAGGTGGATGTTTCTTATCTCTTTGCGTTTCAAAGAAGTCCCTCACTTGGGATTGACAGATCTTCATGTTTTCCTCCACGGTCCTCTCGTATGGTAACTTCTCTAGAGGCTTGAGAGATGGACCGAATCTATATTGACTCCGCCTCTGGCTGTACTACTAGACGCCGGAGCGGCTGGAGCGGCGGCGGTTGTCTTCCTTTGTTGCTTACGAGGCGGAGAAGGATGCGGAGTGCTACGACGCGCCGGAGCAGCCGGAGCGGCGGCGGCTCTCCTCCGCCCTTGCTGACAAGGCGGAGGAGGAGGCGGGCTGCTCGGACGCGCCGACGAGGCGAAGAAGGAGGTGGAGTGCCGCCACGCGCCGGAGCAGGAGGAGAAGGAGAAGGAGGTAGAGTGCCCTGATCACTCGCTGAAGGAGGAGGCGGAGGAGGAGGCGAAGTGCCCTGGCTCACCGGAGGAGGAGGAGGAGGCGGAGGCGTCCAGTTCGGAAGGTTCATGAGCTCTTTCCGCCATAGACATGGAGTCTTCAGAGCAAGACCCAGCCGAGTCTCCCCTTCACCGGTAGGGTGGTCAATCTCGAGCTCCTCAAATCCCTCCGTTATTTCATCCACCATCACAACAGCATATCCTTCAGGAATCGGAAGGCAGTGAAAAGTTGCGCCGGGTTCAGGAGGTGCAACAGAGCCGACAGCCGCCTTGACTTTGAAGTTCTGCCATTGCGTCATAAGGTGGAAATCTTGAGCCTCCGTGATAGAATCCACGGGGTAGCTAGCAGGAGCCGTGAAGACAGGCTCCTGAAGCAGCTCGGTGGAAGCCACGCTGCTTCTCCGCTGAGATGGCGGGGTAGCTTCTGGGGTAGCTCCGACATGTCGCTGGCTTTCCTTTTCCTCTAGCGCTTGTACCCTTGCATGCAGCTTCTGCAGTTCGGTCTGCTCCACTTTCCTCCTTCTCTCCTGGGTTTTGTAACGGCCTGCCTCAGGAAACCCACCCTTCCACAAAATGGAGCCTGGCGTGCCTCATGTCTGGCCAGGGTGCTCAGGATTCCCGAGGGCAAGTCTGAGCTCGTCATTCTCTCTGTCTGGAATGAACGTCCCTTGCTGCGCTGCGGCGATATACTCCTGAAGCTTCGTGACGGATATTTGCAGTTGCTTGTTCATCCAAACGCACTTCCCTGTTTCAGGGTCCAACGTTCCCCCAACCCCGAAGAACCAAGTCCTTGAATGGTCTGGCCAGTGCAATGTCTCTAGTTCGACCCCTGTATCAAGCAGGTCATTCTCAGCCTTGTCCCACAATGGCCGGGCTTTGAGGTAGCCACCTGATCCCGTGCGATTGTGAAGCTCCTTATTTGCATCATTTTTCTTGTTTGTCGCTGACATCTTCTTACTCTTCTCCGATGTCTTGTGGGCCACAAATGCGTCCCACTGATCTCTTATCTTCTCAAATCGGCCGGTGAATTCTGGAGTCTTGTCTTTGTCAACAAATGTTGTTTTCAACTCATTCTTTCACCTCCTGAATAGATTTGCCATCTTCTTAAGAGCATGAGCCTTGACCAATGGCTCTATAGCTGGCTTATCCGGATCCTCCTCTAGTGGTAGGGTGAAATTTGCCTTCAGCACGGTCCAAAGATCATCTTTCTTCCTATCATTGACATAAGACACCTGAGGGTCTTTTTTCTTAGGCTTATACCATTGGTGGATGCTGATCGGGATCATGTCCCTAACAAGAACCCCGCACTGAGCAGAAAATGCTTCCTTGGTCCGGATGGGTTCAATCGGTTGGCCATCGCGCGTGATTGCTGTGATCGTGAACCTTTCATCCTGGCGCAACTTTTTCTTCGGGCCTCGTCTCATTACCGAAGTTTTTCTCGATCTGGAGGGCTAGAAAATAAGAAAGAAGAGAGTTAATATGTGTACATACCAAAACAATTAATGCATCAATTAGCTAGTCAGCATAGGCTTAATTAATATATATACTTGGCCGGACTCAGTTCAGTCACCAGAGCCATCATGACGGTCTCCTTCTTCCACCGGCATTTAGTCACCGGAGCCATCATAATCATGTCCTTCCTCCTCCATTGTTCGATCACCGTAGCCTGCTTCACCCTCTCCTTCCAGACCATTGGGGTCGTTGAGATACGACAAGACATCACCTCCAGCGAGGATTATGTCCCCCAACACCTGTTCTGCTTCCAAGTCTCGGTGCTCCATAGTTTCTGCAAATATTACAACATGGCAATTAATATACAAACATGACAGATGGATATATTAGTGCCAAACGTAGACCCAGCTAGCTAATCACAACAAGGAATCATATTAGTGGCCTCGACGCTTCTACGGTTTGGGGGGGCCTCGGCAATACGGTTTGGGGGGGCCGGTTGGTCGGCAATGCTTCTCTGCCAAAACTTTAGTCCCACCTCGCTAGTTCCGCTCGAGTGGTTTTAAGCCCCACTCCGCTGCTCTCGAGCTCCTCTCAAATGCAGACGCATTTTGGTCCCGGTTGGTGGCTGAATCTGGCCCATTGGTGGGTTTCTACGATTTAGTGACTAAATTTTAATTTAGAATCACTAGTTTGTGATTAACTTTACTATAAAAATAGATTTGGTGGCTGTGTTTTATCCGAAAAACAGTTTTTGTTATTTTAGTTTCTAACAACCAATCTTTATGATAATTCTTTTTACTATTAAAGTTTCTAAAAAAATTCTTTAGGAAAATTATTTTTGCTTTTAATGTTTTAAATAGAAAATACTTTGATAATTTTAGTTGCATAAATTTTAGTTTATTATTTTTCTATTAGAGTTTCATAAAAGTTTTCCAGTTCATTCTTTTTATATTAGTTCATTCTTTGAGCTAAATGACCTGAAATTGAAAGGCACTTCAGTTGAACAAAGGGATTTCATCATTTTTTGAACTTACTTAGGAAAAACTGGATGACTCGGACAACAAGTATCGTGGTTTTTGTGTGTTCAAAATGCGCCATTCAAAGCCACATCATCAATTTTCAACCCTTTCTGACTTCATTTGTTATTTTTCATGCATTTACTGATTTTTTTGAGCTATATGACCCTGAAAATGAAATGCACTACAAATGAACTCTCAAAAGGTTGAAAGTTGGCATGGTATCATCATCTCACCCACATAGCATGTGCTAAAAAGTTGAGAGGGTTACGGCAAAAAATGGATGCACTTCATGTACAAAACGGACAATCTCTTTCGAAGTATCAGGGTTTCATACGAAAACTCGTGTGTTACATGGATATTCTAGATCAAAGGCATCATCATAATAGTCGTGGAGAGAAAGTCTTCAATTTTTTCTTCACTTGTGTCCTTTGCTTATTGCGTTGTAACCATGGATAATCTTCATCGTTTAATAGGGTGCTTGGGTCAGCCTTGACTTTGAAGGGAGGAATTTCGTGAAACTTTTCATAATCATCGGACATGTCTGTCTTGCCCTCCACTCCCACGATGTCTCTTTTCCTGAAAGAACTATGTGGTGCTTTGGCTCATCGTATGATGTGTTCGCTTCCTTATCTTTTCTTTTTCTCGGTTTGGTAGACATGTCCTTCACATAGAAAACCTGCGCCACATCATTGGCTAGGACGAATGGTTTGTCTGTGTACCCAAGATTGTTCAGATCCACTATTTTCATTCCGTACTATGAGTCTACCTGTACCCCACCTCCTGACAGATTGACCCATTTGCACTTAAACAAAGGGACCTTAAAATCATGTATGTAGTCAAGTTCCCATATGTCCACTATGTAACCATAATATGTGTCCTTTCCCCTCTTGGTTGCTGCATCAAAGCAGACACCGTTGTTTTTGTTGGTGCTCTTTTGATCTTGGGCGATCATGTAAAATGTATTCCCATTTATCTCGTATCCTTTGTAAGTCAATACAGTCGAAGATGGTCCCCTGAACAACGGGTACAGATCATCAGAAACAGTGTTGTCACCTCTGAGACGTGTTTCCAACTAACTACCGAAAGTCCTGATGTGTTCACATGTAATCCAATCGTCACACTGCTCCGGGTGTTTGGAGCGCAAACTGTTCTTGTGTTCATCAACATACGGGGTCACCAAGGTAGAGTTCTGTAGAACTGTGTAGTGTGCTTGAGACCAAGAATGTCAGTCCCTGCATATTATTGAGTCCCCTCCTAGCGTGTCTTTTCTAGTCAGTCTCCCCTCATACCGCAATTTAGGGAGACGAATCTTATTAAGGCCAGGAATGAAGTCAACACAAAACCCAATGACATCCTCTGTTTCATGGCCCATGGAGATGCTTCCTTCTGGCCTAGCGCGGTTACGGACATATTTCTTTAGGACTCGCATGAACCTCTCAAAGGGGAACATATTGTGTAGAAATACAGGGCCCAGAACGACAATCTCGTCGACTAGATGAACTAGGACATACGTCATGATATTGAAGAAGGATGGTGGGAACACCAGCTTGAAACTGACAAGACATTGCGCCACATCACTCCTTAGCCTTGGTATGATTTCTGGATCGATCACCTTTTGAGAGATTGGATTGAGGAATGCACATAGCTTCACAATGGCTAATCGGACGTTTTCTGGTAGAAGCCCCCTCAATGCAACCGGAAGCAGTTGCGTCATAATCATGTGGCAGACATGAGACTTTAGGTTCTGGAACTTTTTCTCTGGCATATTTATTATTCCCTTTATATTTGATGAGAAGCCAGACGGGACCTTCATACTGAGCAGGCATCCAAAGAAGATTTCCTTCTCTTCTTTGGTAAGAGTGTAGCTGGCAGGACCATCATACTGCTTTGGAGGCATGTTGTCTTTTTTGTGCAAACGTTGGAGGTCCTCCCGTGCCTCCGGTGTATCTTTTGTCTTCCCATACACGCCCAAGAAGCCTAGCAGGTTCACGCAAAGGTTCTTCGTCACGTGCATCATGCCGATTGAAGAGCGGACCTCTAGGTCTTTCCAGTAGGGTAGGTCCCAAAATATAGATTTCTTCTTTCACATGGGTGCGCTTCCCTCAGCGTCATTCGGAACAGATAGTCCGCCGGGACCCTTTCCAAATATTACGTGTAAATCATTGAGCATAGAAAGTACGTGATCACTGGTACACATGGCGGGCTTCTTCCGGTGATCTGCCTCGCTTTTGAAATGCTTGCCTTTCTTTTGACATTGATGGTTGGTCGGAAGAAATGGACGATGGCCTAGATACACATTCTTCCTCCATTTGTCCATGTATATACTTTCGGTGTCAGCTAAACAGTGCGTGCATGCGTGGTATCCCTTTTTTGTCTGTCCTGAAAGGTTACTGAGAGCAGGCCAATCGTTGATGGTTACAAACAGCAACGCATGCAGGTTAAATTCCTCTTGTTTGTGCTCATCACACACACGTACACCGTTTCCATTCCACAGCTATAAAAGTTCTTCAACTAATGGCCTTAGGTACACATCAATATCGTTGTCGGGTTGCTTAGGGCCTTGGATGAGAACTGGCATCATAATGAATTTCCGCTTCATGCACATCCAAGGAGGAAGGTTATACATACATAGAGTCACGGGCCAGGTGCTGTGATTGCTGCTCTGCTCCCCGAAAGGATTAATGCCATCCACGCTCAAACCAAACCATACGTTCCTTGGGTCACCTGCAAACTTAGCCCGGTACTTTCTCTCGATTTTTCTCCACTGCGACCCGTCAGCGGGTGCTCTCAACTTCATGTCTTTCTTACGGTCCTCTCTGTGCCATCGCATCAACTTGGCATGCTCTTCGTTTCTGAACAGACGTTTCAACCGTGGTATTATAGGAGCATACCACATCACCTTGGCAGGAACCCTCTTATTGGGGGGCTCGCTGTCAACATCACCAGGGTCATCTCATCTGATCTTATACCGCAATGCACCACATACCGGGCATGCATTCAAATCCTCGTACGCACCGCGGTAGAGGACGCGGTCATTAGGGCATGCATGTATCTTCTGCACCTCCAATCCTAGAGGGCATACGGCCATCTTTGTTGCGGACGTACTGTCGGGCAATTCGTTATCCATTGGAAGCTTCTTCTTCAATATTTTCAGTAGCTTCTCAAATCCTTTGTCAGGCATAGCATTCTCGCCTTCCTTCGCAGCAATTCCAAAGATGGTACCGAGCTTTGTGTTTCCATCTTCGCAATTGGGGTACAACCCTTTTTTGTGATCCTCTAACATGCGATCAAACTTCAGCTTCTCCTTTTGACTTTCGCACTGTCTCCTTGCATCAACAATGACACGTCGGAGATCATCATCGGGCACATCGTCTGGTTCCTCTTGATCTTCAGCAGCTTCCCCCCTTGCAGCATCACCGTATTCAGAGGGCGCATAGTTTTCATCGTCCTCTTCTTCTTCGCTGTCTTCCATCATAACCCCTATTTCTCAGTGCTTGGTCCAAACATTATAGTGTGGCATGAAATCCGTATAAAGCAGGTGGGTGTGAAGGATTTTCCAGTCAGAGTAAGACTTTGTATTCCCACATATAGGGCATGGACAGCACATAAAACCATTCTGCTTGTTTGCCTCATCCACTTCGAGAAAATTATGCACGCCCTTAACGTACTCGGAGGTGTGTCTGTCACCGTACATCCATTGTCGGTTCATCTGCGTGCATTATATATAATTAAGTGTGTCAAAAACCATTACAGAACATCATGGATAGATAAGTGACCAATTTAATAGAAGTTCATCGTCCCATTAAAACCAAAGTACATACATAGTTCTCATTGAACAACATATAGCTCTCCAGAGCATCTAATTAAACCATACATTGAAACTAGGTAAAACATTTCAATGCAACAACAAATGCGATCATAATCGCAACCAAGGTAACAATTGATCCAACGGCATAATGATACCAAGCCTCAGTATGAATGACATATTTTCTAATCTTTCTAATCTTCGAAGCGCATTGCATCCATCTTGATCTTGTGATCATCGACGACATCTGCAACATGCAACTCCAATATCATCATCTCCTCCTCAAACTTTTTTCCTTCAAGTAATTGTTTTCTTCTTCAACTAAATTTAACCTCTTGACAATAGGGTCGGTTGGAATTTCTAGTTCACATACCTCCTAGATAAATATAATCTATGTCCCTTGGTCGGCATAATTGTCATAAACAATACATGAACCAAATAGTTATAAAAGATAATATATACCACATCCGAATCATAGACAGGACAAGGGCCGACGTGGGCTGATACCAAAACCATCGCACTATATAATAACAAGCAATAATAAAATTAAGAAAATTAGACAAGTATCTATCTAATCATACAAGTAAGAATTTTTTTTTCTTTCAGAAAGAATATAAGAACAAGAGGCTCACCATGGTGGTGTCGGTGACGAGATCGGCGCGGGCAATCGATGGCGGTGAAGACGGGGACGGGATGGGACGGACCGCTAAACCTAGACAAATCTTGAGGAAAATGGAGCTTGGAGGTCGAGCTTCGAGAGGAGAAAGCTTAACTAGTGTGGCTCGGGCATTTCATCGAACACCTCATGTGCATAGGAGGTGAGCTAGAGCACCACAAAGCTCTCCCCTCACCGCCCAGAAAAAACAGAGCAGTGTGGAGTGCTCTCCGACGATGGGGTATATATAGTCACCTCATTGGTCCCAGTTCGTGGCTGGAACCGGGACTAAAGGCTCCCCTTCTGTCCCGGTTGCAGCCACAAACTGGGACCAATGGATTTGGGCCAGGAGCGAGGACCATTGGTCCCGGTTCGTGCCTGGAACCGGGACAAATGGGTCCAGACGAACCGGGACCAATGCCCCACAAGGCCCGGCCGGCCCCTGGGCGCACGAACTGGGACATATGCCCTCCATGGGCCCTGTTTTCTACTAGTGCGATAGGCCGATTTGACCGTAAACATGTCGTGTGATTGAGGAAACCACCCAATGAAATCGCTTATGTTCCTAGGAAAATTTCAATTTTTGAGAATTTCGACAACGTCCATTGGCCAGAAATGTTCCTCAAGGCAATCAATGATCCATGCACCACACTCATTCAAAAAATCAGAAACACGGTTAAAACAACAGTTCCTCTTAGGAGTAATGGGATGAATATCAAATTGTTGAGGGACCCAGGGTTCCCTCCATGTCCTGACTGAGGCCCCATCACCAATTCGCCAAATTATACCTTTTTTTGACAAGTTCCAACCCATGCACTATGCCCTTCCAAACAGCCGAAGAGTGTCCTGTAAACACAGTATCAAGAATGCTGCCATTCGGATAATATTTTGCCTTTAACAAACGAGCACATAAACTTGCAGGGGCATCAATTAATCTCCATGCTTGCTTAGCCAATACAGCTTGGTTGAAAGCTCGCATGTCTCTGAATCCCATATCTTATTTATTCTCTGGTAGCCTCAATTTATCCCAACTCAACCACGCCATCCTCTTTTTTCCCTTCTCAACACCCCACTAGTAATGTCTCATCATCTTAGTTAGATCATCGCAAACCGAGATAGGTAAGCACAAATCACTCATAATTTACGTAGGAATCGCCTGGGCTACAACTTTGATTAATATGTCTTTGTTTCCAACAAACATAAACTGTTCACTCCAAACAACTAGTCTTTTCCTCAATCTTTCCAGAGTTGTCTCAAACCTATGCATCCTCCCTTCTGGAACTGGCAGACCCAAATATTTAGGCTCAAATGCTTCACTGGTGATCTCCAAAATATTTTTTACCTCCGAAGATACCACTTCCGAGCAATTACTAGGGAAAGGGATGGAACACTTCGATGGGTTTATAAGTTGACCCATAGCCAGTGCATAAGTGCTCAACAAACCTTTTACAATAGCTTGATGTTCTGAAGCTCGAAACAACAATAATGAGTCATCCGCGAACAACAAGTGAGATATCTTCAGTGCCCGGTGACATATTGTAACCCCATCTAGTCCCTCCTCCAAACATGCTTTGTTGACCAAACGAGAAATGTCGCCAGCAACAAAGACAAATAAAAGCGGTGATAAAGGGTCACCTTGTATGAGGACACGAGAAGGGGTGAAAGCCTCCAATTATTTTTCATTCAACTTAACCAAGTACTTCACCGAGGACACACATGCCATAATCTAAGAAACCCATTGTTTTGAAAAAAAAACTTTACTAGCTCATGTTATCACAAGGCTCCATTGAAATCACCACATACTAGCCAAGGATTTTGCAACATCGATTTCAAACGAGTGAGATGATCCCACATGCGGTGCCGATTCTCAACCCTTGGCTCTCCAAATACAAAGGTCATGTGCCCCTTTTTTTAGGGCGCTTATAGGCGCCGGCGCACCGGCCCAACAGTTCGGCCGGTCGCGCCCTGGCCTCCCGATGTAACTAGCCCGAGCAGTTCGATCTGGGCGCGTTGACTTCCCCCATCTCATTCTTCCTCTCCCCGCGCATCCCCTGTCGTCCCTCGGCCACCCCGCGCCGGTCGTCCCTCCCGGCCGCCGGCCACCACTCCCTCACCTGGACCTCCTCCCTCCGCCGCCCTGTGCTGCTGGATGCGCTCGCCGTCCTCATAGCCGTCGGTCGCCATCCTCGTCGCCGCCGGTCCAACAGGAAGCCGACACCCCCCTCCCCCTCATAGCAAAAAACGACGCCACCTAGAAGCACGCCGACGCCCTATGTCGGTGTGGCACCTAGCAGCCGCTGTCTTAGCACACCCCGTCGTTGTACTGTCGTGCCGCCGCTCGCAGCTCTCAAATGTCGCCGCTCGCACCATTGGCATGCCGGTTGAAGCTTTTTATCTCACCGGTTGAAGCTTTTCCATGCCTGGTTGAAGCTTTTTTTGCAGATTGAACCTTTTCGTTCGTGTCGATTGAAGCTTTTTTGAACTACGATCGAAGCTTATTTTGTAAACGGTTGCAACTTTTTTCATCTTGTAGTGCCCGGTTGAAACTTTTTATATCTTTTGGTTGAATCTTTTTTCACCTAAGGTTGAAGCTTTTTTCGTAACGGTTGCAACTTTTTCAGTTGACAGTGGCTGGTTGAAGCTTCCCCTGTTGATGGTTGAAGCTTTTCTATATATGCTTGAAGCTTTTTTGTCAATGGTTGTAACACTCTATGGGTGGTTTGTAGCTTTTTTGTTTCTGGTTCCAACATTCTACTCTTTGGTTGTAGCTTTCACCAAAGCCGGTTGTAGCTTCCAACGTTGCCGGTTGTAGCACATCCCTCGTCTCCTTTCACAGCGTCTGTTTCGGTTGAAGCAAGAAAAAGGTCATCGCTTTGCAGCGCCGTCGCCGGCTGCAGAAGCCCGACAAAAGAAAGCTTGGAGTAGTAGTAGGGGTGGGCCATGCAGCAGCGGGGGTGAGGGCGTGCAAAACCGTGGTTCTGGTGGGGAGGTAGAAATAGAAGAGGGGGAGAGGTCAAGCTTGAGGGTGTCGCGTCCATGGCTGAAAGGCTCGCCTGCAGCGTGCGAGATTGGCGACGAGAAGCCATGGATATAGACGGGTTGAGGACGAAGACAGCCGGGACAGGATAAGGTGGGCCTACAGGGGGACGAGCGCGCTGGGCCGCAGGATCGCTCCTTCATCGAACGCTTCACGCGCGACCGGCGCAACGGTTCGGCCGGTGCGCCGTGTCTAAACGTTTCCCCTTTTTTATCACAATCCTTGTCCTCCACGGAAACATCAATAAAACGTTGACACGAGTCCACACCATGACCGGTAATGATTCATCCCAATATAGAGCAAGGCCAACACTTTGTCCCACAGAAACCTTTCAAACCTAGACTCCACCTTAGCTTTTCCATCTTATCAGCTACTTGCCTCGTCTCACAGAGAAAGACAAGCTTGGGGACGTTGGTTTTAGAGAGGGCCAAAACCTCACGAACTGTGCAGCGTTTCCTCACCCCCGGCAGTTCCAAATCAAGGAATTCATTGCTCCCGACGCGACTCCTCAAGGGAGCCCGCCAGATTATGAATATCATCACCAGAGTTCAACACCGCTCTCGCCCTCTTACCATCGGAGCTCAACGTTGGGGAAAAATTCTGGATATCATCACCGGCACCTGAAGTTATAGCAAGCAATGGTTCCTTTGCCTCGCCTTGCCACTTGACCTACACACCCCCTAGAAGAAGGCATTTCCTAACACCTTTGTCCTCGTCCATACTCATGTTTACATGATTGTCAATCCCCTGCCCCGCTGGAACTAACACAACAGCAAGGTTTTTACTTGGGCAAGTTGTTGTATCAGTTAAATCCTCATCAACACTTGCATCCGGTGGAGGAGCAAAAGCCCGACCACCTCCTCTAATCTCAGCTCTGTTCATGTTTGGTAGATCTGCATATAACCAATCCCCAAACTTTAATTCCTTTGTTGTGTAAACACTCAATCCACTCCTTATGCTCATGTCCAATTTTACCGCAGTGCTTACAAAAACGTGCAAGTTTCTCGTTTCTCACATCATACACCTGCTTCTCCTTTCCTCTAATGATACTGACGTGCTTTGTTAGAGGTTCTCTGACATCATGTTTTGCTCTAATCCTCACATAATCTCCTTTAGAATTTCCTGAAATCCTGAACTCCAAGATCTCACCAGCCTTGCGAATCAATTTTTCCACAATATCCGTACTGCAATACCCGTCAAGAAGTTTGTGTGTATGCAACCAAATAGGAATATGAACGAACTGAACATCCTCCACCCTGCTGAACCCATTGTATGGGTGAAGAAGTACAGCTCAAAATCTAAAAAGCCATGGCCCTGGAACATGATCTGCTCCCAATCGCCAAGGCATGAAGCCTGCACCACAAACAGATTGGCACCAACCGGCCGGAATCTCACTGGCTGCGCTGGCTTCCAAGCAGCCCGCATGTCTTCAAGAACGCCGACTTGCTAAAGGTCTTATCAATGTGCACCCGAGCAAGAGCCATCCAGCGTACGCGGTCATTGATCTCTAGAATTTCCTCTTCGATCACCAGACCATCGAACTCCTCATCTTTTGGGTCAAGCTGCCCGAAGAAATGGAGGCTAATAGGCGCCGGTCGACCGGCCCAATTTTGGCTAGTCGCCGCGCGCCCATACGATTCAGTTTCCTGTGGCCGCACGATTAGAACCCATTACACGTCATCATATTCTTTCCCTCCCTCACTCGATGCTAGCAACATAGACCACGCAGCGCACGGTCTCATGCCACCGCTCATCGCTGGAATAAGACGCCATTCATGGCGCCACTTGCTTCCCCCATCACAGCATCCGCCCCCGACTCGAATCGCTGGTGAGCCTTCTCGCAACACTGACAGAAGCCCAGGGGAAAAGGCGCCCTTGCAGCACATCAACGCACAGTGCCTGCATCCACCGCTGACTAGCCACAGGGTGATGCCTTGTTGCTGCCTCATCCGATGAGGCTTCTCGCAGCGGCAAAGGGCATACGTCGTCTCCGGCGCTGGTGGGTGCCAGTTGCAGCACTCCGTGATCCTCGTCTCCATCATCTGCATATAATGGATCCAGCAAAAACTGACACCGGTTGTAGCATCCGCAATCACAGTTGTAGCAAAAAACGTCGCCGCTAGCAAAAAGTCTCCTGCTGGTTCTAGCATTCCACATCGCCAAAAACAGGAAAAATCCAAGGACGGTTGCAACATCTATTGCCGCAGATTTGCCGACACGGACAGAGCAACTCCAAAACGGTCGGTTCCAACATATTCCATCGCCGTTTCTAGCAAAACTTGTCGCTGGTTCCAGCAAAATTCGACAAATGTTGAAGCAAAAATCACCAGTTACGCAGGTTCTCCAGCAAATTCAGACATCGAGTCCAACAAATTCAATTGCCGGTTCCAGCAAAAATTGTCGCTGGTTCCAGCAAATATGTCGAAACAAAAATCAGCACCTCTGCGGGATCCCAGCAAAATCAGACACCGGTTCCAGCAAAAATCATTGCCGGTCCCAGCAAAAATTTGGTCGGTTGAAGCAGCGGTATGGCCTGGATGTAAAAAGAGAGTGTGCCCCGTCTTCCTCGCCGCAGTCCACAGCCACCGGTACATCCTGCTTGCAGCAACGCCCTAAGGGCAATCCAGCAAGGCGGAACCGCTCGCAGCCCCATGCATCAATTGTCGGGCCATGGGGGAGTTTGTGACACCCTCTGCAGATGCAGCAGCTAGAGACAACTTCGAAGCAGGGGAAGGGGGAGAGATGCTCACATCAGTGGGGGAGGGAGGTCTCGCGGCAGTAGGCGGTCAGATCCCTCAATGGCGGTGAGCTCCAAATGCGATGGTGAGGGGACAGGCACTCGGCGCCATGGCCAGAACAGAAAAAAGAAGAGAGCAGCGGAAGAGAAAAAGGATGCGAGGCCAAGCGAAGGAGATAAGGGTCCGCATGGGCCCAGCTTGGCACGTGGACGCCGTTCGCGTGGTTCCTACGCGTGACTATGCCACGCCGTCGATGCGGCCGGCCGAAGGTCTACAAGTGTTTTCCTCCTCTAGGTCATCCGTTTTGCCACCTCGAGACCCGCCACTCGCTGCCGAGCGTGCGTCCAAAGGGGTCGCCATCGCAGCTTACGGCGCGCAGAAGCCTTGCAGATCGCTGGAAAGAAGGTAGGACTCAGCGGCGATCGGGATCGCCAACAGGAGACAAGACCCTAGCCGCCGCGTAAGGGGGGTGTTTTTGAGAAGGATTTTCAACGGCATTTTCGAGCATCAATTTTGTTTCAACAACATTTTGGAGCATCAATTTTGTTTATTTTCCCACGTCTTCCACGAATGTTATTACATGATGGAACTTTGCAAGCACTCAAAATATTTGTCAATGTTTGCTAACAAAAGAATTCAGAAAAAAAAATTGACTTTTTTTTTAATGTTCTCTTGAGCCGAGCATGCCCTCACAATGCCACGCTGGCCGCAAAAGCATCGTGGCGGCCAGCGTGTACCGTCCTCTCTCCCTCTCACGCTATCCAACAGTTTTTTTTCAAACGAACTCCCGGCCACCCCCTGTCCTGAACCACGCCCACAGAGCCACCACACAAACGCCACACACACTCGCATCTCTCCCCGTACACCGCGTCCACGCAGAACCCCCCTGGCGTCCTCCTCCCCAACTTCTTTCCCGCCACCAGTCCCTTATCCACCACCGGCGAGGCCCCGAGTTGCTTCAGTCTTCGATCGATCGGTCGTGCTCTGAGAGCACTGCCCTCCGCACGCCCCAATGTCCTCCTCCGATGACCTCGTCCGCCGGATCGCCGCCTTCTTCCCGCTCCCGCCGCCCCCGCAGAAGCAGCAGCTCTCCGGCGTCGCGGCCGCCGTCCTCAGCGCGGGCGGCCGCCTCGGCCGCGCCGTGGGCGACGTCTTCCGCCGCCTGCGCATAGACGACGGCCTCGACATCGCGTACGCGCGGCGGCACCGTAGGGTCGTCCCCGGCAGAGGCGGCGCGACGGCCGACGACGACGGCGCGCGGAGCAAGCAGGAAGGGATCGTCGGCGGCGGTGATCGTCCGGCGGTGGGCGGCTCCGGGCGGTTCGCGCGGTCGCAGGGGAGCATGGTCCTGTCGGCGGCGTTCGACAGCCGGACGAACGACGTGGAGAGCTCCGTGGCGGCCCGCGGCGACCTGTGGCGCGCCGAGGCGTCGCACTCCAGCAGCGGCAGCGGGAGCAGAGGCGGGGGCGGCGACGGCGGCGCGGCGCCGCTGTTCCTGGTGCAGCTCGGGCCCGTGCTCTTCCTCCGCGACACAACTCTGCTCTTCCCCGTGCACCTCTCCAAGCGCCACCTCATCTGGTACGGCTTCGAGCGCAAGGTAAACAACTGACGAACACACTGAATCTACGATCTTATCTGCACAAAAAAGAAGCTAAGAGTAAGATCTGACATGTGTTCGTGTGCAGAACGGAGTGCACTCGGTGTGCCCGGCGTACTGGACAGCTCGCCGGAGATGCTTCTTCATGTCGATGATCTGCCTCAACCCCTTTGCCTGCGTGAGTGTTCGATCGGCGTTCTGAATTTTCTACCCTGAATCCTGCATTCCGGATCATGACCAGTTACTTTCGTCACTGTCTTTGCCTGAACTTTCCCTTCGAAAACATTGGGCAGTCGTTCATGGACATGCAATTCCCCAACGGGCAGCTGAGATACGTGGCCGGCGACGGGTTCACGGCGCGTGGCTTCCTTCCCCTCGGCGGCGGCGGCATCGTCCAGGCCCATGGAAAGTTCCCAGGGGATAAGAGGCTCAGCTTCTCCTACAAGGTCAGCACCTACCTACCTGATCCCTCACAAAATGTACCCGCATTCTCTGCACACATCCCAACAGAAAGTCAGAAAACCAAGAGATGATCTGAGCCGTTGCTCTGCAGAACGGCAGCGGAGGCAGCGTCACCCCGACCGTCCAGTGGCCGGACAGGTCCCTCTCGCTGGGGCTAACCCAGGTGCTCTCCTGGAGGCGGTGCGGCCTCATGCTGCAGCCAGCGCTGCAGCTCAGGCAAGTCCACTTACTTGCAAGTTGCAGCCTCTCTCTGCCTCTTGCCAGACTATGCTGCAGTTGATCTTGTTGGAATGGGGATCACATAACTAAGCTGGTCAATGCCATGGTGTCTCTTTGTGATGAACAGCATTTGTCCCACATTCGGCGGGAGCCGGCCTGGGGTGTCGATGGAGCTGGTCCATTCGGTTAGCGAGGAGGCCAGTGTCGCCTGCGGCTACTCCCGCACCGCCTCCCCCTCCGCCTACGCTTCCGTGTCGGTCAGTAGCTTCACCGTTGATCCGCCATTTTCGTATCATTGAGCTACTTTTGGATGAAGTGGTTGATGCATAAACTGTACCACTCCCTCCGTCCAAAAATAAGTGTCGCTAATTTAGTACAATTTGGAGTAGATAGTAATCAATCGGTTGATCTTGTTGTTCGTGTGTGCAGCTCGGAAGATCGAAGTTGAACGGCGGCGCGTCGAGCTCGGGGCTGGTGTTGAGAGTGGACGCACCGCTGCATGGTTTTGGGCAGCCATGGTTCTCCATCCAGATGAACAGCGGGCTCGAGTTCTGAATCTTTGATTGTTGCAAAGGTAAATACTACGAGGCGGCATTGCGTCTCGACAAAGGCATGTATAGTGGATGCTATTTTTGTACATATGGCTGGACAGAGGACTGGAACAGGCTCTTTGTATACATGTTACGAATCATATGATTGGCTGAAACTGTGGAAAAGAAGCTTGGAATTTACATGGTCAGATAGATCTCTTGGCAGGAATTATATTTCTGGGAAAAAAGCTCTGCCGTAACAAATTTGTGTGAAGTAATTAAAAGAGGTAGCTAGATAGAAATGTTTTACTAAGCTAGAAAATATCGGGCGTCAACGTTGAGACTTGAGATATTGGTTTCCAGCGCATGCCCGAATAGTTTTGAATTTCAGTTTCAGAAATGTTTCGGTCATTACCGAAATTACAGAATTTCAATAAAATTAAATGATTTCGGTTTTCATTTTGGCCAGAGGACCAAAATTTTCACTCGAATTTGACCGAGATCCAATCAAATATTTTGAAATTCAAAAAGTAACTTCAAAATAATTTGAATTTCTGCGTACTACTAAAATTGGTGAAACATTTTGATCGATAGGTGATTATTTTAGTATATACTTAAAATAATTAAATTTCATTGAAACTACCTTAAAAGTGAGAACCATCCGGTATGCTATGCAGCTAGTGCTTGCAGAGAATATATATCGCTCATTGTGAGCAATAAGCAATACGAAACTGCTCTGCGTATGATGGTTTTCTCGTCCGAACAGCACGACCAGAGAGCAAATCATCTCTAAATACTATGGCCCATAAACTGAATTATCTAAGATTGTCTCTAATCGTACGGTGTTGGACAGGCACTCTGTTGTACGTATAGCAAGGTCGTAAGCAATAGGCGTGGCTCGACCACACCATGAGCCTGCATGGGTTGGCCCATGGCACCGTTTTTCTTCCAAGGTGCCCATTATTTAGCATTTTATCTTTAGTGCTGTAGCACCTGATTTTCTTTCCAGGCAGGAATTTTCCTTTTTGTTTTTTGTCATATTTTCGTGTTTGTTTTCATTTTTTCTTATTTTTTGATAAATTTAAAAATAACTTAATTTGAATTTTTCTGTACTACCAAAATTTTGAAACATTTTGATTGAAAGGCGATTATTTTAATATATACCAAAAATAATGAAATTTCTGTAATTTCATTGAAATTACACTAAAAGTAAGAACCATTCGGTATGCTACGCAACTAGTGCTTGCCAAGAGTATATATTGCTCATTACGAGCAATAAGGGTCGCTCGACCACACCATGAGCCTACATGGGCTAGCTCATGGCACCGGTTTTTCTTTCGATGTGGCCATTTTTTAGCATTTATACTTTGGTGCGGTAGCACCTGATTTTCTTTCAAGACGGGAATTTACGTTTTTGTTTTTGTCTCATTTCTTTGTCTCCATTAAATTCAAAAAAATAACTTAAAAGAAATTTGAATTTATGTGTACCACCAAATTTTTTGAAACATTTTGATCGAAGGTAATTATTTTAGTATATACCAAAAATAATGAAATTTCACTAATTACACTAAAAGTGAGAACCATCCGGTATGCTACGCAACTAGTGCTTGCAAAGAGTATATATTGCTCATTACGAGCAATAAGGGACGCTCGACCACACCATTAGCCTACATGGGTTGGCTCGTGGCACCAGTTTTCTATCAATGTGGCCATTTTTAGCATTTTTTCTTTGGTGCGGTAGCACCTGATTTTCTTTGGAGACGGGAATTTCCATTTTTGTTTTTGTCTCATTTTTTGTGTCTACGCTAAATTCAAAAAGTAACTTAAAAAAATTTGAATTTCTGTGTACTACCAAAATTTTGAAACATTTTGATCAGAAGGTAATTATTTCAGTGTATACCAAAAATAATGAAATTTCAAAATTTTCATTGAAATTACACTAAAAATGAGAACCATTTGGTATGCTACGCAACCAGTGTTTGCAAAGAGTATATATTGCTCATTACGAGCAATAAGGGACGCTCGACCACACCATTAGCCTACATGGGTTGGCTCATGGCACCAGTTTTCTTTCGATGTGGCCATTTTTTTAGCATTTTTCTTTAGTGCGGTAGCACCTGATTTTGTTTCGAGACAGGAATTTCTGTTTTTGCTTTTGTCTCATTTTCTGTTTTTTCGATAATATTTTTTATTTTTGTTCCCTTTCTTTATTCACCCTTCTTTTCTTTTATGTTCTTCCTTTCTATTTATATTATTTTTCAGAGACAAAAATGTGAACAATTTATAAAGTGCACAAATTTTTTCTTAAAATACAAACTAATTCTAACACATTAAAAATTACTAAAGTACTTTAAAATAAGAATAATTTTTGGAATGCATGAGTGTTTTAAATGAACATTTCTAATATGTGATTTCTAAAAATACATAACTCTTTTTACTTTTATATGAACGCTTTTTAAATATGCATTCTTTCCAAATTACATGAATTATTATTAAAATTGGTGATTCATTTTGTTACATTAACCTTTTTTTATTAAAATTGGTGATTTATTTATGAAAATTGGACTATACGCTATCTAGTTCCCGGAAGCACAGAGGCTAGCTGTTGGACTATACGGCCGGGCCGTACGACTGTCTAGCTCAGTGGAAAGTGCTACTGACGAACAAACTAATTAAGGACAACTTTTATTTTGCGAATAATTAAGGGCAACTACCGCTCAAAAACTAAACTAATTGAGGGCAACCAGCAGGCAGCAGGTCGGCAACCATTTTTTTGTTGTTCGATTGGGAAAAAGCAAAGCCCCGGCCTGGTCGGCAACCATGTGTCGCCACGTTACGGATCGATGCATGCGATCATCACAGGTGGTGTGGTTGGTCACATCTCCGTCAGCTTTCAATTCGCTCCCGATCTGCAGGGTTGGGGCCGGCCATCGATCAACCATGGCAGCGCCGGCAAATGCCATATATATACACGACGTGCACTGCGAGGGCGTGCCAAGTAGACGCAGCTGGCGAAGCTCTAGCTGGTGTATGCATGCATCATGGCCGTCACGGGCAGAGGCATCGCCGGCGTTGCACCCCTTGTCGTCCTCTCGTGCTGCTGCTGCTGCTGCCTGGTGGCTGCGCTTGCGGCGGCCGGCGGCGGCGGATCGGGACCGCGGTACAACGCCATCTTCAACCTGGGCGACTCGACGTCGGACACCGGCAACATCTGCCCCCGAGGCCGGCACGAGCCGGCCGGCGTGCTGGGCATCTTCGCCCGCATCCCCTACGGCATCACCTACTTCGGCAAGCCCAGCTGCCGCTGCTGCGACGGCCGCCTCAACGTCGACTTCCTCGGTAAGTAAGAGCCTAGCGGTGCCATCGTCGCATTGACAGCCAGTTGCACTGCTACGTACCGCGCTTAATCAAGTTATTACGGCATGCATGGGCATGGCTGCATCGACATCGCAGCGCAAGCGTTCGGGCTGCCGCTCCTCCCGCCGTCCAAGGCGCGCGGGGAGGACTTCCGGCGGGGCGCCAACATGGCCATGATCGGCGGCACCGCGCGCGACTACAGCGGCACCAGCATGTTCACCGGCTACGGCGTGCACCTCGACGGCTCCATGGACAGCCAGATGGAGGCTCTCCGCCGGTTGCTGCCTTCCATCTGCGGAACACCGCAGAGTATACATAATATCGATCCATCATACAATCATCCGATCGGTCGGTGCAATAACAACTAAAGTATAGTTTTGTGCGTGTGCCGATATGTGTAGGCTGCAAGGAGTATTTGGCCAAGTCCCTGTTCGTGTTTCAGCTGGGGGAGAACGACTACAACATCCAGCTGGTGAATGGATCCACGGTAGATGAGGCAAGAAAGAGCATACCCAGCATAGTCGACACCATCACATCCGGCGTAGAGGTGACCATAAACTTAAAACTTACCTGAACATGCACATATCCTACTAATCATGATACTCCCAAAAAAATTTGTTTGAAGTCACGATCTGAACGAGCCGCACATTACATTCTACCACATGTTTCTCAACGCCGAGGGCATCGTTTAAGCGCGGCCATGCATGCCAATAGTTAGACTACCTGATGTACTACTTTGAAAGGTCTTTATGAATAATTAATAAAATGAATGCATGCATCGTCCAGATGCAGAGGCCGGGGGTAATCCTTCTTTTTTTTTTTTTAAACATACCGATAGTTCAAACAAATAGTTGGGTAAAATTGAACCGCACTCTAAAGAAATGTATCTGAAGCACGAAAAGTAACCCATGAATGGAGAAGTTACAAGTGTATATGTTCCAACGAACAAACAAAACATCCACTTGGTGCAGTTTGTACCTAACATACTTATGCTCCAAACCAACATGTCATGCAGAAATTAATCACTCTCGGTGCAGTTGACATCGTGGTGTCGAATGTTGCTCCAATGGGGTGCTACCCGCTATACCTGAACTTTTTCGAGAGCAACGACAAGGGTGACTACGACGAGTACGGGTGCCTGAGAAACCACAACGCATTGTTTGATAGGCACAACTCTTTCCTCGAGAACGGGCTTAAAAAGCTTCAAAAGAAGCATCAACACACAAGGATCATGCATGCCGACCTCGCGAGCCACGTCTACCAAATGGTACAGGATCCCAAAAAGTTTGGTAAGTTTCATTCAACGATTGTGTGTGTGAAAAGAGTGTTTTATTCTTTTGTTAAAACGGAAACTGGTTAGGGTACGTACAATGGTGTTAACTTAGTGATGACATGTATGATAATTTGGTGACGTGGAAGAGAAACAAACGACATAAGAGCAGTGGCGGAGCTAGGCAGGAGTGTGTGTGTGTGTGTGGGGGGGGCAAAAGTGTAAATTTTCTTCCCTGATTTGCCTAAAGCTGGGGGGTCGCGGCCCCTCAGGCTTGCACTAAGCTCCGCCACTGCATAAGAGTCTTCTCTTCTCTTAGTGGCGACATGTATGATAATTTGGTGACGTGGAAGAGAAAGAAACGAAATTTGGTGATCTCTTACAAAGAAAGATAAGACATTATCTTACAAGATGTCTTCTCTTACTCACATATATGTTTTCTAATTTTATTTTTAATCACCCCACATTTTCATGATCTAATAACAGTAATTTTAAAGATAATACTAAGAGATTGTCAATTGTATAAGATGGTTTATTGACTTATCTATATGACATAGAATACATCAGAAAAGACCGCCTTGTCAACCACTAGACATGTCCTTAGGAGCTTCAACCAAAAACAACCTCGCAACTCAATTGACTGCCACCAGACCATTTGCACTTTTGTGTAGTTCAGATACACCTTTTGGTTTTAGTTTAAGTGCACATTTTTTGTGTAAGTACACCTTTTAGTGTAATTACATTGTTCTAAAACACAAACAAAAATCACCGGTTGCTTTCAATGGTTTCTAAATATTAGGCTGGAAGTAAAACCGTGAATCTAAATATGCCACCCCATTTTCAGTTTGATCTATTTCTTTCATGCAGGCTTTGGGATTGGGACCATACTTATGGGATGTTGCGGAAAGGCCAATGCGCCAAACGGATTTGATCTGCTCGCAATGTGCGGGATGGATGGCTCGAGCGTCTGCCATGACCCGGGGAGCCACCTAACCTGGGACGGTATGCACCTTAGCGACGCTGCCAACAAACGGATCACCGAGGGCTGGCTAAGTGGCATGTACTGCAACCCACCGATTCTACAGTGAAGCTCCTTGCCAAAATGCGTACATAGATACACGTACACACGGGCAAACTTTTATAGAAACTATGCGCACATGTATTACGGAAATATACTAATATGTACCCCAAAATTTGAAACAATATTGAAAATATGTTATATTATTTGTGGGGTTAGATGCATCTTATATTTGTAAAGTATTAAGAATATAATTGTATTTTTATAAAGTATTAAGAATAGAGTCGTATTTATATGAGGCATAGATGTTATGCAGATTCTAATCAAAAAGGCGCACCATGTTGATTTGATTAGAGGGGTAGTGCCTAATCTTATTGCATTTTTTAACAATACAATATGCAGCAGACAACATTTTTTCTCTTGGAAGCTTATTTTATGTATGTTTGAACATTTGTGTGGCCTAATTTTTCTTCATAAAAGTGAGGTTTTCTATTTTGGTGAGACACAAAACAATATATGAAGATGATTACTTGCATAGTTTCATCTGTGGGGAAGGGCTACCTTTGAAATAATTTTCAATTTCCAGTACATAGAGAAAGGCTATGCAATTAAGATGGGAAATTCGCAGAGAAAAAAAGATAAAGTTTTTGACAAGTGTCTTTTCTCTCTCTAAAAAGGTTATGCAATTAAGATGAGTATGTATTTAGAATATTTCTACATACTCACCTTAAGAGTTTTTGACAAATGTCTGCAGACGGACATTGTGCTCAATTTGAGGTATGCGGTTGGAGATGCCCTTAAATAGGCCTCCGTCCGCCCCGAATTACTTGCCGCTTATCCATTTCTGCGACAAGTAATTCAGGCAGAGGAGCAGATTCCACTTTCTCCCGTAGGGAAACATTCCTCTTAGAGGAGCACCGTGCATGAGGAGGCACCTACAGCAACAGCCACTCTAGTAGCACTGTACTAGCAATCAGCTAGACTTTAGGCTGTAGATCAAAGTCCATTCTAAGAGGCCAATCCAAATGCCAGCTTGTAGCTTTATTTGTTTCTTAATTATATTTGAACTGATTTATTACTAAGTGTGTCGATTATGACCTTGCAGCTTTCTGTTTGCGCCTTAAATATACGACAAAACATTATATTGCTCACATGGCTTCAGCTTTCTGCAGTTGACTGTATATGTTTAGAGAGGTAAACTGCATCTACGTGCTAGAACCAGCCATGGAATGGTTTTGTTCAATCGTTGGTCAGTGATGCTCCAGTCTAAAGACCTGGCCATGGGCAGCCCGGCCCGACGTTGCTCATGGGCCGGGCCTGGGCCTAGATATTGAGCCCGGAAGCCGGCCGGGCCCGGGCCCATCATATTTGCGAGTTAACAAAGAGGCCTGGCGGGCTTTTATATTGACAAGGGCACAGCTTGAAGGGGGTGGACTTGGAGGAGACACAGTAGACTGAAGGTGTGATCTGTGTTTCTCACTTGGAGGTTTAGGTGCCCTTCATAGATATTGGAGACCTTCCGTACCTCAGATTTGTGTGCACCACTGCCAAGAAGACGATCAAGTTCAGCGCGCAGCTCTGCAAGCTTGCGCAAAATATTCCCGAAGCGTCGGTTGCTCCATGCATGAAGAGATTTCATGACCGAACCGAGACAAGTCTGGATCATCGCACCGAGGTCATCCTTCTCCCCAGCTGCGTTCCATGCTTGTTCGATGATCTCTGGTAACTCTGACGCTCGTTCCCACAATAATTCATACTGTCGACACCTACCTCCTCTTATTCTGCAAATCGACAAGCTGTTTTTTTTTGGTTCGATGACTTTGCGTCGCCGAAACCAGGGCATTCTTATTCACTCTGCGTATATGCGCACGCATTGCTCGTGAACCAATCAACAAACGGATCCTGCCGCTGCCCGAGGTGCAGCGCAGCGACGCCGAGCTCCAGGGTGACGATGGCGACGGTGAGGCGGGCCCATGGGCAGCAACTGCAGTGCGCCGGCTAGGGGTGGATGCACCGGAGTGCGCCGGGCAGTAGAGCTTCTTGCATCGAGAATCCCAGCCGATGACGAGGATCTGTCTCCGGCCCGGCGACGATCGATCCTCTGCTCGTCCGGTGGCTCTGGCTGCCCGGCCTTCCCCCTGGGTCCGGCCCAATGCATTCTTACGGCCCATGTCAGCCCATCAAGATCGGGGCCAACCGGTGCTCTCACCCGACGACGCCAACCGCTCATCTTTAGCGATTAGCGATTAGTACCATACCGGTAAATTAGGAACCAAGCCCTCAGCTTATAAACTGGATTGACTGCTTTTAACTCGCGCCCCACGGTAGATACACGGCCGTCAGCTGAGAAAAAAATATAGGCCACATCAGCGAGATTGCCTCTCGGTTGTAGGCCCGTGGCTGCATCAATGCAAAACGCGTCCCTGCATTGATCAGAAACCATGGGCTGAAGCTGATGCATACGGCATCACCGTGGGACGCGCTATGTGCTAGACACTAGCACCATGCTTTTTAAACATTTTTGTTTATGCTTCCGTCCTACGTATATGCTTTGATTTTTATTTATGTTTTAAAATATTTTTAAGTTTACAAAACACGTCCAAATTTATTTGGAAAAATATCTATAACTAGAATATTAAATATATATACATACGAAAACATATTTAGTGGTTTTAGTTCGGTATTCAAGGTATTCGGCCCGGGATTTCTGCATCAGGCTTAGTCAGGCCTGGCCCGGGTGCTGAAGAAGTAAGCACACAATTATCTATGAAGAGGGTGCAGAAAAGCAAAAAAGAAAAGTGATTTCAAAAAGATTTCAGCAAAATATGTCCAGGCGTAGTTTTGACAACCTCAACATGACATTCAGCTCGTTTGCTATTCGGAGTTATGTCAAATGAAATGCAACCCGAGCATGTAAAAATTTCACAGCTGAAGAACCAGATATATAGACCACAAATAAAAATAAAGGAGAACCGACCTGCGACAATAATTGACTCGGCATAACTATGCAAATCAACCACAACGCAATTGGCAACCAGCAGGGAAGGAATTTTTGTCCCCATGTTAATGCGTACAGAAATTAGCATGCATCAAGCCTCAAATGTCAAGCAAAAAACGCTGCAATTTAACACCACTGTCATGTATGTCACCAGACCACAGCAAGCATGAAACACAGGGTACAGAGGTCCGTGATTGCCAACCAAAGATCAATAACTTCATGGTTGCAACAGAATGGTACTGTAACTAGTATACTAACTTGAACACTTAGCTAATCATGGAACAAGAGTCGACAGGGCGGATATCCAAACACTGAAAACAAACCTCAACGGTGCCTTGCATGCACGGACGACCACAGGAACAGGACATCGATAACTTACAAGGCAATTTGCGTCGCACGCACCTGTTGTGGCTTCAGTAGTTTGCACAAGGAAATTTCATAAGGGAAAAAAGCTCGCCAAGAGAAAATTCAGACCCTCTCTTGTAAGTTGTAACGTCCTTGAAGATCAGAATAGCCAATGACCAGCATTATGGAGATTTCACCTGCCCGTTTCACATTCGCCATTTTGGAATGCACCTCCTCCGCCACCAAAGTGGAGCCAACGGACAACAGGATCACCACCTGCTTGAGCATCAATGCACTCTCGACGAAGTATTTGAGGAAGGCGAGCTCACTTCGACCCCCTTGGAAATCATGGAAAATCAGCCGCTTGATGCGCGAACGGATGCATTCTATGGCACCAGAGTCATGCCAGAACTTTTGGTTGAGCTTGCCAGTGGATTGATCAGGCTGTCCAGACTGCAAACAAAAATCCCATCAGTTAAATGCACATGAAGTTCTTCATCAGCTATATTGATAGAAATTAGCAATACAGTACGGGATGATAATGGGCAGATGCACACGAAAGCTGAAAGAGGGCCTCACCTTGATGTAGAGTGTCTCGACATTCGGAAAGCATCCGAGGACACTGGGAATCATCTTGGCATCATTGCGCACTCCGAAACACACCTCCAAAGCCAGGACTGTCACACTTGTTACCATGGTTCTTGGGCTCACCTTTGTACCAGCCTGCCAATGCAATTCACATTGCAACCAAATTATTAAGAGAGGAAAAACCCACAAATGGAGAGTTTACAGTCCGAACAAATGGAAGGATCCGTCGAGGCACCTTGATGATTGTGTTGCCGATCTCCAGGACGTGATTCCGCGTGTCCAACTGCAAGTATGCCAACAATTGCAGCTTGGGGGCATGGCCAATCTTGACCTTGGTGCAGCCGGCATCATGGGTCCAACCTTCCAAATTGATGAGGCGCTCGAGGAGCGGGGCGTTCAGCACGAAGATCTCCTCCAAGAAGGACCCGATGATCTGCACGCACCGGAGGCTTTGGCTGACAAGGCGCAGCCGGAGCGCGAACAGGTTCCCTTCGAGGCAGAGCGTCTCCAGCACCGGGCTCCTGTCGAGCATGAAGTCCAGATCCCGGCTCTCCACGACGACGCTGTAGAGCCCGAGCTCGCGGAGGTTGGGGAAAGAGACGCTCGGCGGGAGCCCGGCCGTGCTGGGGAACTTCCAGAAGCAGAGGTGGAGGCGGGTGAGGGTGGCCGTGCGCAGGAACGTGGCGGGGGGGACGACGTCGAGCGGGCGCCGGCTGTTGACGAGGACGAGCTCCTGCACGGCCTTGGCGGCGAGGAGCTGGAGCCAGGGCGCGAGCAGGTGGCGGGACTCCTCCGTGCAGCTGCCGGTGAGGTGGACGCAGCGGAAGGGCCCCGGGTGCGCCTCGAGCACGCGGGACAGGGGGGCGGGGGCGGCCGGGGAGGGGGAGAGGTCCGCGTCGGCGAGGACGAGCGGGGCGGACCGCCAGACCCCGCGCCAGCGGCGGGAGAGCGCGGCGGTGCGCGCGGCGTCCTTGACGGGCAGGAGGGAGACGATGCCGCGGAGAAGCGCGTCGGGGAGGCGGCTGACGCGGTCGACGGCGTCGCCGGAGGGGGGGGAGGGCGGAGAGGCGGGCGGCGGCGGAGACGGGCGAGTCGGGGAGGATGTGGTGGGTGCAGAAGAGCAGGCGGGCCAAGATCTGGTCCGCCTCGTCTGGGTCGCGCCCGGGGTGCAGGAGCTCGGCCAGCACCGCGGCCCCTAGGGTGCCCTGGGCGGTCGCCGGCGGCGGCATCCCCTCGGTGAAGACGAGGGCTTTGAGCGGCGCGTGCGGTGGAGTGGAGCGGCGAACGAAATGCAGAGGTAGGGCAAGTCACAAACTAACTTACCTTTAATGTGAAAAAACAAACTTACTCTTTCTGTTCCACAAAAAACGTTGTTATATTATTATGGGACGGAGGGAGTACCTTTCTATGTAAAAGGAAAATAAATTACCTTTCACATCCACCCCGGTAGATACGAATCGAAGCAAAAAAAAAAAAAACCAGTACAGCAGATCCCGTGGACCTCCCCCATGCTCGCCCACTCTCCGATGGCGTCGATGGCCGGCAAGAAGCAGAGCCACCCGACGGTGAAAAAAAGGCCGTCGCGTCGCGTCCCGCTCCTCCTCCCCCTCTCGCCGAGCCGACGGCCCCTTCTCCATCCCCAGTAACCCCTATGCCTCCTCCCCTGCCCCCTACGCACATCGATCGCGCTGCTGACGACGATGATTATGTGGTGACCGACACAATGTCGAAGGGGTAAAAATATTGTTTTGCTTGGTAATTGTGTTCCAATGCTCCAATTAGTTGAAGAATCGTGTGATGCTCATATGTAATGATGTTTGTTGCTATTATAGTACATAAATGAACCAGGATGACATAGTGGAGTTCATTACGACATTGGATGATAGCAACATCCTCGGTCTCGACGACATTGCCATGTCTATGACATGAAAGCCAAGAAGAGAGGGGGGTGCCGAAGTCGAGGAACTCTGGCACACAAACTATGAATAAGAAGCTTACAAAGTTGGTGATGAGTCTAGTTTTGCATCATTCTTTACTTTTTATTTTGCATCATAGTCATATGATTTTCGAGATTTTATAGCGTCCACGCACCCTTTTTGGCTGATTCTATTTAGGATCCTAATGGAGGAGGAGATACGAAGCATTAAAGAAGAGAACACCAATCTATGGGTGAAAATCATGCTAGTTGGTCTGATAATAGCCTACATTACGAAGCAGCAACCAAGTGTGAGAAAAAACAGCCGCATAGGCACTTCACTTCCAGAGGCAAAGACGGTATACGAGTCGCTCGTAGCGAGCGGCACCGTGATAACCCACAAGTATAGGGAATCGCAACAGTTTTCAAGGATAGAGTATTCAACTCAAATTTATAGATTCGACACAAGGGGAGCCAAAAAATATTTGAAGGTATTAGCAGCTGAGTTGTCAATTCAACCACACCTGGAGATTAATTATCTGCAGCAAGTAATCAGTAGCAAAGTAATATGATAGTTTTGATAGTAGTGACAGCAGCAATGGTAACAGTAACAGTGATAGCAGTAATTTTGTAGCAAGTGTAACAGTGATGATAGCAGTAGTAACTTAGCAAAAATAATATAAGATAAATTCGTAGGCATTGGATTGGTGACTTGTTGGGATATTCATCATGAGACAGTTATAACCTAGGGCGATACGACACTAGCTCCAGTTCGTCAATATAATGTATGCATGTATTCCGTAAATAGTCATACATGCTTATGGAAAGAACTTGCATGACATCTTTTGTCCTACCGTCCCGTGGCAGCGGGGTCCATATTAGAAACTAAGGGATATTAAGGCCTCCTTTTAATAGAGAACCGGAACAAAGCATTAACACATAGTGAATACATGAACTCCTCAAATTACGGTCATCACCGGGAGTGGTCCCGATTGTTGTCACTCCGGGGTTGCCGGATCATAACACGTAGTAGGTGACTATAACTTGCAAGATCGAATTTAGAACATGGATATAATTATGATAACATAAATGGTTCAGATCTGAGTTCATGGCACCCGGGCCCAAAGCGACAAACATTAAGCATAGAAAAGTCATAGCAACATCAATCTTAGAACATAGTGGATACTAGGGATCAATCCCTAACAAAACTAACTCGATTACATGATGAATCTCATCCAACTCCTCACCGACCAGCGAGCCTACGAAGGAATTACTCACTCCCGGTGGAGAGCATCAAGGAATTGGCGATGGAGAAGGGTTGATGATGATGAAGAACGAAGACCCCCCCTCTCCGGAGCCCCAAACAGACTCCAGATCTGGCCTCCCAATGAAGAACAGGAGGTGATGGCGGCTCCGTCTCGTGGATCGCGATAATTCTTTTTTCTTGATTTTTTCTGAAAAATAGGATTTTATAGCGTCGGTTTCAGGGTCTGCGGGGCCACCAGGTGGGGATAACCCACCTGGGCGCGCCAGGAGAGGGGGCGCGCCCTGGTGGGTTGTGCCCACCCAGGGGCCCCTTTCCGGTAGGTCTTGGCTCCAGAAATTCTTGTTTATTATATAAAAATTCCTCATAAAGTTTCGTTCCATTCCGAGAACTTTTATTTCTGCACAAAAACAACACCATGGTAGTTCTGCTGAAAACAGCGTCAGTCCAGGGTTAGTTTCATTCAAATCATGCAAATTAGAGTCCAAAACAAGAGGAAAAGCGTTAGGAAAAGTAGATACGTAGGAGACGTATCACACCGCCACCTCTTGGTCGACTACTTCAACCCTGTGCTTTTAGATCGTGGAGAGGACACATAGAAAGATCAGAATACGCACCAGAACCAGGTCGATCCACGCCCAATTAATTAATTCCCCTCCCCTCTCGCTGCTGATTGCTCCCGTTCATTGACGCGCGCTTGGTTTCGTTTGTGATCATGTTGTGTTTTATTGGGCTGATCCGGCACAAATGGAGGAATCATAGCCGACACCTCGAAAACGTCTGAATCAGGAGGCATCTGGTCGATGGGAGGCTGGGAGTCCTCGACGTAGGACGCTGGGAACTGGCTCTGGTATAGGATGATGGCCTGACTAAACTCTTGTGTGCTTATCTTCTACAAACATAAGCGTCATCAAGACCAGAACACACCACACATCGACAGTAGGAATTACCAGTAAACATGCACAGATCGAACTAGCAGTAACACATGCGCACATGGATGATCTAGTTCAAGACAGCACTACCAAATCCATCAAAGCATACCACAACACAACACTAAGCACGGACACATGGATGATCTAGTTCAACACTTGCACACTGACATATATACCACACATCAAAGCATACTACCAATCCATCCATGACCACTTGCTACCAATCCTTGCCGACATGGAAAGAACTTCTAGCATGCTTCAAATCCATCACAACTAGCTACTAGAACATCACAGACACACAGATCGGAAGATCTAACCCTACCACATGCTCACAGATCTAGGTGGAACTAGTAGAGATAGGAGTGGGTGATTGAACTCACAGATGTCGTCGGAGGAGCCGCGGATGAGGCATTGGACACGTCGACGAAGAGGGGCAGTTGATTTGTTGCCGCCGGCAACCGGTCGCTAGAGGATTTGCTTCGCTTACCTCGCCGTCGATGTGGAACCACGCCGGAGGGAAAGCTCGAGATGGGGGAAATGGTGGCGGGAGTTTTGTCAATGCGATCACCCTGGCTATATAGAGCGACCGAATTGGCAAACGGTGAAGCGAATTCGTCCGGCCGCTTTTTCGGAGACGCACGTGAGCCCCCACCATCTCCCTGCTCGCAGCTGGCCAGTGCCACGCCCCCTCCCCTGCATTGCTCGAGCCTGGCTCACTGGAAACTGCCGATTCGACCATTCCTAGCGTGTTGGGGAACGTAGCAGAAATTCAAAATTTTCCTACGTGTCACCAAGATCTATCTATGGAGAAACTAGCAACGAGGGAAGGAGAGTGCATCTACATACCCTTGTAGATCGCTAAGCGGAAGCATTCATGAGAACGGGGTTGAAGGAGTCGTACTCGTCATGATCCAAATCACCGGAGATCCTAGTGCCGAGCGGACGGCACCTCCGCGTTCAACACACGTACAGCCGGTGGCGTCTCCCATGCCTTGATCCAGCAAGGAGAGAGGAGAGGTTGAGGAAGACTCCATCCAGCAGCAGCACAACGGCATGGTGGTGATGGAGGGCGTGGCAATCCGCAGGCTTCGCCAAGCACCAAGGGAGAGGAGGAGGAGGAGGCAGGGCTGCGCCCGGAGAGGGAGAGGCTCTCGTGTGTTATGGGCAGCCCCTAGGCCTCATATATATAGGGAAGGGAGGGCTGCGCCCTCTAGGGTTTCCACCCCTAGGGGTGGCGGCCAGCCCTAGATGGGTTTTGGGGGCGGCCAAGAGGGAGAGGGGCGCCCACTAGGTGGGCCTTAAGGCCCATCCGAGCTAGGGTTTGCCCCTCCCACTCTCCCTTGCGCCTTGGGCCCTTGTGGGGCGCACCAGCCCTCCTAGGGGCTGGTCCCTCCACACTTGGCCCACGCAACCTTCTCAGGGCAGGTGGCCCCACTTGGTGGACCCCGGGACCCTCCCGGTGGTCCCGGTACATTACCGATATCGCCCGAAACTTTTCCGATGACCAAAACAGGACTTCCCATATATAAATCTTTACCTCCGGACCATTCCGGAACTCCTCGTGACGTCCTGGATCTCATTCGGAACTCCGAACAACATTCGGTAACCACATACAAACTTCCTTTATAACCCTAGCGTCATCGAACCTTAAGTGTGTAGACCCTACGGGTTCGGGAACCATCTGAACATGACCGAGAGGCGTTCTCCGGTCAATAACCAACAGCGGATCTGGATACCTATGTTGGCTCCCACATGTTCCACGATGATCTCATCGGATGAACCACGATGTCAAGGACTCAATCGATCCGTATACAATTCCCTTTGTCTAGCGGTATTGTACTTGCCGAGATTCGATTGTCGGTATCCCGATACCTTGTTCAATCTCGTTACGGCAAGTCTCTTTACTCATTCCGTAACACATCATCCCGTGATCAACTCCTTGATCACATTGTGCACATTATGATGATGTCCTACCGAGTGGGCCCAGAGATACCTCTCCGTCACACGGAGTGACAAATCGATCTCGATTCATGCCAACCCAATGCAGACACTTTCCGAGATACCGTAGTGCACCTTTATAGCCACCCGATTACGTTGTGGACGTTTGGTACACCCAAAGCATTCCTATGGTATCCGGAGTTGCACAATCTCATGGTCTAAGGAAATGATACTTGACATTAGAAAAGCTTTAGCATCTGAACTACGATCTTTGTGCTAGGCTTAGGATTGGGTCTTGTCCATCACATCATTCTCCTAATGATATGATCCGTTATCAATGACATCCAATGTCCATGGTCAGGAAACCGTAACCATCTATTGATCAACGAGCTAGTTAATAGAGGCTTACTAGGGACATGGTGTTGTCTATGTACCCACACATGTATCTGAGTTTCCTATCAATACAATTATAGCATGGATAATAAACGATTATCGTGAACAAGGAAATACAATAATAACTAATTTATTATTGCCTCTAGGGCATATTTCCAACAGTCTCCCACTTGCACTAGAGTCAATAATCTAGTTCACATCGCCATGTGATCAACAGTGATAGGTCACATCGCCATGTGACCAACATCCAAAGAGTTTACTAGTGTCTTAAACTAGTTCACATCACCATGTGATTAAGACTCAATGAGTTCTGAGGTTTGATCATGTTTTGCTTGTGAGAGAGGTTTTAGTCAACGGGTCTGAGTCAACGGGCCTGAACCTTTCAGATCCGTGTGTGCTTTGCCACTTTCTAGGTCATATTGTAAACGCTGCTTCCATGCTCCACTTGGAGCTATTCCAAATGGTTGCTCCACTATACGTATCCAGTTTGCTACTCAGAGTCATTCGGATAGGTGTTAAAGCTTGCATCGGCGTAACCCTTTACGCGAACTCTTTATCACCTCCATAATCGAGAAACATGTCCTTATTTACTCCAAGGACAACTTTGACCGCTGTCCAATGATCCATTCTGGATCATTCTTGTACTATGGTGACTAGTGGCAAGGCACACTTCGGTGCGGTACACGGCATAGCATACTATAGAGCCTATATCGAAGCATAGGGGCGACCTTCGTCCTTTCTCTTTTCTGCCGTGGTCGAGCTTTAAGTCTTAACTTCATACCTTACATCTCAGGCAAGAACTCCTTCTTTGGTGATCCATCTTGAACACCTTCAAGATCATGTCAAGGTATATGCTCATTTGAAAGTACCATTCAGCGTTTTTGATCTATCCTCATAGATCTTGATGCTCAATGTTCAAGTAGCTTAATCCAGGTTTTCCATTGAAAAACGCCTTTCAAATAACTCTGTATGCTTTCCAGAAATTCTACATCATTTCTGATCAACAATATGTCAACAACATATACTCATCGAAATTCTATAGTGCTCCCACTCACTTCTTTGGAAATACAAGTTTCTCATAAACTTTGTATAAACCCAAAATCTTTGATCATCTCATCAAAGCGCACATTCCAACTCCGAGATGCTTACTCCAGTCCTTAGAAGGATCATTTGGAGCCAGCATACCTTTTAGCATCCTTAGGATCGACAAAACTTTTCGATTGTATCACATACAACCTTTCCTTATGAAAACCGGTAAGGAAACTTGTTTTGACATCCATCGCCAGATTTCATAAATGCAGCTTATGCTAACATGATTCCGACGGACTTAAGCATCGCTACGGATGAGAAAATCTCATCGTAGTCAACTCCTTGAACTTGTGAAAAACTCTTCGCCACAAGTCGAGCTTCATAGAACGGTGATATTACCGTCCACATCCGTCTTCTTCTTAAAGATCCATTTATCTCAATGGCTTGCCGATCATCGGGCAAGTCCATCAAAGTCCATGCTTTGTTCTGATACATGGATCCTATCTCGGATTTCATGGCCTCTAACCATTTGTCGGAATATGGGCCCACCATCGCTTCTCCATAGCTCGTAGGTTCATTGTTATCTAGCAACATGACCTTCAAGACAGGATCACCGTACCACTCAAGCGATGCTGCGTCCTTGTCGTCCTACGAGGTTCGGTAGTGACTTGATCCGAAGCTTCATGATCACTATCATAAGCTTCCACTTCAATTGGTGTAGGTACCACGGGAACAACTTCCTGTGCCCTGCTACACACTAGTTGAAGTGATGGTTCAATAACCTCATCAAGCCTCCACTATCCTCCCACTCAACTTTCCGAGACAAACTTTTCCTCGAGAAACGACTCGATTCAAGAAACAATCCCTATTGCTTTCGGATCTGAATTAGGAGGTATACCCAACTGTTTTGGGTGTCCTATGAAGATGCATTTTATCCGCTTTGGGTTCGAGCTTATCTACCTGAAACTTTTTCACATAAGCGTCATAGCCCCAAACTTTTAAGAAATGACAGCTTAGGTTTCTCTAAACCATAGTTCATATGGTGTCATCTCAACGGAATTACGTGGTGCCCTACTTAAAGTGAATGTGGTTGTCTCTAATGCCTAACCCATAAACGATAGTGGTAATTCGATGAGAGACATCATGGTACGCACCATATCTTATAGGGTGCAACTATGATGTTCGGACACACCATCACACTATGGTGTTCCAGGTGGTATTAATTGTGAAACAATTTGCACAATGTCTTAATTGTGTGCCAAAACTCGTACTCAGATATTCATTTCTATGATCATATCATAGACATTCTATCCTCTTGTCACGAAGATCTTAAACTTCACTCTGAAATTACTTGAACCATTCAATAATTCAGACTTGTGTTTCATCAAGTAAATATACTCAACATCCACTCGAATCATCGTGAAGTAAGAACATAATGATATTCATCTGCATGCATCAACACTCATTGGACTGCACACATCAAAATGTGTTACTTCCAACAAGTTGCTATCTTGTTCCATCTTCTTTGAAACCGAGGCTTTTAGGTCATCTTGCCCATGTGGTATGATTTGCATGTCTCAAGTGATTCAAAATCAAGTGAGTCCAAAGCGGTCCATCTGCATGGAGTTTCATCATGCGTATACACCAATATGACTTACATGGCGGTGCCACAAGTAAGTGGTACTATCATTACTATCTTATATCTTTTGGCATGAAAATGTGTATCACTACAATCGAGATTCGATAAACCATTCTTTTAGGTGCAAGACCATTGAAGGTATTATTCAAATAAATAGAGTAACCATTATTCTCCTTAAATGAATAACCGTATTGCGATAGACATAATTCAATCATGTCTATGCTCAACATAAATACCAAATAACAATTATTTAGGTTTAACACCTAATCTCGATGGTAGAGGGAGCGTGCGATGCTTGATCACATCAACCTTGGAAACACTTCCAACATATATCGTCAGCTCACCTTTAGCTAGTCTCCGTTTATTCCGTAGCCTTTTATTTCGAGTTACTAACACTTAGCAACCGAACCGGTATCTAATACCCTGGTGCTACTAGGAGTACTAGTAAAGTACACATTAACATAATGTATATCAATATACTTCTATCGACCTTGCCAGCCTTCTCATCTACCAAGTATCTAGGGTAATTCTGCTCCAGTGGCTGTTCCCCTTATTACAGAAGCACTCAGTCTCGGGTTTGGGTTCAACCTTGGGATTCTTCACTACAGCAGCAGCTGATTTGCCGTTTCATGAAGTATCCCTTCTTGCCCTTGCCCTTCTTGAAACTAGTGGTTTCACTAACCATCAACAATTGATGCTCCTTCTTGATTTCTACTTTCGCGGTGTCAAACATCGCGAACACTTCAAGGATCATCATATCTATCCGTGATATGTTATAGTTCATCACGAAGCTCTAGTAGCTTGGTGGCAATGTCTTTGGAGAAACATCACTATCTCATCTGGAAGATTAACTCCCACTCGATTCAAGTGATCGTTGCACTCAGACAATCTGAGCATAAGCTCAACGATTGAGCTTTTCTCCCTTAGTTTGCAGGTTTAAGAAAATCGTCGGAGGTCTTATACCTCTTGACGTGGGCACGAGCTTGAAATCCCAATTTCAGCCCTCGAAACATCTCATATGTTCATGACGTTCAAAACGTCTTTGGTGCCTCTACTCTAAACCGTTCAACTGAACTATCACGTAGTTATCAAAACGTGTATGTCCGATGTTCGAAACATCCACAAACGACGTTTGGGGTTCGGCACACTGAGTGGTGCATTAAGGACATAAGCTTTCTACTGTCCGCATAATCGCTACTTTAAACTTTCAACTATATTTTCTCTAGGAACATATCTAAACAGTGGAACTAAAGCGTGAGCTTACGACATGTCTTGCAAAGATCTTTTGACTATGTTCAGGATAATTAAGTTCATCTTATGAACTCCCACTCAGATAGACATCCCTCTAGTCATCTAAGTGATTACATGATCCGAGTCAACTAAGCCGTGTCCGATCATCACGTGAGACGGACTAGTCATCATCGGTGAACATCTTCATGTTGATCGTATCTACTATCGACTCATGCTCGACCTTTCGGTCTCGTGTTCCGAGGCCATGTCTGTACATGCTAGGCTCGTCAAGTTAACCCTAAGTGTATTGCGTGTTCCGAGGCCATATCTGTACATGCTAGGCTCGTCAACACCGTTGTATGTGAACGTAAGAATCCATCACACCCGATCATCACGTGGTGCTTAGAAGCGACGAACTTTTGGCAGCGGTGCAGTTAGGGGAACACTTCTTGAAATTGTTGTAAAGGATCATCTTATTTACTACCGTCGTTCTAAGTAAACAAGATGAAAAAACATAATAAACATCACATGCAATTATATATAGTAGTGACATGATATGGCCAATATCATATAGCTCCATTGATCTCCATCTTCGGGGCTCCATGATCATCATCGTCACCGGCATGACACCATGATCTCCATCATCATGATCTCCATCATCGTGTCTTCATGAAGTTGTCTTGCCAACTATTACTTCTACTACTATGGCTACCGGTTAGCAATAAAGTAAAGTAATTACATGGCGTTGTTTAATGACACACAGGTCATACAATAAATAAAGACAACTCCTATGGCTCCTGCCGGTTGTCATATTCATCGACATGCAAGTCGTGAATCCTATTACAAGAACATGATCAATCTCATACATCACATATCATTCATCACATTCTTCTTGGCCATATCACATCACATAGCATACCCTGCAAAAACAAGTTAGGCGTCCTCTAATTGTTGTTTGCATGTTTTACGTGGCTGCTATGGGTTTCTAGCAAAACGTTTCTTACCTACGCAAAACCACAACGTGATACGCCAATTGCTATTTACCCTTCATAAGGACCCTTTTCATCGAATCCGTTCCGACTAAAGTGGGAGGCGGCACCCGCTAGCCACCTTATGCACCAAGTGCATGTCATCGGTGGAACCTGTCTCACGAAATGCGTGTAAGGTCGGTCCGGGTCGCTTCATCCCACAATACCGTCGAAACAAGATTGGACTAGTAACGGTAAGCATATTGAACATCATCAACGCCCACAACTACTTTGTGTTCTACTCGTGCAAATAATCTACGCAATAGACCTAGCTCATGATGCCACTGTTGGGGAACGTAGCAGAAATTCAAAATTTTCCTACGTGTCACCAAGATCTATCTATGGAGAAACTAGCAACGAGGGAAGGAGAGTGCATCTACATACCCTTGTAGATCGCTAAGCGGAAGCGTTCATGAGAACGGGGTTGAAGGAGTCGTACTCGTCGTGATCCAAATCACCGGAGATCCTAGTGCCGAACGGACGGCGCCTCCGCGTTCAACACACGTACAGCCGGTGACGCCTCCCACGCCTTGATCCAACAAGGAGAGAGGAGAGGTTGAGGAAGACTCCATCCAGCAGCAGCACAACGGCATGGTGGTGATGGAGGGCGTGGCAATCCCAGCAGGCTTCGCCAAGCACCAAGGAGAGGAGGAGGAGGGAGGCGGGGCTGCGCTGGAGAGGGAGAGGCTCGTGTGTTATGGGCAGCCCCTAGGCCTCATATATATAGGGGTAGGGAGGGCTGCGCCCCCTCTAGGGTTTCCACCCCCTAGGGGTGGCGGCCAGCCCTAGATGGGTTTTGGGGGGGCGGCCAAGAGGGGAGAGGAGGCGCCCACTAGGTGGGCCTTAAGGCCCATCTGAGCTAGGGTTTGCCCCTCCCACTCTCCCTTGCGCTTGGGCCCCTTGTGGGCGCACCAGCCCTCCTAGGGGCTGGTCCCTCCCACACTTGGCCCACGCAACCTTCTCGGGGCAGGTGGCCCCACTTGGTGGACCCAGGACCTCTCGGTGGTCCCAGACATTACCGATATCGCTCAAACTTTTCGGTGACCAAAACAGGACTTCCCATATATAAATCTTTACCTCCGGACCATTCGGAACTCCTCGTGACGTCCCGGATCTCATCCGAACTCCGAACAACATTCGGTAACCACATACAAACTTCCTTTATAACCCTAGCGTCATCGAACCTTAAGTGTGTAGACCCTACGGGTTCGGGAACCATGAACATGACCGAGGCGTTCTCCGGTCAATAACCAACAGCGGGATCTAGATACCCATGTTGGCTCCCACATGTTCCACGATGATCTCATCGGATTAACCACGATGTCAAGGACTCAATCGATCCGTATACAATTCCCTTTGTCTAGCGGTATTGTACTTGCCCGAGATTCGATTGTCGGTATCCCGATACCTTGTTCAATCTCGTTACCGGCAAGTCTCTTTACTCGTTCCGTAACACATCATCCCGTGATCAACTCCTTGATCACATTGTGCACATTATGATGATGTCCTACCGAGTGGGCCCAGAGATACCTCTCCGTCACACGGAGTGACAAATCCCAGTCTCGATTCATGCCAACCCAACAGACACTTTCCGAGATACCTGTAGTGCACCTTTATAGCCACCCAGTTACGTTGTGACGTTTGGTACACCCAAAGCATTCCTACGGTATCCGGGAGTTGCACAATCTCATGGTCTAAGGAAATGATACTTGACAATAGAAAAGCTTTAGCATACGAACTACGATCTTTGTGCTAGGCTTAGGATTGGGTCTTGTCCATCACATCATTCTCTTAATGATATGATCCCGTTATCAATGACATCCAATGTCCATGGTCAGGAAACCGTAACCATCTATTGATCAACGAGCTAGTTAATAGAGGCTTACTAGGGACATGGTGTTGTCTATGTACCCACACATGTATCTGAGTTTCCTATCAATACAATTATAGCATGGATAATAAACGATTATCGTGAACAAGGAAATATAATAATAACTAATTTATTATTGCCTCTAGGGCATATTTCCAACATAGCGGGCCTGGCTGAGGACTGCTTTAAGGTCCGTGTAGACCAAGATTCTGATGCGGGCCAGGCAACCAAACTGTTGGAAATATGCACTAGAGGCAATAATAAATTGGTTATTTTTATATTTCCTTGTTCATGATAATCGCTTATTATCCATGCTAGAATTGTATTCATAGGAAACTCAGATACATGTGTGTATACATAGAAAACACCATGTCCCTAGTAAGCCTCTAGTTGACTAGCTCGTTGTGTTGGGGAACGTAGTAATTTCAAAAAAAATCCTACGCACACGCAAGATCATGGTGATGGCATAGAAACGAGAGGGGAGAGTGTATGTCCACGCCCTCGTGAGACCGAAGCGAAGCGTTATGACAACGCGGTTGATGTAGTCGTACGTCTTCACGATCCGACCGATCCAAGTACCGAACGTACGGCACCTCCGAGTTCAGCACACGTTCAGCTCGATGATGATCCCCGTACTCGATCCAGCAAAGTGTCGGGATGAGTTCCGTCAAGACGACGCGGCGTGGTGACGATAATGATGCTCTACGGCGAGGCTTCGCCTAAACTCCACGACGATATGACCGAGGTGGAATATGGTGGAGGGGGGCACCGCACACGGCTAAGGAACGATCACGTAGATCAACTTGTGTGTTATGGGGTGCCCCCCTGCCCCCGTATATAAAGGAGCAAGGGAGGGGTGGCCGGCCTAGAAGGGGCGCACCAAGGAGGAGTCCTACTCCCACCGGGAGTAGGATTCCCCCCCTTCCAAGTAGTAGGAGTAGGAGTCAAGGAAAGGAGGAAGAGAGAAGGAAGGAGGCGCAGCCCTCCCCTAGTCCAATTCGGACTAGGCCTTGGGGCGCCCAACCTCTCTCTCTCTTTCCCCTAAAGCCCAATAAGGCCCATATACTCCCGGCGAATTCCGTAACTCTCCCGGTACTCCGAAAAATACCGAATCACTCGGAACCTTTCCGAACTCCGAATATAGCCGTCCAATATATCGATCTTTACGTCTCGACCATTTCGAGACTCCTCGTCATGTCCCCGATCTCATCCGGGACTCCGAACTCCTTCAGTACATCAAAACTCATAAACTCATAATAAAACTGTCATCGTAACGTTAAGCGTGCGGACCCTACGGGTTCGAGAACTATGTAGACATGACCTATAACTATTCTCGGTCAATAACCAATAGCGGAACCTGGATGCCCATATTGGCTCCTACATATTCTACGAAGATCTTTATCGGTCAAACCGCATAACAACATACGTTGTTCCCTTTGTCATCGGTATGTTACTTGCCCGAGATTTGATCGTCGGTATCAATACCTAGTTCAATCTCGTTACCGGCAAGTCTCTTTACTCGTTCCGTAATGCATCATCCCACAACTAACTAATTAGTTGCAATGCTTGCAAGGCTTATAGTGATGTGCATTACCGAGTGGGCCCAGAGATACCTCTCCGACAATCGGAGTGACAAAACCTAACCTTGAAATACGCCAACCCAACATGTACCTTTGGAGACACCTGTAGTACTCCTTTATAATCACCTAGTTACGTTGTGACGTTTGGTAGCACCCAAAGTGTTCCTCCGGTAAACGGGAGTTGCATAATCTCATAGTTACAGGAACATGTATAAGTCAGGAAGAAAGCAATAGCAATATACTAAACGATCAAGTGCTAGGCTAACGGAATGGGTCATGTCAATCACATCATTCTCCTAATGATGTGATCCCATTAATCAAATAACAACACATGTCTATGGTTAGGAAACATAACCATCTTTGATTAATGAGCTAGTCAAGTAGAGGCATACTAGTGACTATATGTTTGTCTATGTATTCACACATGTATTATGTTTCCGGTTAATACAATTCTAGCATGAATAATAAACATTTATCATGAAATAAGGAAATAAATAATAACTTTATTATTGCCTCTAGGGCATATTTCCTTGAGTCTCCCACTTGCACTAGAGTCAATAATCTAGTTCACATCATCATGTGATTCAACACTAATATTCACATCTCGTATGTGATTAACACCCATAGTTCACATCGTCATGTGACCAACACCCAAAGGGTTTACTAGAGTCAATAATCTAGTTCACATCGCTATGTGATTAACACCCAAAGAGTACTAAGGTATGATCATGTTTTGCTCGTGAGAGAAGCTTAGTCAACGGTCTGCATCATATTCAGAGTCATATGTATTTTGCAAATATTCTATGTCTACAATGCTCGCACGGAGCTACTCTAGCTAATTGCTCCCACTTTCAATATGTATCCAGATTGAGACTTAGAGTCATCCGGATCAGTGTAAAAAGCTTGCATCGATGTAACTCTTTACGACGGGCTCTTTTATCACCTTCATAATCGAGAAATATTTCCTTAGTCCTCACTAAGGATGTTCTTGACCAATGTCCGATGATCTACTCCTAGATCACTATTGTACTCCTTGCCAAATTCAGAGCAAGGTATACAATAGGTGCGGTACATAGCATAGCATACTTTATAGAACCTATGGCTGAGGCATAGGTGTTGGGGAACGTTGCAGAAAATTAAAATTTTTCTACGGTTTCACCAAGATCCATCTATGAGTTCTACTAAGCAACGAGTAACGAGAGAGAGTTTGCATCTACATACCACTTGTAGATCGAGTGGAAGCGTTCTTGAGAGTGGTGATGATGAAGACGCTCCCAACGTGATTCCGATCACCGATGACCAAAGTCTTGAAAGGACAGTACCTCCGTGTTCAACACACGACGGGACGATGGCGTCTCCTCCGTCTTGATCCAGCAAGAGTGAAGGAGAGGTTGAGGAAGACAATTCCAATGGCAGCACGACGGCGTGGTGCAGTTGGTCTGGCAGTTCTCAGAGGCTTCGCCAAGCTTCGCGTGGAGAAATAGAGGTGTTGGGAGGGAGGGCTGCGCCTTCAATGGTGTTGGCAGCCCTCCCCCACCCCTCTATTTATAGGAGGAGAGGGTCAGGGGCGGCCATCTAGGGTAAACCCTAGATGGGGGCGGCGGCCCAAGGGAGGAGGGAGGGTGGCTTGCCCCCAAGCCAGGGGGCGCCCCTTTAGGGTTACCCTCCCAAACCCTAGCCGCATGGGCCTAGGTGGAGGCGCACCCAGCCCACCGGGGCTGGTTCCTCTCCCACTTAGCCCATGTGGCCCCGAGAGGTGGCCCCTCGGTGGACCTCCGAACCTCCCGTGGCCCGGTACTTTACCAGTATACCACCAAACTTTCCGAGTCCGTTTAACCACTTTCCATATATAAATCTTTACCTCCGGACCATTCCGAACTCCTCGTGACGTCCGGGATCTCATCCGGACTCAACAACATTCGGTAATCACATACTTGTCTTCCTATTAACCCTAAGCGCCACCGAACCTTAAGTGTGTAGACCCTACGGGTTCGGAGACATGCGAACATGACCGAGACTACCTCAAGTCAATAACCAACAGCGGGATCTGGATACCCATGTTGGCTCCTACATGCTCCTCGATGTTGTCATCGGATGAACCACGATGTCAAGGGTTCAAGCAACCCCGTATTCTATTCCCTTTGTCGACGGTATGTTACTTGCCCGAGACTCGATCGTCGGTATCCCAATACCTCGTTAGTCTCGTTATCGGCAAGTCACTTTACTCGTACGCAATGCATGATCCCGTGACCGGACACTTGATCACTTTGAGCTCATTATGATGATGCATTACCGAGTGGGCCCAGTGATACCTCTCCGTCATACGGAGTGACAAATCCGATCTCGATCCGTGTCAACCCAATGGTTACTTTCGGAGATACCGTAGTGCACCTTTATAGTCACCCAGCCACGTTGTGACGTTTGATACACCCAAAGCACTCCTACGGTATCCGGAATTGCACGATCTCATGGTCGAAGGAAGAGATACTTGACATTGGAAAAGCTCTAGCAAAACGAACTACACGATCTTTGTGCTATGCTTAGGATTGGGTCTTGTCCATCACGTCATTCTCCTAATGACGTGATCCCGTTGTCAATGACATCCGATGTCCATAGTCAGGAAACCATGACTATCTGTTGACCAACGAGCTAGTCAACTAGAGGCTTACTAGGGACGTATTGTAGTCTATGTATTCACACGTGTATTACGATTTCCGGATAATACAGTTATAGCATGAATAAAAGACAATTATCATGAACAAGGAAATATAATAATAATGCTTTTATTATTTCCTCTAGGGCATATTTCCAACAGTCTCCCACTTGCACTAGAGTCAATAATCTAGTTTACATTGTGATGAATGGAACACCCTAGAGGTTCGGTGTTGATCATGTTTTGCCCATGAAGAGGTTTAGTCAACGGATCTGCGACATTCAGATCCGTATGCACTTTACAAATTTCTATGTCTCCATTCTGAACATTTTCACGGATGGAGTTGAAGCGACGCTTGATGTGCTCGGTCTTCTTGTGAAACCTGGGCTCCTTGGCAAGGGCAATAGCTCCGGTGTTGTCACAGAAGAGTTTGATTGGCCCCGACGCATTGGGTATGACTCTAGGTCGGTGATGAACTCCTTCACCCAAATTGCTTCATGCGCTGCCTCCGAGGCTGCCATGTACTCCGCTTCACATGTAGATCCCGCCACACGCTCGCTTGCAGCTGCACCAGCCATCGCTCCACCATTCAACATATACGTATCCGGTTTGTGACTTAGAGTCATCGGATCTGTGTCGAAGCTTAGCGTCGACGTAACCCGTTCTGACGAGCTCTTCGTCACCTCCATAAACGCGAAACATGTCCTTTGTCCTTTTCGTGTACTTCAGGATATTCTTAACCGCTGTCCGGTGTTCCTTGCGGGATTACTTTGGTACCTTCCTACCAAACTTACGGCAAGGTTTACATCAGGTCTGGTACACAGCATGGCATACATAATAGATCCTATGGCTGAGGCATAGGGATGACACTCATCTCTTCTTTATCTTTTGCCGTGGTGGGGCATTGAGCTGAGCTCAATCTCACACCTTGCAATACAGGCAAGAACCCCTTCTTGGACTGGTCCATTTTGAACTTCTTCAAAATCTTATCAAGGTATGTGCTTTGTGAAAGACCTATGAGGCGTCTCGATCTATCTCTATAGATCTTGATGCCTAATATATAAGCAGCTTCTCCAAGGTCCTTCATTGAAAAACACTTATTCAAGTAGGCCTTAATGCTGTCCAAGAATTCTATATCATTTCCCATCAAAAGTATGTCATCTACATATAATATGAGAAATGCTACAGAGCTCCCACTCACTTTCTTGTAAACGCAGGCTTCTCCATAAGTCTGCATAAACCCAAACGCTTTGATCATCTCATCAAAGCGAATGTTCCAACTCCGAGATGCTTGCACCAGCCCATAAATGGATCGCTGGAGCTTGCACACTTTGTCAGCATTCTTAGGATCGACAAAACCTTCTGGCTGTATCATATACAGCTCTTCCTTAAGATAGCCGTTAAGGAACGTTGTTTTGACGTCCATCTGCCATATCTCATAATCATAGTATGCGGCAATTGCTAACATGATTCGGACGGACTTAAGCTTCGCTCACGGAGAGAAAGTCTCATCGTAGTCAATCCCTTGAACTTGCCGATAACCCTTAGCGACAAGTCGAGCTTTATAGATGGTGACATTACCATCGCGTCCGTCTTCCTCTTAAAAATCCATTTGTTTTCTATCGCCGATCATCGGCAAGTCGGTCAAAGTCCACACTTTGTTTTCATACATGGATTCTATCTCGGACTTCATGGCTTCTAGCCATTTGTTGGAATCTGGGCCCGCCATCGCTTCTTCATAGTTCGAAGGTTCATTGTTGTCTAACAACATGATTTCCGGGACAGGGTTGCCGTACCACTGCAGTGCGGAACGTGTCCTAGTGGACCTCTGAAGTTCAAGAGCAACTTGATCCAAGTACCTTGATCATCATCATGAATTTCCTCTTCGTTGGTGTAGGCACCACAGAACATTTTCTGAGCTGCACAACTTTCCTGTTCAAGAGGTAGTACTTCATCGAAGTTCTACTTTCCTCCCACTTACTTCTTTCGAGAGAAACTCTTTTTCCGAAAGATTCCGTTCCTGGCAACAAAGATCTTGCCTTCGGATCTAAGGTAGAAGGTATACCCAAAGGTTTCCTTAGGGTATCCTATGAAGACGCATTTTCCGACTTGGGTTCGAGCTTTTCGGGTTGAAGTTTCTTGACATAAGCATCGCATCCCCAAACTTTTAGAAACGACAGCTTAGGTTTCTTCCCAAACCATAATTCATACGGTGTCGTCTCAACGGATTTAGACGGTGCCCTATTTAAAGTGAATGTAGCTGTCTCTAGAGCGATCCCCAAAATGATAGCGTAAATCGGTAAGAGACATCATAGACCGCACCATATCCAATAGAGTGCGACACGACGCTCGGACACACCATTACGTTGAGGTGTTCCAGTGGCGTTAGTTGTGAAACGATTCCACATTTTCTTAAGTGTGTACCAAATTCGTGACTTAAATATTCTCCTCCACGATCCGATCGTAAGAATTTTATCTTTCGGTCACGTTGATTCTCTACTTCATTCTGAAATTCCTTGAACTTTTCAAATGTCTCGGACTTGTGTTTCATCAAGTAGACATACCCATATCTACTCAAGTCATCTGTGAGAGTGAGAACATAACGATATCCTCCATGAGCCTCAACGCTCATTGGACCGCACACATCGGTATGTATGATTTCCAACAAGTTGGTTGCTCGCCCATTGTTTGAGAGAATGGAGTCTTGGTCATCTTGCCCATGAGGCATGGTTCGCATGTGTCAAATGATTCATAATCAAGAGACTCTAAAAGTCCATCAGCATGGAGCTTCTTCATGCGCTTGACACCAATGTGACCTAAGGCGGCAGTGCCACAAGTATGTGGAACTATCGTTATCAACTTTACATCTTTTGGTATTCACGCTATGAACATGTGTAATACTACGCCGAGATTCATTAAGAATAAACCATTGACCATCGGAGCATGACCATAAAACATATCTCTCATATAAATAGAACAACCATTATTCTCGGATTTAAATGAGTAGCCATCTCGCATTAAACGAGATCCAGATACAATATTCATGCTCAAACTTGGCACCAAATAACAATTATTAAGGTTCATAACTAATCCCGAGGTAAATGAAGAGGTAGCGTGCCGACGGCGATCACATCGACTGGAACCATTCCCGACGCAAGATCGTCACCTCGCCCTTCGCCAGTCTCCGCTTATTCCGCAGCTCCTGCTGTGAGTTACAAATATGAGCAACGGCACGGTATCAAATACCCGTGAGTTACTACGACATTGGTAAGGTACACATCAATTACATGTATATCAAATATACCTTTGGTGTTGCCGGCCTTCTTATCCGCTAAGTACTTGGGGCAGTTCCGCTTCCAGTGACCCCTCCCCTTGCAATAAAAGCACTCGGTCTCGTGCTTGGGTCCATTCTTTGACTTCTTCCGGCAACTTGCTTGCAGGCGCGGCAACCTCCTTGCCGTCCTTCTTGAAGTTCTTCTTGCCCTTGCCCTTCTTAAACTTAGTGGTCTTATTGACCATCAACACTTGATGTTCTTTCTTGATTTCAACCTCGGCTGACTTCAGCATAGAGAACACTTCAGAATGGTCTTTACCATCCCGCATGTTGTAATTCATCACAAAGCTCTTGTAGCTTGGTGGGAGCGATCGAGGATTCTGTCAATGACCGCCTCATCGTGGAGGTTAATATTCACTGGGTCATACGGTTGTGCAACCTGGACATCTTCGTAATGTGCTCACCCTTGTAACTGTTTTCCTCCATCTTACAACTATAGAACTTGTCGAGATGTCATATCTCTCGACCCGGCGTGAGCTTGGAAAACAAGTTTCAGCTCTTGAACATCTCATATGCTCCGTGATGCTCAAAACGCTTTTGGAGCCCCGGTTCTAAGCTGTAAAGCATGCCGCATCGAACGAGGGAGTAATCATCAAGACGAGACTGCCAAGCATTCATAATGTCTTGGTTCTCTCGGGACGGAGCTTCACCTAGCGGTCCTTCTAGGACGTATTGTTTCTCGGCAGCTATGAGGATGATCTCGTGTTCCGGACCCATCCGTATAGTTCTTGCCGTCATCTTTCAGCTTGGTTTTCTAGGAGCAGCGTTGAAGTTCAAGTTGACATGAGCGCTGGCCATTTGATCTACAAGACATATAATTCAAAAGTTTTAGACTAAGTTCATGATAATTAAGTTCATCTAATCAAATTATTAATGAACTCCCACTTAGATTGGACATCCTCTAGTCATCTAAGTGTTACACGATCCGAGTCAACTAGGCCGTGTCCGATCAACACGTGAGACGGACTAGTCACGCCGGTGAACATTCTCATGTTGATCGTATCTTCCATACGACTCGTGTTCGACCTTTCGGTCTCCGTGTTCCGAGGCCATGTCTTCACATGCTTAGGCTCGTCAAGTTAACCCTAAGTGTTTCTGCGTGTGTAAATCTTGCTTACACCCGTTGTATGTGAACGTAAGAATCCATCACACCCGATTAACACGTGGTGCTTAGAGTTTATTTAACTGTAGCAACGGTGCACGATTAGGGAGAACACTTCTTGAAATTGTTCTAAGGGATCATCTTATTTACTACCGTCGTTCTAAGTAAACAAGATGCATAATCATAATAAACATCACATGCAATTATAAAGTAGTGACATGATATGGCCAATATCATATAGCTCCTTTGATCTTCATCTTCGGGGCTCCATGATCATCCTGTCACCGCATGACACCATGATCTCCATCATCATGATCTCCATCATCGTGCCTCCATGAAGTTGTCACGCCAACGACTACTTCTACTTCTATGGCTAACGCGTTTAGCAATAAAGTAAAGTAAATTACATGGCGTTCTTCAATGACATGCAGGTCATACAAAAATAAAGACAACTCCTATGGCTCCTGCCGTTGTCATACTCATCGACATGCAAGTCGTGATTCCTATTACAAGAACATGATCTCATACATCACAATATATCATCATTCATCACAACTTGGCCACATCACGTCACATGACAATTGCTGCAAAAACAAGTTAGGCGTCCTCTAATTGTTGTTGCATCTTTTACGTGGCTGCAATTGGGTTCTAGCAAGAACGTTTTCTTACCTCGAATAACCACAACGTGATCTTGTCAACTTCTATTTACCCTTCATAAGGACCCTGTTCATCGAATCCGCTCCCACTAAAGTAGGAGAGACAGACACCCGCCAGCCACCTTATGCAACTAGTGCATGTTAGTCGGTGGAACCGGTCTCACGAAGAGCGTGTAAGGTTGGTCGGGCCGCTTCATCCCACAATACCGCGGAAGCAAGAAACAACTAGTAACGGCAAGTAAGTTGACAAGATACACGCCCACAACAAAATTGTGTTCTACTCGTGCAAAGAGAACTACGATAGACCTAGCTCATGATGCCACTGTTGGGAACGTTGCAGAAAATTAAAATTTTCACGGTTTCACCAAGATCCATCTATGAGTTCTACTAAGCAACGAGTAACGAGAGAGAGTTTGCATCTACATACCACTTGTAGATCGAGTACGGAAGCGTTCTTGAGAGTGGTGATGATGAAGACGTTCCCAACGTGATTCCGATCACCGATGACCAAAGTCTGAAAGGACAGTACCTCCGTGTTCAACACACGTACGGGACGATGGCGTCTCCTCCGCCTTGATCTAGCAAGAGTGAAGGAGAGGTTGAGGAAGACAATTCAATGGCAGCACGACGGCGTGGTGCGGTTGGTACGGCAGTTCTCCGGCAGGGCTTCGCCAAGCTTCGCGTGGAGAAATAGAGGTGTTGGGAGGGAGGGGCTGCGCCTTCAATGGTGTTGGCAGCCTCCCCCACCCCTCTATTTATAGGAGGAGAGGGTCAAGGGGGCCGCCATCTAGGGTAAACCCTAGATGGGGGGCGGCCCAAGGGAGGAGGGAGGGTGGCTTGCCCCCAAGCTGAGGCGCCCCTTTAGGGTTTACCCTCCCAAACCCTAGCCGCATGGGCCTAGGTGGAGGCGCACCCAGCCCACCGGGGCTGGTTCCCTCCCACTTTGCCCATGTGGCCCCCGGGAGGTGGCCCTCCGGTGGACCTCCTGAACCTCCCGGTGGCCCTGCATTTTACCGGTATACCACCAAACTTTCCCGAGTCCGCTTAACCACTTTCCATATATAAATCTTTACCTCCGGACCATTCCGAACTCCTCGTGACGTCCGGGATCTCATCCGGACTCAACAACATTCGTAATCACATACTTGTCTTCCTATTAACCCTAGCGCCACCGAACCTTAGTGTGTAGACCCTACGGGTTCGGGAGACATGCGACATGACCGAGACTACCTCAAGTCAATAACCAACAGCGGATCTGGATACCCATGTTGGCTCCTACATGCTCCTCGATGTTGTCATCGGATGAACCACGATGTCAAGGGTTCAAGCAACCCGTATTCTATTCCCTTTGTCCGACGGTATGTTACTTGCCCGAGACTCGATCGTCGGTATCCCAATACCTCGTTAGTCTCAAGTTATCGCAAGTCACTTTACTCGTATCAAGAATGCATGATCCCGTGACCGGACACTTGATCACTTTGAGCTCATTATGATGATGCATTACCGAAAGTGGGCCCAAGTGATACCTCTCCGTCATACGGAGTGACAAATCCAGCCTCGATCCGTGTCAACCCAATGGTTACTTTCGGAGATACCAGTAGTGCACCTTTATAGTCACCCGATTACGTTGTGACGCTTGATACACCCAAAGCACTCCTACGGTATCCGGAATTGCACGATCTCATGGTCGAAGGAAGAGATACTTGACATTGGAAAAGCTCTAGCAAAACGAACTACACGATCTTTGTGCTATGCTTAGGATTGTCTTGTCCATCACGCCATTCTCCTAATGACGTGATCCCGTTGTCAATGACATCCGATGTCCATAGTCGAAACCATGACTATCTGTTGACCAACGAGCTAGTCAACTAGAGGCTTACTAGGACGATTGTAGTCTATGTATTCACACGTGTATTACGATTTCCGGATAATACAGTTATAGCATGAATAAAAGACAATTATCATGAACAAGGAAATATAATAATAATGCTTTTATTATTGCCTCTAGGGCATATTTCCAACAATAAGGAATGACTTTCATTCTCTTTCTATCTTCTGCCGTGGTCGGGCTTTGAGTCTTACTCAATTTCACACCTTTGTAACACAGGCAAGAACTCTTTCTTTGACTGTTCCATTTTGAACCTTTTCAAAATCTTGACAAGGTATGTACTTATTGAAAAACTTATCAAGCGTCTTGATCTATCTCAATAGATCTTGATGTTCAATATGTAAGCAGCTTCACCGAGGTCCTTCTTTGAAAAACTCCTTTCAAATACTCCTTTATGCTTTGCAGAATAATTCTACATTATTTTCGATTAACAATATGTCATTCACATATACTTATCAGAAATGCTGTAGTGCTCCCACTCACTTTCTTGTAAATACAGGCTTCTCCAAAAGTCTCATATAAAACCATATGCTTTGATCAACTCATCAAAGCGTATATTCCAACTCGAGATGCTTGCACCAGTCCATTGATGGATCATTGGAGCTTGCACATTTTGTTAGCTCCTTTAGGATTGACAAAACTTCTGGTTGCATCATATACAACTCTTCTTTAATAAATCCATTAAAGAATGTAGTTTTGACATCCATTTGCCAGATTTCATAAAATGTGGCAATTGCTAACATGATTCGGACAGACTTAAGAATCGCCACTGATTGAGAAAATCTCATTGTAGTCAACACCTTGAACTTGTCGAAAACCTTTTTGCGATAAGTCGAGCTTTGTAGATAGTAACACTACTATCAGCATCTGTCTTCCTCTTGAAGATCCATTTATATAATATGGCTTGCCGATCATCGGGCAACTCCATCAAAGTCCATACTTTGTTCTCATACATGGATCCCATCTCAGATTTCATGGCCTCAAGCCATTTCATGAATCTGGGCTCATCATCGCTTCCTCATAGTTCGTAGGTTCATCATGGTCTAGTAACATGACTTCCGAACACGATTACCGCACCACTCAGTGCGGATTTTACTCTGGAAGACCTACGAGGTTTGGTAGCAACTTGATCTGAAGTTTCATGATCATCATCATTAACTTCCTCACTAATTGGTGTAGGAATCATGGAACTGATTTCGTGATGAACTACTTTCCAATAAGGGAGAAGGTACAATTACCTCATCAAGTTCTACTTTCCTCCCACTCACTTCTTTCGAGAGAAACTTCTTCTCTAGAAAGGATCCATCTTAGCAACGAAAAACTTGCCTTCGGATCTGTGATAGAAGGTGTACCCAATAGTTACCTTTGGGTATTCTATGAAGACACACTTCTCCGATTTGGGTTCGAGTTTATCAGGTGAAAACTTTTTCACATAAGCATCACAACTCCAAACTTTTAAGAAATGACAGCTTAGGTTTACTGCTAAACCATAGTTCATACGGTGTCGTCTCAACGGTTTTAGATGGTGCCCTATTAAACGTGAATGCAGCTGTCTCTAATGCATAACCCCAAAACGATAGTGGTAAACCGATAAGAGACATCATAGATTGTACCATATCTAGTAAAGTACGATTACGACGTTTGGACACACCATTACATTGTGGTGTTCCAGGTGGCGTGAGTTGCGAAACTATTTCACATTGTTTCAAATGAAGACCAAACTCGTAACTCAAATATTCGTCTCCACGATCAGATCATAGAAACTTTATTTTATTGTTACGATGATTTTTCCACTTCACTCTGAAATTCTTTGAACTTTTCAACTATTTCAGACTTATGTTTCATCAAGTAGATATATTCATATCTGCTCAAATCATCTGTGAAGGTCAGAAAATAACGATACATGCCGCGAGCCTTAACACTCATCGGATCGCATAAATCGGTATGCATTATTTCCAATAAGTCAGTAGCTCGTTCCATTGTTCCGGAGAACGGCGTTTTAGTCATCTTGCCCAAGAAACATGGTTCGCAAGCATCAAGCGATTCATAATCAAGTGATTCCAAAATCCCATCAGCATGGAGTTTCTTCATGCGCTTTATACCAATATGACTTAAACGGCAGTGCCACAAACAAGTTGCACTATCATTATTAACTTTGCATCTTTTGGCTTCAATATTATGAATATGTGTATCACACGATCGAGATCCAACAAACCATTTTCATTGGGTGTATGACCATAGAAGGTTTTATTCATGTAAACAGAACAATAATTATTCTCTAACTTACATGAATAACCGTATTGCAATAAACATGATCAAATCATATTCATGCTCAACGCAAACACCAAATAACACTTATTTAGGTTCAACACTAATCCCGAAATTATAGGGAGCGTGCGATGATGATCATATCAATCTTGGAACTATTTCCAACACACATCGTCACCTCGCCCTTAACTAGTTTCATTTATTCTCGCAACTCCGCTTGAGTTACTACTCTTAGCAACTGAACCAGTATCAAATGCCGAGGGGTTGCTATAAACACTAGTAAAGCACACATCAATAACATGTATATCCAATATATCTTTGTTCACTTTGCCATCCTTCTTATCCGCCAGCTACTTGGGGCAGTTCCACTTATAGTGACCAGTCCCTTTGCAGTAGAAGCACTTAGTCTCAGGCTTAGGACCAGACTTGGGCTTCTTCACTTTGAGCAGCAACTTGCTTGCCGTTCTTCTTGAAGTTCCCCTTCTTCCCTTTGTCGTTTTCTTGAAACTAGTGGTCTTGTCAACCATCAACACTTGATGTTTTTCTTGATTTCTACCTTCGTCGATTTCAGCATCACGAAGTGCTTGGGAATCGTTTCCGTTATCCCTTGCATATTATAGTTCATCATGAAGTTCTACTAACTTGGTGATGGAGACTAGAGAATTCTGTCAATCACTATCTTATCTGGAAGATTAACTCCCACTTGATTCAAGCGATTGAAGTACCCAGACAATCTGAGCACATGCTCACTAGTTGAGCGATTCTCCTCCATCTTTTAGCTATAGAACTTGTTGGAGACTTCATATCTCTCAACTCGGGTATTTGCTTGAAATATTAACTTAAATTCCTGGAACATCTCATATGGTCCATGACGTTCAAAACGTCTTTGAAGTCCCGATTCTAAGCCGTTAAGCATGGTGCACTAAACTATCAAGTAGTCATCATATTGAGCTAGCCAAACGTTCATAACGTATGCATCTGCTCCTGCAATAGGTCTGTCACCTAGCGGTGCATTAAGGACATAATTCTTCTGTGCAGCAATGAGGATAAACCTCAGATCACGGATCCAATCCGCATCATTGCTACTAACATTTTTCAATACAATTTTCTCTAGGAACACATATAAAACATCGGGAAGCAAAAACATAGGGAAGCAACAACGTGAGCTATTGATCTACAACATAATTTGCAAAATACTACCAGGACTAAGTTCATGATAAATTAAAGTTCAATTAATCATATTACTTAAGAACTCCCACTTAGATAGACATCCCTCTAATCTTCTAAGTGATTACGTGATCCATATCAACTACACCATGTCCGATCGTCACGTGAGATGGAGTAGTTTCAACGGTGAACATCAATATGCTGAACATATCTACTATATGATTCACGCTCGACCTTTCGGTCTCCGTGTTCCGAGGCCATATCTGTTATATGCTAGGCTCGTCAAGTTTAACCTGAGTATTCCGCGTGCGCAACTGTTTTGCACCCGTTGTATTTTAACGTAGAGCCTATCACACCCGATCATCACGTGGTGTCTCAGCACGAAGAACTTTCGCAACGGTGCATACTCAGGGAGAACACTTCTTGATAATTTTAGTGAGAGATCATCTTAAAATGCTACCGTCAATCAAAGCAAGATAAGATGCATAAAGGATAAACATCACATGCAATCAATATAAGTGATATGATATGGCCATCATCATCTTGTGCTTGTGATCTCCATCTCCGAAGCACCGTCGTGATCACCATCGTCACCGGCGCGACACCTTGATCTCCATCGTAGCATCGTTGTCGTCTCGCCAACTATTGCTTCTACGACTATCGCTACCGCTTAGTGATAAAGTAAAGCAATTACATGGCTTTTGCATTTCATACAATAAAGCGACAACCATATGGCTCCTGCCGATTGCCGATAACCGGTTACAAAACATGATCATCTCATACAATAAAATATAGCATCACGTCTTGACCATATCACATCACAACATGCCCTGCAAAAACAAGTTAGACGTCCTCTACTTTGTTGTTGCAAGTTTTACGTGGCTGCTACGGGCTGAGCAAGAACCGTTCTTACACGCATCAAAACCACAACGATAGTTTGTCAAGTTGGTGTTGTTTTAACCTTCGCAAGGACCGGGCGTAGCCACACTCAGTTCAACTAAAGTGAGAGAGACAAACACCCCGGTCACCTTTAAGAACGAGTGCTCAAGCGGTGAAACCAGTCTCGCGTAAGCGTCACGCGTAATGTCGGTCCGGCCGCTTCATCTCACAATACCGCTGAACCAAAGTATGACATGCTGGTAAGCAGTATGACTTATATCGCCCACAACTCACTTGTGTTCTACTCGTGCATATGACATCAACGATAGAACCAGGCTCGGATGCCATTGTTGGGGAACGAGTAATTTCAAAAATTCTCACGCACACGCAAGATCATGGTGATGGCATAGCAACGAGAGGGAGAGTGTATGTCCACGCACCCTCGAGACCGTAAGCGAAGCGTTATGACAACGCGGTTGATGTAGTCGCACGTCTTCACGATCCGACCGATCCAAGTACCGAGCGTCACGGCACCTCCGAGTTCAGCACACGTTCAGCTCGATGGCGATCCCGGACTCGATCCAGCAAAGTGTCGGGGATGAGTTCCGTCACCACGACGGCGTGGTGACGATAATGATGCTCTACCGGCGCAGGGCTTCGCCTAAACTCCGCGACGATATGACCGAGGTGGAATATGGTGGAGTGGGGCACCGCACACGGCTAAGGAACGATCACGTAGATCAACTTGTGTGTTATGGGGTGCCCCCCTGCCCCCGTATATAAAGGAGCAAGGGAAGGGGTGGCCGGCCTAGAAGGGGCGCACCAAGGAGGAGTCCTACTCCCACCGGGAGTAGGATTCCCCCCCTTCCAAGTAGTAGGAGCAGGAGTCAAGGAAAGGGGAAGAGAAGAGAAGGAAGGAGGGGGCGAGCCCTCCCCTAGTCCAATTCGGACTAGGCCTTGGGGGCGCGTAACCTCTCCTCTCTCTTTCCCTAAAGCCCAATAAGGCCCATATACTCCCGGCGAATTCCGTAACTCCGGTACTCGAAAAATACCCGAATCACTCGGAACCTTTCCGAACTCTGAATATAGTCGTCCAATATATCGATCTTTACGTCTCGACCATTTCGAGACTCCTCGTCATGTCCCCGATCTCATCCGGGACTCCGAACTCCTTTAGTACATCAAAACTCATAAACTCATAATAAAACTGTCATCGTAACGTTAAGCGTGCGGACCCTACGGGTTCGAGAACTATGTAGACATGACCTATAACTATTCTCGGTCAATAACCAATAGCGGAACCTGGATGCCCATATTGGCTCCTACATATTCTACGAAGATCTTTATCGGTCAAACCGCATAACAACATACGTTGTTCCATTTGTCATCGGTATGTTACTTACCCGAGATTCGATCGTCGGTATCCAATACCTAGTTCAATCTCGTTACCGGCAAGTCTCTTTACTCGTTCCATAATGCATCATCCCACAACTAACTAATTAGTTGCAATGCTTGCAAGCCTTATAGTGATGTGCATTACCAAGTGGGCCCAGAGATACCTCTCCGACAATCGGAGTGACAAAACCTAATCTCGAAATACGCCAACCCAACATGTACCTTTGGAGACACCTGTAGTACTCCTTTATAATCACCCGATTACGTTGTGACGTTTGGTAGCACCAAAGTGTTCCTCCGTAAACGGAGTTGCATAATCTCATAGTTACAGGAACATGTATAAGTCATGAAGAAAGCAATAGCAATATACTAAGCGATCAAGTGCTAGGCTAACGGAATGGGTCATGTCAATCACATCATTCTCCTAATGATGTGATCCCATTAATCAAATAACAACACATGTCTATGGTTAGGAAACATAACCATCTTTGATTAATGAGCTAGTCAAGTTGAGGCATACTAGTGACTATATGTTTGTCTATGTATTCACACATGTATTATGTTTCCGGTTAATACAATTCTAGCATGAATAATAAACATTTATCATGAAATAAGGAAATAAATAATAACTTTATTATTGCCTCTAGGGCATATTTCCTTCACGTTGATCAATAGATGGTTACGGTTTCTGACCATGGACATTGGATGTCGTTGATAACGGGATCACATCATTAGGAGAATGATGTGATGGACAAGACCCAATCCTAAGCCTAGCATAAGATCGGGTAGTTTGTATGCTAATGTCAAGTATCATTTCCTTAGACCATGAGATTGTGCAACTCCGGATACCGTAGGAATGCTTTTGGTGTACCAAACGCCACAACGAATCGGGTGGCTATAAAGGTGCACTACGGGTATCTCCGAAAGTGTCTCATTGAGTTGGCACGAATCGAGACTCGGATTTGTCACCCGTAACGGAGAGGTATCTCTGGGCCCACTCGGTAGGACATCATTATAATGTGCACAATGTGACCAAGGAGTTGATCACGGGATGATGTGTTACGAAACGAGTAAAGAGACTTGCCGGTAACGAGATAGAACAAGGTATCGGGATACCGACGATCGAATCTCGGCAAGTATCATACCGAGAGACAAAGGGAATTGTATCACGGATCGATTGAATCCTTGACATCGTGGTTCATCCGATGAGATCATCGTGGAACATGTGGGAGCCAACATGGGTATCCAGATCCCGCTGTTGGTTATTGACCAGAGAGATGTCTCGGTCATGTCTGCATGATTCCCGAGCCCGTAGGGTCTACACACTTAAGGTTCGATGAAGCTAGGGTTATAGGGAAAGTATGTACGCGGTTAACGAATGTTGTTCGGAGTCCCGGATGAGATCCCAGACGTCACGAGGAGTTCCGGAATGGTCCGGAGGTGAAGATTGATATATTGGATGACGGGTTTTGGAGTCCGGAAGTGTTCCGGAGGTACCGGGTGATGACCGGCATGACCAAAAGGTATTTCGGGAGCCTCGACAAGTGTTGGGGGGCTTCATGGGCCAAGGGAAGGGGGCAAAGCAGCCCACTAAGGGGTTGTGCGCCCCCCCCCCTCACCCACTACAAGAAATATGTCAAATAGTGACCTTCTGTCAGTGGCCCTGGAAGAATTGGTCATAGATCTATGATCATTTCAGACCAATTGGTCAAAAGCTGTTCGGGGGGCTCCAAACCCTAAACCATTGCGACCATTTTGGTCAGAAAGGTCGTAATTTCCTTACACGAAAAGGTCGTAAAGCAAACAGCGCTAGTCCGCTGCCTTATTTCTAGTTGTTAACGACCAATATAGATGGTCATAGCCTTGTAAATCGTGGTGGGTTGCTATGACTAGGCGCCACCTCATCAGTTTTGCCTATGTGTCATGTCCATGTGGCAGTTTTTGCCCTAGGTTGTGAAGCAACCTATATTTCTGTCATTCCCAAAATTCCCAAAAAAAATCTCATAAATTCTTTGGGTCATATCTTCATCAAATATGTAAAAACCTTCCTTGCCTAGTTCAAAGATAATTCAAAAATTTTCATTTTCCTATTCTATTCAGAACAACACTTTGTGAAGGAAGTACCACTTTGGTATGTCCAAATAGTATCCATTTTCTACAGTGCTTTCCTATGCCCAAATAACCATCCTCCACCAAATGTCAGCTCAATCCATTCATTATTTTGAGCCGAGCTTCAACATTCGTATTTATGTCCCGTGAGGTAGTTTGCAAAGTAAGTACCACCTAGGCCCCTCCTTTTGAGCTGAAAATTTGTGAAGACGGTCTTCTTAGTAACTGATCATCCTCAGCCAAAACTCACGCCCATTAGCCATGTACATTTCCGCACTGTTAATCAAACACTTGGCTGCTAATTCATGTTTGAGCATCGATCGGTCTCCTCGTGAGAATCTTATGTTGTAATTTTCTTCCTAGCACCTACCTAGGAGTGCCCAACCCACTAGACATGCCTAGGCCGCTCAGAACACATGGCAATGCCACGGTCACCCGGTGATCACGCCGGGCATGCGAGTTCTGGCGCTCTAGAGTTGGGGCCCTCGGCCACCGCCCAAACCTCGACGACGCCACCAAACCATGTATTTATGATTAAATAGGTACTTATGTAACTAGAAATGATTTTTGGAAAAATAAATAGCAAACTATGAGGCAGCTGCAGTTCAAATTTGACCCGCCCAACCGAATCCATGGAAATTTGTCTTTTTCACGAGAGGTGGATCAAAACTTTTTGCACCCTACCATTTTGTCAATTGTGCATTAAATATGTCCTAGTATTTTAGAAAATTGATTTGGTACAATTTTGCAACAATTATTTGGGAGGTCCTTCACAAAAAACCTCCTTTGGGCACTCGAAAAATGGAAAATGGTTTTTTCGTCCAAAGAAAATGAAAACTTACTTAGGCAACATTGTTTGCCATTCAAATATGCACCCTTGTGCACAATATGAGATCATTTGAACAAACTATGCCATGAATGTGGCCATAAGATTGATCATTTGGCTTGAAAGCCATGAATCTTCACACTTGATAGCTCGCTTCGAGAACACTTTTTAAAATAGTTGCCGTATTACAAGTTTGTTATTTTTCCTGGGAACTTGGCCACATATAATGACACAATGCTGAAGGTTTTTTTTGAATTTTTATGCCCGTTTCAAAATGCGGTCAAAACGCGGGAATGACCGTTCCTAGCTAGTGGTTGAATCTTGGAATTTTTTGGTGTTTCTATGATTAAATAGATACTTATGTACCTAGAAATGATTTTGGAAAAATAAATAGCAAACTACGAGGCAGCTACAGTTCAAATTTGACCCACTTCCAAATGAATGAATGCGGAATTTCTCTTTTTCACGAGAGGTGGATCAAAACTTTTTGCACCATACCATTTTGTCAATTGTGCATTAAATATGTCCTAGTATTTTAGAAAATTGATTTGGTCCAATTTTGCAACAATTATTTGGGAGGTCCTTCACAAAAAAAACTCCTTTTGGGCACTCGAAAAATGGAAAATGGTTTTTTCGTCCAAAGAAAATGAAAACTTACTTAGGCAACATTGTTTGCCATTCCAATATGCACCCTTGTGCACAATATGAGATCATTTGAACAAACTATGCCATGAATGTGGCCATAAGATTGATCATTTGGCTTGAAAGCCATGAATCTTCACACTTGATAGGTCGTTTCGAGAACACTTTTTAAAAATAATTGCCGACACAAGTTTGTTATTTTCCTGGAAACTTGGCCACATATAATGACACAATGCGAAGGTTTCCCAATTTTTGAATTTTGTTTGAATTTTTATGCCCGTTTCAAAATGCGGTCAAAACAGGCGGAATGACCGCTCCTAACTAGTGGTTGAATCTTGGAATTTTTTAGTGTTTCTATGATTAAATAGATACTTATGTACCTAGAAATGATTTTTGGAAAAATAAATAGCAAACTACCATTACCAAGTGGGCCAGAGATACCTCTCCGACAATCGGAGTGACAAAACCTAATCTCAAATCGCCAACCCAACATGTACCTTTGGAGACACCTGTAGTACTCCTTTATAATCACCCGATTACGTTGTGACGTTTGGTAGCACCAAAGTGTTCCTCCGTAAACGGAGTTGCATAATCTCATAGTTACAGGAACATGTATAAGTCATGAAGAAAGCAATAGCAATATACTAAACGATCAAGTGCTAGGCTAACGGAATGGGTCATGTCAATCACATCATTCTCCTAATGATGTGATCCCATTAATCAAATAACAACACATGTCTATGGTTAGGAAACATAACCATCTTTGATTAATGAGCTAGTCAAGTTGAGGCATACTAGTGACTATATGTTTGTCTATGTATTCACACATGTATTATGTTTCCGGTTAATACAATTCTAGCATGAATAATAAACATTTATCATGAAATAAGGAAATAAATAATAACTTTATTATTGCCTCTAGGGCATATTTCCTTCACGTTGATCAATAGATGGTTACGGTTTCCTGACCATGGACATTGGATGTCGTTGATAACGGGATCACATCATTAGGAGAATGATGTGATGGACAAGACCCAATCCTAAGCCTAGCATAAGATCGGGTAGTTTGTATGCTAATGTCAAGTATCATTTCCTTAGACCATGAGATTGTGCAACTCCCGGATACCGTAGGAATGCTTTGGGTGTACCAAACGCCACAACATGAATCGGGTGGCTATAAAGGTGCACTACGGGTATCTCCGAAAGTGTCTGTTGAGTTGGCACGAATCGAGACTGGGATTTGTCACTCCGTGTAACGGAGAGGTATCTCTGGGCCCACTCGGTAGGACATCATTATAATGTGCACAATGTGACCAAGGAGTTGATCACGGGATGATGTGTTACGAAACGAGTAAAGAGACTTGCCGGTAACGAGATAGAACAAGGTATCGGGATACCGACGATCGAATCTCGGGCAAGTATCATACCAGTAGACAAAGGGAATTGTATACGGGATCGATTGAATCCTTGACATCGTGGTTCATCCGATGAGATCATCGTGGAACATGTGGGAGCCAACATGGGTATCCAGATCCCGCTGTTGGTTATTGACCAGAGAGATGTCTCGGTCATGTCTGCATGATTCCCGAGCCCGTAGGGTCTACACACTTAAGGTTCGATGAAGCTAGGGTTATAGGGAAAGTATGTACGCGGTTAACGAATGTTGTTCGGAGTCCCGGATGAGATCCCAGACGTCACGAGGAGTTCCGGAATGGTCCGGAGGTGAAGATTGATATATTGGATGACGGGTTTTGGAGTCCGGAAGTGTTCCGGAGGTACCGGGTGATGACCGGCATGACCAAAAGGTATTTCGGGAGCCTCGACAAGTGTTGGGGGGCTTCATGGGCCAAGGGAAGGGGGCAAAGCAGCCCACTAAGGGGTTGTGCGCCCCCCCCCCTCACCCACTACAAGAAATATGTCAAATAGTGACCTTCTGTCAGTGGCCCTGGAAGAATTGGTCATAGATCTATGATCATTTCAGACCAATTGGTCAAAAGCTGTTCGGGGGGCTCCAAACCCTAAACCATTGCGACCATTTTGGTCAGAAAGGTCGTAATTTCCTTACACGAAAAGGTCGTAAAGCAAACAGCGCTAGTCCGCTGCCTTATTTCTAGTTGTTAACGACCAATATAGATGGTCATAGCCTTGTAAATCGTGGTGGGTTGCTATGACTAGGCGCCACCTCATCAGCTTTTGCCTATGTGTCATGTCCATGTGGCAGTTTTGCCCTAGGTTGTGAAGCAACCTATATTTCTATCATTCCCAAAATTCCCAAAAAAATCTCATAAATTCTTTGGGTCATATCTTCATCAAATATGTAAAACCTTCCTTGCCTAGTTCAAAGATAATTCAAAAATTTTCATTTTCCTATTCTATTCAGAACAACACTTTGTGAAGGAAGTACCACTTTGGTATGTCCAAATAGTATCCATTTTCTACAGTGCTTTCCTATGCCCAAATAACCATCCTCCACCAAATGTCAGCTCAATCCATTCATTATTTTGAGCCGAGCTTCAACATTCGTATTTATGTCCCGTGAGGTAGTTTGCAAAGTAAGTACCACCTAGGCCCCTCCTTTTGAGCTGAAAATTTGTGAAGACGGTCTTCTTAGTAACTGATCATCCTCAGCCAAAACTCACGCCCATTAGCCATGTACATTTCCCGTACCGTTAATCAAACACTTGGCTGCTAATTCATGTTTGAGCATCGATCGGTCTCCTCGTGAGAATCTTATGTTGTAATTTTCTTCCTAGCACCTACCTAGGGAGTGCCCAACCCACTAGACATGCCTAGGCCGCTCAGAACACATGGCAATGCCACGGTCACCCGGTGATCACGCGGCGGGCATGCGAGTTTACGCGCTCTAGAGTTGGGGCCCTCGGCCACCGCCCAAACCTCGACGTATCGCCACCAAACCATGTATTTATGATTAAATAGGTACTTATGTAACTAGAAATGATTTTTGGAAAAAATAAATAGCAAACTATGAGGCAGCTGCAGTTCAAATTTGACCCGCTTCCAACTGAATCGGCGGAAATTTGTCTTTTTCACGAGAGGTGGATCAAAACTTTTTGCACCCTACCATTTTGTCAATTGTGCATTAAATATGTCCTAGTATTTTAGAAAATTGATTTGGTACAATTTTGCAACAATTATTTGGGAGGTCCTTCACAAAAAAAAACCTCCTTTTGGGCACTCGAAAAATGGAAAATGGTTTTTTCGTCCAAAGAAAATGAAAACTTACTTAGGCAACATTGTTTGCCATTCAAATATGCACCCTTGTGCACAATATGAGATCATTTGAACAAACTATGCCATGAATGTGGCCATAAGATTGATCATTTGGCTTGAAAGCCATGAATCTTCACACTTGATAGCTCGTTTCTGAGAACACTTTTTTAAAATAGTTGCCGTATTACAAGTTTGTTATTTTTCCTGGGAACTTGGCCACATATAATGACACAATGCGAAGGTTTCCTTTTTTTTGAATTTTTTATGCCCGTTTCAAAATGCGGTCAAAACGGCGGGAATGACCGTTCCTAGCTAGTGGTTGAATCTTGGAATTTTTTTGGTGTTTCTATGATTAAATAGATACTTATGTACCTAGAAATGATTTTTGGAAAAAATAAATAGCAAACTACGAGGCAGCTACAGTTCAAATTTGACCCACTTCCAGCTGAATCGGCGGGAATTTCTCTTTTTCACGAGAGGTGGATCAAAACTTTTTGCACCATACCATTTTGTCAATTGTGCATTAAATATGTCCTAGTATTTTAGAAAATTGATTTGGTCCAATTTTGCAACAATTATTTGGGAGGTCCTTCACAAAAAAAACTCCTTTTGGGCACTCGAAAAATGGAAAATGGTTTTTTCGTCCAAAGAAAATGAAAACTTACTTAGGCAACATTGTTTGCCATTCCAATATGCACCCTTGTGCACAATATGAGATCATTTGAACAAACTATGCCATGAATGTGGCCATAAGATTGATCATTTGGCTTGAAAGCCATGAATCTTCACACTTGATAGGTCGTTTCTGAGAACACTTTTTTAAAAATAATTGCCGTATTACAAGTTTGTTATTTTTCCTGGAAACTTGGCCACATATAATGACACAATGCGAAGGTTTCCCAATTTTTTGAATTTTGTTTGAATTTTTTATGCCCGTTTCAAAATGCGGTCAAAACGGCGGGAATGACCGTTCCTAACTAGTGGTTGAATCTTGGAATTTTTTTAGTGTTTCTATGATTAAATAGATACTTATGTACCTAGAAATGATTTTTGGAAAAAATAAATAGCAAACTACGAGGCAGCTACAGTTCAAATTTGACCCGCTTCCAACTAAATCGGCGGGAATTTCTCTTTTTCACAAGAGGTGGATCAAAACTTTTTACACACAACCATTTGGTAAATTGTGCATTAAATATGGCCTAGTATTTTATAAAAATGATTTGGTCCAATTTTGCAACAATTATTTGGGAGGTCCTTCACAAAAAAACTCCTTTTGGGCACTCGAAAAATGGAAAATGGTTTTTTCATCCAAAGAAAATGAAAACTTACTTAGGCAACATTGTTTGACATTCCAATATGCACCCTTGTGCACAATATGAGATCATTTGAACAAACTATGCCATGAATGTGGCCATAAGATTGATCATTTGGCTTGAAAGCCATGAATCTTCACACTTGATAGCTCGTTTCTGAGAACACTTTTTTGAAAATAATTGCCGTATTACAAGTTTGTTATTTTTCCTAGGAACTTGGCCACATATAATGACACAAGGCGAAGGTTTCCCAATTTTTTTATTTTTTATGAATTTTTTATGCCCGTTTCAAAATGCGGTCAAAACGGCGGGAATGACCGTTCCTAGCTAGTGGTTGAATCTTGGAATTTTTTTGGTGTTTCTCTGATTAAATAGATACTTATGTACCTAGAAATGGTTTTTGGAAAAAATAAATAGCAAACTACGAGGCAGCTACAGTTCAAATTTGACCCGCTTCCAGCTGAATCGGCGGGAATTTGTCTTTTTCACGAGAGGTGGATAAGAACTTTTTACACACAACCATTTGGAAAATTGTGCATTAAATATGGCCTATTATTTTAGAAAAATGATTTGGTCCAATTTTGCAAGAATTATTTGGTAGGTCCTTCACAAAAAAACCTCATTTGGGGCACTCGAAAAATGGAAAATGCCTCTTTTGTGCAATGAGAGTGAAAACTCCCTTAGGCAACATTGTTTGCCATTTCCCGGTAACTTGGCCACATATAATGGCACAATGCGAAGGTTTTTTCCATTTTTTTGAATTTTTATGCCCTGTTTCAAAATGCGGTCAAAACGGCGGGCATGACCGCTTGTAGGTAGAAAGATCGAAAATGCAACCAAATTGGTGATCATCCATAAAATATGGTCTAAGTTAATTGAAAATTTTAGTGATGTCATTTTGCAAAATATTTTTGGTAGCTGCTTCACCCCCCTTGTTTTTAGCACTAAGAAATAGAGTAATTTTTAATGGCTCATATTTTGAACCAATCAGGACGCAGCCCACAGATCACCCCATTATAGTCGATCTAAGCCGTCCACCTCCTACGGATCCAGCGCCTCTCCTCCCTCGATCCCCTTCCTTCCCGAGAAACCCTAGGTCTTTACCCCTCCTCCCCCATCCAGATCCAGGTCCCTCCTCCGCCGCCTCCCTCTTCCCTGATCCCCGATCTAGGTGCTACAACCATCCCGGCCACCGCGCCCGCGACCGTCCTCCCCGCCGCCCCGGACGCCGCCGCCACCTCCATCGCCTCCCCGGACCCGGCCGCCACGCGCGCCTTCCTGGGCCGCCTCTCGACTCGGCCAGCGCTCCCTCTCGGCGCCGCCTCGCCCGAACTCCTGGATTGTGCAGCGCTCTCGCGCCGGACTCCCTCTTCGACGCCACCGCCCGCCTCCGCAAGAACCTCGCCTACTTCGCGTCAACCACGCCTGTCGCGCTCTCCTCCTCGCGACCCCTTCTCCTCGTCGCCCTCCTCGCGTTCTCGCCGCTGGTGCTTCCTCTACCTCCTCCGCCCCGCCGACGCCGCCCCTCTCAACGCCGGCCGCACCTTCTCCGACCCACCGATCGGGCGACCCGCGGAGGAGGCGGCGGCTCCCAGCGGCCGGGCGGTGGAGAGGATGCAACCTCTCGAGTGGCCCCAGAGAAACGCTCTCTGCCGCGAGCTCGGGGCAGGCGACGGCGGGCGCCGGGTCTGGCTCTGCGGCTGGGTCGCCCTCCGCCGCTCCCACGCCGGCCTCACCTTCCTCACCCTCCGCGACTCCTCCAGCATGGTCCAGGTGACCCACCGATGCACCACGGCTGGCCTCCCATGGCGCGCCCCCGCCCCGAACCCATCGACCGCGAGAAGGTCAGCCAGGCCTCCGCAACCCTAACGTTTTTACTTGTTATACTAGTGCGGGCAGATGCTAGTGTGCAGTTCAGTAAGCACTGTATTTAGGCATGTTATTCGGTTTTGCGTTTAGAGGATTGCGAGGACTGATTGACTGAATTCTTCTTGTGCAGACCTGCCCCCTCCTGCTCCGGGTTTTCACCAAGGTAAGGCCCAGTTGTCTCTTTTCTTCTACTCTTTCGTCTTCTTTTTAGCGCACCTGCAGTCGAGAGCACATTATGATATCCTCAATTCGCTTGGTTTATGCAATATTTGATTGGATCTTGTGGTCCATGGATGGTCGGTAGCGAAGTAATTGGAAACGTATGGTGCTATCCGAATGATGCTACTAAAACATGGTCCATTACCACTGTGCTCACACTATTGCATTTTTAAGGATGTATAAGTTATGTTCCTGATGGTGCTGTGTAGGTCGGTTCGACCGTATGGCACCTGTAGTTGAGCAGCACTTGATCAGGTGTTTAACTCTAGTTTTGGCTAATAACAAGCATGACTTGGTGATACAACGGAGGATCCCAAAACTTATTTATCATAATGTTGGTTATTGTGTATCACATTGAAAAAGAAAATGCACAATGACTTACCTTTGTATGTCAGGATTTTTCTTCATCATTACTCTTCCTTTTGCTAGTGACTTCACCGTCTTGTGAGATTTCGCTTCTTTATTACAGGGTTAAATAGTCCACTATTTTGTCTGGTCTCTGTGTCTCTCAATGACAGCAATCTGAACTGATGTATTGTGTGCCTTAAAAAGCATGGCTGCAACCATTCCTAATTTTTGTTCGGTTTGGATTTGGATGCAGTAGGTGCTCTGCTCTTGCGCACGGTGACCGGCGTGACGGCGGCTATGTATGGCAGCGACCACAAGCTCATCGGTGAGCGGCTCCGTCTCCTACCCCTAGTTCTCTTTTCTAAGATGTAGTGTTCTATGCAGAAGATCTATTTGCTAGTACTTGGGCTCACTGTTGTTTATATTTGATTATTCTATTATTATGTATACTGAAAATGCTATAACGAATTTACTGCTCATATTCCTGTACAAAAGCCCTCGTGCGAATTAATGACATGCTTCATTTCTGAACAAACAGGGAAGTTGAAGATTTCGCTAGGAGGCTCAATTCTGTTTGGCCTGCAAGAATGCATTTGGGTCAAGAAAGAAGAATTGAGTCGCAACTGATTGGTGGTAATGGTTCTCTGCAGAGATTTTCTGGTAATTTTTTCCATATAGAATAGTTGAAACTGTAGTGAGTAAAGAATTTAGCCCACTCTACTGAATCTTTTGGAAGAACAGAAGGTTTTACATACTAAAGGACAGTGTTTGGTTAGTCCAACGTAAAGTAGGAATTACCTCATTCTTGCACCAGCTCATTCCATAACCGGGTCAAGTGATAATTTGTATGTGCCCGCAGGGTTCAATCACAGGTGAATGTCGTGCGGTAGTGAGTAAAGAATTTGCATTGCCCCATTAATTGAGTTTCTTTTATCTATTCAACACACTCCAACATGTTGGTTTAATCAAATCCTCTAGTAACGCCACAGCTTATCATGGATGTCGCATTTCCTCTGTTTTTGGGGAATTTCGAGATGTACCATTCTCTGTTTTTGGAATTTCTTTGCCGTAAATTATTATAGCCAACTGTTCAGAATTTTTTTTGCGGGGAGCAAATCTGTATATGCAAAGTGTGTGTGTGTATCCAGTGAGAAAATCTGTAGTAATTATAGAGTATATTATCTTCTTTCTTTTATTGGCAATTCTCTGCTCAGTTCTCTTTTGACATATAGTTTGTTCTCTTTGAATGTGCAGATGGTACGATGTGGTGGTTATCTTTTTTCGTTGCTGGAACCTGGATGTCATATGTTATGTGATTTGAGCCAAATGGCATATTGTAATCTTTTTATTGCTGGTTTTTATGTACGATGTCATGAAGATGTACGTTTGAAATGTTGCTTTGATAGCAAAATTGTATTCTTGTGTACATGCTGCTTCGACAGCAAAATTATGAATATTTCTCAACAATATATATCATAAAATTGTATTCACTGTATCTTGTGCTGAAAAGGCTACAGCCAACTGATGATGACAACTGGGACCCATCTGACTAGTGGACCCTTCTTTTGGAAAAAAAAAGAAAAACTAAATTCGTTTAGACAGAAAGGCCACAACCCAACAATAAAAAGGCTGCAATATTGGGCTTGGCCCATGAACCCAACCAAAAATTGACAGACAAAAAAAACACAAATAGGCTGAATTGTTGGGCTAGGCCCATGTAGAAAACCGAATTGGACCGGGCTGAATCTTGTGCCACATCAGCTTGCCACGCTGGATGCCTACGTGGCCTGGGGAGGTTGCTAGTGACCAAAACGCCACAGTAGGAATATTTTAGTCGTAAACGTCAACGACCTTCTCACAGAGAAGGTCGCTATAGTCAGTTAACGACCCTCAGCTTTTGACCTTCTATTTTTGGTCAAAAAAAGGTCACAAATGAAAAACAATGACCTTTCAATGACCAATAGTCAAGGTCACAAGTTGACATATTTCTTGTAGTGACCTATTCCCACGTGACCAGGGGGTTTGGGGCGCCCCATCTAGGGCTCCCACCTCCTGGCTTGGGGGGCAAGTCACCCAAGGGGGAGATCCCATCGGCCCTGGCCGCCCCCCCCCCCCCCCTAGGGGAAACCCTAGGGCGCCTCCCCCTCCCCTTGCCCCTATATATAGTGGAGGTTTTAGGGTTGCCGAACACACGAGTCTCTCTCTCTCCCAAGGCGCAGCCCTACCTCTCTCCCTCTTCGTCTCTCGTAGTGCTTGGCGAAGCCCTGCTGGAGTACCGCGCTCCTCCACTACCACCACGCCGTCGTGCTGCTGCTGGACGGAGTCTTCCCCAACCTCTTCCTCTCTCCTTGCTGGATCAATGCATGGGAGACGTCACCGGGCTGCACGTGTGTTGAACGCGGAGGCGCCGTTGTTTAGCGCTTAGATCGGAATCAACCATGATCTGAATCACCACGAGTACGACTACCTCATCCGCGTTGCTAGATTACTCCATAGATTGATCTTGGTGATGCGTAGAAAATTTTAAATTTCTGCTACGATCCCCAAGAGTGGTATCAGAGTTAGGTCTATGCGTAGTTTCTATGCACGAGTAGAACACAAAGTAGTTGTGGGCGTCGATTTTGTCAATTTACTTGCCGTTACTAGTCTTATCTTGATTCGGCGGCATCGTGGGATGAAGCGGCCCGGACCGACCTTACACGTACACTTACGTGAGACAGGTTCCACCGACTGACATGCACTAGTTGCATAAGGTGGCTAGCGGGTGTCTGTCTCTCCCACTTTAGTCGGATCGGATTCGATGAAAAGGGTCCTTATGAAGGGTAAATAGAAATTGGCATATCACTTTGTGGTTTTGGCGTAGGTAAGAAACGTTCTTGCTAAGAAACCTATAGCAGCCACGTAAAATTTGCAACAACAATTAGAGGACGTCTAACTTGTTTTTGCAGCATATGTCGTGTGATGTGATATGGCCAAAAGGATGTGATGAATGATATATGTGATGTATGAGATTGATCATGTTCTTGTAATAGGAATCACGACTTGCATGTCGATGAGTATGACAACCGGCAGGAGCCATAGGAGTTGTCTTAATTTATTTATGACCTGCGTGTCAACATAAACGTCATGTAATTACTTTACTTTATTGCTAAACCGTTAGCCATAGTAGTAGAAGTAATAGTTGACGAGACAACTTCATGAAGACACGATGATGGAGATCATGGTGTCATGCCGGTGACGATGATGATCATGGCGCCCTGAAGATGGAGATCAAAAGGAGCAAAATGATATTGGCCATATCATGTCACTATTCGATTGCATGTGATGTTTATCATGTTTTACATCTTGTTTGCTTAGAACGACGGTAGCTTAAATAAGATGATCCCTCGCAATAATTTCAAGAAAGTGTTCCCCCTAACTGTGCACCATTGCTAAGGTCCGTTGTTCCGAAGCACCACGTGATGATCGGGTGTGATAGGTTTTAACGTTCGCATACAACGGGTGTAAGCCAGATTTACACACACAATACACTTAGGTTGACTTGACGAGCCTAGCATGTACAGACATGGCCTCGGAACACGGAAGACCGAAAGGTCAAACATGAGTCGTATAGAAGATACGATCAACATGAAGATGTTCACCGATGATGACTAGTCCGCCTCACGTGATGATCGGACACGGCCTAGTTGACTCGGATCATGTATCACTTAGATGACTAGAGGGATGTCTATCTGAGTGGGAGTTCATTATATAATTTGATTAGATGAACTTATTTATCATGAACAATAGTCTAAGTTGTCTTTGCAAAATAGGTTGTAGATCAATAGCTCGCGTTGTAGCTCCCTGTTTCAATACGTTCCTAGAGAAAGATTAAGTTGAAAGATATTGTAAGCAATGATGCGGACTAGATCCGTTGTCTGAGGAGTGTCCTCACTGCTACACAGAAGGCTTATGTCTTTGATGCACCGATCGGTGTGCCAACCCCTCCAGCGTCGTCTGTGGATGTTATGAACATCTGACAAATACGTCCTGATGACTACTTGATAGTTAAGTGCACCATACTTTACGGCTTAGAATCGGGATTCCAATGACGTTTTGAACGCCATAGAACATATGAAATGTTCCAAGAGCTGAAATTGGGATTTCAGGCTCATGCCCGTGTTGAGAGGTATGAGACCTCTGACAAGTTCCTTGCCTACAAGATGGAGGAGAATAGCTCAGCTAGTGAGCATGTGCTCAGAATGTCTGGGTGCTACAATCACTTGAACCAAGTGGGAGTTAATCTTCCAGATGAGATAGTGGTTGGCGGAATTCTCTAGACACTATCACCAAGCTACTAGAACTTCGTGATGAACTATGACATGCAAAGGATGGAGATGATCCCGAGCTATTAGCGGTGCTTAAGACCGCAAAAGTAGAAATCAAGAAGGAGCATCAAGTGTTGATGGTTTATCAAGACCACTGGTTTCAAAAGGGGCAAGGGCTAGAAGGGAAACTTCATGAATGGCAAACCAGTTGTCGCTCTAATGAAGGAACCCAAGGTTGAACCCAAACCTCGAGACTAAGTGCTTCTATTGTAAGGGGAACAGTCACATGGTAGCGGAACTACCCCAAATACATGGTAGATAAGAAAGCTGGCAACTTCAACAAAGTATATTTGATATACGTGTTATTGATGTGTACTTTACTAGTACTCCTAGTAGTACCTGGGTATTGGATACCGGTTCAGTTGCTATTATTAGTGACTTGAAGCAAAAGCTACGGACTGAACGGAGACTAGCTAAGGGCGAAGTGACGATGTGTGTTGGAAGTGTTTCCAAGGTTGATAAGATCACCATCGCACGCTCCCTCTACCTTCGGGATTAGTGTTGAACCTAGATAAATGTTATCAGGTGTCTACGTTGAGCATGGATATGATTAGATCATGTTCATTGCAATACGGTTATTCATTTAAGTTAGAGAATAATGGTTATTCTGTTTACATGAATAATACCTTTATGGTCATGCACCCAATGGTTTATTGAATCTCGATCATAGTAATACACATGATAATAATATTAACGCCAAAAGATGTAGAGTTAATAATGATAGTACCACTTTCTTGTGGCACTGCCGCTTAGGTCATATTGGCATAAAATGCGTGAAGAAACTCCATGCTGATGGATGTTTGGAGTCACTTGATTTTGAATCGCTTGACACATCGAGCCATGCCTCATGGGCAGGATGACTAAGATCCCGTTTCCAGGTACAATGAAACGGGCAAGTGACTTGTTGGAAATTATACATGCTGATGTGTGTGATCCAATGAGAATTAAGGCGTGTGGTGGATATCGTTATTTTCTCATCTTCACTGACGATTTGAGTAGATATGGGTATATTTACTTAATGAAGCAAAAGTCTGAAACGTTTGAAAAAGTTCAAGCAATTTCATAGTGAAGTTAAGAATCATCATAACAAGAAGATCATGTTCCTACGATCTGATCAAGGGGAGATTTTCTGAGTTATCAGTTTGGCAATCACTAAAGACATTGTGGAATTGTTTCGCAGTTGAAGCCACCTGGAACACCACAGCGTAATGGTGTGTCCGGACGTCGTAATCGAACCTTATGAGATATGATGCGATCTATGATGTCTCTTACCGATCTACCGCTATTATTTTGAGGTTATGTATTAGAGACAACTGCATTCACTTTAGATAGGGCACCATCTAAGTCCGTTGAGACGATGCCGTGTGAACTGTGGTTTGGCAAGAAACCAAAGTTGTCGTTTCTTAATGTTTGGGGCTGCGATGCTTATGGCTTCAGCCGGAAAAAAAAGCTCGAACCAAAAGCGGACAAATACATCTTCATAGGATACCCAAAGGTAACAGTTGGGTATACCTTCTATCTCAGATCCAAGGGAAAAAATGTTTGTCGCTAAGAACGGGTCCTTTCTCGAGAAGGAGTTTCTCTCGAAAGAATTGAGTGGGAGGAAGATAGTGTAGGGTTCTACGCTAGGGTGCGTTGACTGCAAATTAAAATTCCTACGCGCAGAACATCCAGGAACATGCTACGGGAGATGGATCACAGTTCGTTACCACTAGACGCGCGGTGTCGTGCAGCCGAAGAAGAGTTGGGGCAGCGCGTCCGCGTGGATCGTCTCCTCCTCGTTCGATCTCCCTCGAACAGCCGGTCGTCCGATCCCACGTACGAGTTTGCCGGAGCGGCGCAAGTGCAGCGCCTCTAACGGTATCCGCGCGTGCAGGAGGAACACCGTGCGGCGGACTGCTAGGTCCGATCACACAGTCGGCGGCGAGTGGAGGTGGCTATTCGCAACACATGCAAACCCTAGTCGCAGCACCGAAGCGATCAACCACATGAGTGTGCCGCACCTCCACTTTATATAGGCGTCGCCGCTGGCTCAACACTTGGGCCTCGCACGGACCCTAAAACCCAAAGTCTACTCGGTCACGTTCCTAGTCGATTCGGATCACATCCGACCAGTGTCCTCTGAACCGACCTCGAGGTTCCTTCCCTTAGCCGCGACCCCTTAGGTTCAAGTCGGCTTGGTCACGATTCGGATCACCTCCGACATGCACGGTTGGTAGCGGCCTCTAGCAAGGCGTGCCGACCACCAAGCGAACTATGAAGCTGGTTAGGCGAACACTGCATAACGTGTCACACTTCATTCCCTTTGCCGCATGATATATGTTGTCGGGCTCAAGGCGAGACTGTCATCCTTGTGCTAGCCCGACCTCTTTCTCGTTCCAGTGATACCGACCACAATCCGGATTATCTCATAATCCTTGTCGCATGGCCATGTTGTTCCTGGTGAGATCACACGAGGGGCCTAGAGTATATTTCTCCTGATCGGAGGGGCAAATCCCATCTTGCTCGACCATGTCTCGCAGCATGGGACTGGACAAACCCGAAACCTACCTTTGTAACTACCCAGTCACGGAGTAGCATTTGGTCGGCCCAAAGCAAGTCTGTCACCATCCAGTACATCGTCGGCTCAGGTCTTAGGACATAGAACGTATGTTGTACTAGAGACTCACAGATGACATATCGCTGCGTCTCATAGTTGGATCTATCCGACTCGGACCTTATCTCGACTCGGATCCGACTACGTCGAATCCGACCAGACCTTTCCAAGTCCATATTATCCGGTTAGCATCCAATGCTCCATGGCTAGTGAGACCAAGCCATCGACCGTGTCATATGCCAGTCTAGTTGGCTGCGCGTCCACACAGCCCTTTCGACTAGGGACCTTTTAGGACAGTCATCATACAATGCATAGTCCCACAAACAAGTCACATACTTGTTGATACACATCATTGATAATGTCCAAGGAATACTCATAAACACATAGGAAATATCATCATACATGATTGCCTCTAGGGCATATCTCCAACAGATAGAACTTGATGAGGTTGTCGAACCCTCACTACAACCGGAGAGTAGTGCAACACAGAAAGATGTTTCTGTGGAACCTACGACTGTTGAAGAGGAAACTAATGATAGTGATCATGAAGCTTCGGATCAAGTTTCTATCGAACCTCATAGGTCGACAAGGATATGTACTACTCCTGAGTGGTATGGTGGTCCTGTCATAGAGGTCATGTTGTTGGACAACAATGAACCTACGAACTATGGAGAAGCGATGGTGGGCCCGTATTTCGACAAATGGTTAGAAGCCAAGAAATGCGAGATAGGATCCAGGTATCAAAACAAAGTATGGACTTTGGTGGACTTGCCCGATGATCGGCAAGCCATTGAGATAAATGGATCTTTAAGAAGAAGACGGACGTGGACGGTAATGTCACCGCCTATGAAGCTCGACTTGTGGCGAAGAGTTTTTCACAAGTTCAAGGAGTTGACTACGATGAGATTTTCTCATCCGTAGCGATGCTGAAGTCCGTCGAAATCATGTTAGCATTAGCTACATTTATGAAATCTAGCAGATGGATGTCAAAACAAGTTTCCTTACCGGCCAGTAAGGAAAGGTTGTATGTGATACAATCGAGAAAGGTTTTGTCGATCCTAAGGATGCTAAAAGGTATGCTAGCTCCAGCGATCCTTCCATGGACTAGAGCAAGCATCTCGGAGTCAGAATATACGCTTTGATGGAGTGATCAAAGTTTTTGGGTTTATACAAAGTTTGTTAGAAACTTGTATTTACAATAAAGTGAGTGGGAGCACTACAACATTTTTGATAAGTATATGTGAATGACATATTGTTGATCCGAAATGATGTAGAATTTCTAGAAAGCATAAAGGGTTGTTTGAAAGGAGTTTTTTGAAAGGAAGACCTGGATAAAGCTGCTTACATATTGGGCATCAAGATCTATAGAGATAGATCAAGACGCCTGATGATACTTTCAAAAGAACACACACCTTTGACATGATTTTGAAGGATTTCAAAATAGATCAGTCAAAGAAGGAGTTCTTACCTGAGTTATAAGGTGTGAAATTGAGTAAGACTCAAAGCTTGACCACGGCAGAAGAAAGAGGAAGGACGAAGGTCGTCCCCTATGCTTTTGTCATAGGCTCTATACGGTATGCCATGTTGAGTACCGCACATGATGTGTGCCTTGCCACATGTATGGCAAGAGGGTACAAAGGTGATCCAGGAGTGGATCACTAGATAGCGGTCAAAATTATCCTTAGAGGAATAAGGAAATGTTTTTCGGTTATGGAGGTGATAAAGAGTTCGACGTAAAGAGTTACGTCGATGCAAGCTTAACACCTATCCAGATAGCTCTGAGTAGAGATACCGGATATGTATAATGGAGCAACAATTTGGAGTATCTCCAAGTGGAACGTGGTAGCAGCATCTACGATATGACATAAAGTTTTGCGAAATACATAGGGATCTGAATGTTGCAGACCCGTTGACTACAACCTCTCTCGCAAGCATAACATGATCAAACCCAGAACTCATTGAGTGTTAATCACATAGTGATGTGAACTAGATTGTTGACTCTAGTAAACTCTTTGGATGTTAGTCACATGGCGATGTGACCTGTGAGTGTTAATCACATGGTGATGTGAACTAGATTATTGACTCTAGTGCAAGTGGGAGACTGTTGGAAATATGCCCTAGAGGCAATAATAAATGGGTTATTATTATATTTCCTTGTTCATGATAATCGTTTATTATCCATGCTAGAATTGTATTGATAGGAAACTCAGATACATGTGTGGATACATAGAAAACACCATGTCCCTAGTAAGCCTCTAGTTGACTAGCTCGTTGATCAATAGATGGTTACGGTTTCCTGACCATGGACATTGGATGTCGTTGATAACGGGATCACATCATTAGGAGAATGATGTGATGGACAAGACCCAATCCTAAGCCTAGCACAAGATCGTGTAGTTCGTTTGCTTAAACCTTTCCAATTGCAAGTATCAATTCCCTAAGACCATGAGATTGTGCAACTCCGGATACCGTAGGAATGCTTTGGGTGTACCAAGCGTCCAGCAACGAATCGAGTGGCTATAAAGGTGCACTACGGGTATCTCTGAAAGTGTTTGTTGGGTTGGCACAAATCGAGACTGGGATTTGTCACTCCGTGTAACGGAGAGGTATCTCTGGGCCCACTCGGTAGGACATCATCATAATGTGCACAATGTGACCAAGTAGTTGATCACGGTATGATGTGTTACGGAACGAGTAAAGAGACTTGCCGGTAACGAGATTGAACAAGGTATCGGGATACCGACGATCGAATCTCGGGCAAGTATCATACCGATGAACAAAGGGAATTGTATACGGATTGATTGAATCCTTGACATCGTGGTTCATCCGATGAGATCATCATGGAACATGTAGGAGCCAACATGGGTATCCAGATCCCGCTGTTGGTTATTGACTGAGAGATGTCTCGGTCATATGCGCATGATTCCCGAGCCCGTAGGGTCTACACATAAGGTTCGATGGCGCTAGGGTTACAGGAAAGTATGTACGCTGTTACGAATATTGTTGAGTCCGGATGAGATCTGGATGTCACGAGGAGTTCCGGAATGGTCGAAGGTGAAGATTGATATATTGGACGAAGGGTTTTGGAGTCGGAAGTGTTCCGGAGGTACGGGTGATGACCAAAGCATGACCGAAAGGTATTTGGGAGCCCGACAAGTGTTGGGGGCTTCATGGGCCAAGGAAAGGGGCAAACCAGCCCACTAAGGGGTTGTCGCCCTCTCACCTATTCCCACGTGACCAGGGGTTTGGGCGCCCCATCTAGGGTTCCCACCTCCGGCTTGGGGCCAAGTCACCCAAGGGGAGATCCCATCTGCCTGCCGCCGCCCCTAGGGAAACCCTAGGCGCCTCCCCTCCCTTGCCCCTATATATAGTGGAGGTTTTGGGGCTGCCGAACACACGAGTCTCTCTCTCCCAAGGCGCAGCCCTACCTCTCTCCCTCCTCGTCTCTCGTAGTGCTTGGCGAAGCCCTGCTGGAGTACCGCGCTCCTCCACCATCACCACGCCGTCGTGCTACTGCTGGACGGAGTCTTCCCCAACCTCTCCCTCTCTCCTTGCTGGATCAAGGCATGAGAGACGTCACCGGGTTGCACGTGTGTTGAACGCGGAGGCGCAGTTGTTCGGCGCTTAGATCGGAATCGACCGCGATCTGAATCGCCACGAGTACGACTACCTCATCCGCGTTCTTGCAACGCTTCCGCTAGCGATCTACAAGGGTATATAGATGCACTCCCCTTCCCCTCGTTGCTAGATTACTCCATAGATTAATCTTGGTGATGCGTAGAAAATTTTCAATTTCTGCTACGATCCCAACACAAACAACCTGTTTTCTTCCCAAACGGGTGGTCTGACTTGGCCTAATGCAAGCAACCAAACGCATGCTAACTCACTCAGCCTCTCTTCTTCCAAGATCCAAAGTTATCTCGCTCTTTCGTGCCACTACCTAACAACCACCGCCCCTTCTTTGCTTCTCCTTATCATCTTTCGCGTGTTTTGTTGTACGCATCCTATCATAGACATAGTGGACGCATTTGGTAGGCTACATCCAACCCGACTAGGATGCAACTTTTTTTCGTGTTGGGCTGTTTGGTTGTATACAAACACCATTCGGTCTGCACCAGACAGTTCTTAAAGCACCACCTGCATTGCTGGAAACTCTAAAAGAGCAATGCTATACACATGACACAATCCGGACGATTCATGCACGATGCTCAAATCCAGCCGGACATGCACAAGATTGAGAAGGGCACTGGCCACTAGATTAGCACTCCATGCAAAGATCGTGCAACATTATCGTGTGGGTAGCAATTTTGACTCTAAAATTGCCCGTTTCCAGCGAGCCAGATTCCAGGGATGCTCTTGAGCCCACGTGGTGGCTCTGACGAGACAGGCTTGTACCTGGTTTGGTTTGCATGTAATTTGTTCTAAACACCTCGATTCGCAATAAGTACATGAAAAATATGCACCTCGATGTTCTAATTCCATTCAGGCGATAGGATCATAGTTTCGTTCACTCTATATGTTGAATTTTGTGTTCATATTTGAAGCTTTTTTGGACGAATTTTGACAAATTCGTGACACGCGATCGACCATTTGAAGTTTCCTTTGAGTAGCGGTTTCACCTTGCTGTTTGACACGACTTTCGTGTTGTGCATTTTCTATCTCACTAATCATAGACGAGTAGATCTACATGTGACCTGTGTGTGGAGGTTGGAGGGCGTCGTGCCGTCGTCGTCGTCGACGGAGATGACGGCGGGGTAGACCTCGCCGAAGGAGACGTTGTCGCGGAAGGCGTCCTCGTTCGCAGAGGAGGTGTTGCTGTCGGCGTATGCCAGGAACCAGCCCTCGCTACTCCAGACGCCAGCGCGCCTGCTTGCGCCGTAGCCGGTGAGCTTCTTGGCGGCCGCGGCGAGGCACGGCAGGCAGTCTCTCGGCACGGGATCACCCAGGCAGAGGGTAGCTCTGGGCAGCACGACCAGGAGCAGCATGAGGGTGTCCCAGAAGGCGGCAACAGTCGGGCCAAGGCAAGGGGCGGGACGCAGTTGACCATGGCATAGCTGGTCGTGAAACGCAGTTCCATGGTGCGACTGAGCAGCAAGAAGACGGAGAAGAGAAGGGCGGTGAAGATGACTATGGTGATGAGCGCGCAGGCGGGCGCCATGGAGGTGCGTGACAGCCCCTCGCGCTGGCGGTGACAATGGCAGTGAGCTCGTGGAGGAGAAGGAGCCACCAGATATCAGACTCGATTCCGATCGTAGTGGGAGTGAGCATTCTACTTTAACATATCTTTTCAGTGTAGTTGTTAACTCCTAATCACAATGCATGTATGCAACCAAAAACCAGGTAAAAAATGCTTCCATGATGCAGGCAACCTATATGCAGGTGACCAAACAACATGCAAACGTCGTATTTTGACATCCATGTTCTCAGCCTGACCCATTTTTTCCATGCAACCTCCAAAAAACGGTGCATGGAACCAACGCCTCCAGTGTGGCTGCCACCTGCATGCATTGGTACGAGTTAAGGAGGGAAGCAAAGCATGTAGATCTGTGCCAGCAACAGCAGATGTGGCATATGATATAGGATCCCAATCAATCTTGCATGTGCACCCATGCCGATGTTAATTGCACTTGCACGGATATGGCTTCAGAGAAGGACTGGCTCAACCTCTACACATGTTGGAAATCATATGGTTAGATAAAAAATCGTGGAGAAGAACCACAAGCAGGGTCAGTTACCTTTCCCTTAATAGATCACCAAAACTTGTGTGAACATACCAGTATGGGGCAGCAAGATCGGCAATGATCTTGTGCGCCCTGCCCACGTTATTGGCAGGGAATCAGGACGGGCGGATGGGTCAATCATCAAATGCACATCTCTATCATTCACAGGTTCAATGCGAGCCAATGTGGTTGACACAGGGGATAGATCAGATCAGATGCACATCTCTATCAGGTTCAGTGCGAGCCATTCGCTGCAGGGCCCATGGAACACCATGGCTCACCCCGCAAGTGCTACATATGCAGGGCTATACGTGCATTGCGAGGGTAAGAGGCAGCAAAGATATAGTACCTTGGCCATCATGAGCATAGGCATCACGGGAGTTGCGGCGGCCGCTCTCTTCTCATGTTGCTGCCTGATGGTTGCACTTCCAGCTAGCGCTGCCGCGGCCAGCGGTGGTAGCAGTGGACCGCCGTACAACGCCGTCTTCAACTTCGGCGACTCAGCTTCCGACACCGGCAACACATGCACTGATGGCCGGCCGGGGCCTGCCGGCGTGGTGGGCATTTTCACCCGGCTGCCCTACGGTGTCACCTATTTCGGGAAGCCCACTTGCCGGTGCAGCGATGGCCGGGTCGACATCGACTTCCTGGGTAAATGTGCAGTGTCCAAAAATTTCAGATCTGACTGGGCTTCGAAAACCTGGAATTGCCCATTTTTTACGAGGGCATCCCGTGAACTTCTTGCGAAAATGCCATAACATCGACATTCTTTAAGTGATTGCAGCGCAAGCGTTCGGGCTGCCGTTCCTCTCGCCATCCAAGGCGCATCGCGAGGACTTCAAGCAAGGCGCGAACATGGCCATCATCGGCGGCACCGTACTTGACTACACCAACGCCAGCCTCAAGTTCAGTGCCTACGACGGCTCCATGAACACCCAGATCGACAATTTCCAACAATTGTTGCCTTCAATCTGTGGAGCACAGCAGAGTAATTAAACACTGATCACCAGCTGGTTCTAATATTAGACCATTTGATCAATTTATTTGCACACGCGAGAATATTTTTCTTGGGTGCCATAACTAAAGTTTACTACGTAATATATATGACTGTATACAGATTGCGAGGAATATTTGGCGAAGTCCCTGTTTGTGTTTCAGTTGGGGGAGAATGACTACAGCATCCAGCTGGTGAATGGATCCACGGTAGATGAGGCCAGCAAGAACATACCCAGAATAGTTAACACCATCATATACGGTGTAGAGGTAACCACAAATCTTTATAGTTCTCCCTCTGTTTGCAAAGGCTTGTCATTTTTTACCTGAACATACGTACCAACAAAATAATTAGTTTGGTTAAGTTGGACAAACGTACCTTATAACAGTGACGATATCTCAAGCTAGAAGTTAAAAAAAAGCGCTATCTCAAGCACGAGAAGTACAACTGCTATTTTGGGAAATCATCCTCATAGATGGAGGAGTGACAAATACATGAAACAAAAAAGTGGTCAAGCCATGCAGTTTGTATCCTAACATATGCTCTAAACATGCAGGAATTAATCAAACTCGGCGCAGTTGACATTGTGGTGTCAAACATTGCTCCGATGGGATGCTTTCCATTGTACCTGAACATGTTCGAGAGCTCCAACAAAAGTGACTATGACAAGTACGGGTGCTTGAGAAACCACAACGCCTTGTTCAATAGGCACAATTCTTTCCTTCAGAGTAGCCTCTCAAAGCTTCAAATGAAGCATCCACACACAAGGATCATGTATGCCGACCTTGCGAGTCACATCTACCAAATAGTGCAAGATCCCAGAAAATTCGGTGAGTCTCGGCAATCATGTTAGTGATGCCTCGCAAAATGGGCAGCCAATGATTCTTTCTTCTGAAAGAATAATTATTAGTTGGGAGCGTCGACATTCGCTCAGGAATAAATGAGCAACCTGGCAAATTCAATAATTCAAACATCGCTAGGCTCAAGATTAGGAACAAAATTTTAACGTTTCAGTGTTACCAAAATATTTATGTTTCAGTATATACAAATCAGTATCACTTGAATTAAATCAGGCCAATTTTTTCTTGAGTTTCAGTTAAATTCAAATGTGATTTCAGTGGTTTGAGCAAATTAAAAACCAATTAATATTGGCGTTCTTTCGTTTGCTCTTGCTGTTGTCGCAAAGATTTGAACTGAGAAAATAAAATTGTGAACCCTAGATGTCACCTAATTATGGTTAGACTGATTCCATTATGCAGGCTTTGAGACCGCCCTCATGAGCTGTTGCGGAAAGAGCGGTGCACCATACAGATTCGATTTGTTCACCATGTGTGGGATGGATGGCTCGAGTGTTTGCCATGACCCGGGGAGCCACCTCCTCTGGGATGGTATGCACCTGAGCGACACCGCTAACGGACGGATCGCAAAGGGCTGGCTCAGCGGCCCGTACTGCCACCCACCGATTCTGCGGTGAAGCTCCTAGCTAATTGGGTGCATATGAGGTTAAGAACACCATTGTTCACGAAATCGGTAACGGGTAGCTGCTCGGCCGGCTTGGGAGTAATGATTAATAGGTGAATCGACCTATTAACTGTATTAATCAGTCCACCATTAATCGGTAGATTAAATACCAACTTGCCAACATATATCTAGTTTTTTTATGTATTATAACCAACTCTTATGTTCTCAGCTATGTAATATATCAAAATATGCTACTGTTTGGTCGAACCCTAGCTACTGAGGAGGGGGGGGGGGGGATGGGAGCGGTTAGGCCAATTTTGGGCCTTGTTTGCCCACAAGCTAATGTGTTAGTAGCGATTAATCGGCCTAACAACGAATTAATCGGTCTGTTAGGCCAATTAATCGGCCTCAGAAGTTAACACGATGAATAAGTGTTGTTCGATTTGGCCACCCTATGAGTGGCGATTAACTGGCCCATTAACTGATTAATCGGACGAATTCTTGAGCAGTGCATAAACGGACTTCTGGGAAACTGCATGCATGTGTTGTGCGTACTTCCTTTCTGGCAATATCCTATGTACCAAAATTACAAAATACTCCCTCCGTCACATAATGTGTAGTGTCAAAAAACGACTTACATTATGGGACGGAGTAGTAATATTGAAGCATGCTGTTTTCCGGTGCTGATTAATGTGGTTGATGCAAGCTACATACACGAGTGGACGCGGTCCATGTGTTTGGCTGATTCGATGGCTTTGTCGGTTGTGAAAGAGTGAACAAGTCAGAGTAAAAAAGACTAGTGCGCACATATTTGACTTACATGGTTTTATGTGCAAATACCCCAGTGTGAATCAACATTCTCGCCCAGCAAATGCATCTCAGCATCTGTATTTAAAAATAGAGTTGTATTCATACGACTCTAATTATTGTAATAACTAACAAATAAATACTTGGATAATAGTTGTATCCAACTATTCATCATTGTTGATTCTAATTTGAGTAAGAGTATCTTCACATCTATGATTTGCAGCCACCAGAGTCGGGCTGACTGGTCGCATTCCTGTCAGAGCTTCCAACCGGCCATTTTGGTAACTAGTTACACCGTACCCCAAACGTGGTGGTTTTGCGCAAAAGAGAAATAGCGATGGTCGTGTGTAATAAGGTTTCCGAAAGTGGCGACTTTTTGTAATTTACATGTAATAATTGTTTCATGAGTCTAGAATATAGGAATCTATAACATCCTAAGAGAAGACACTCGAAAGAAGCTGCTAGTAACATCATATAATTACCGTGTAATAGGGTAAGGTGGCTTCTACAGAATACTAGGTGCTAAATCTGCTTCTTTGTAGAGAATATTAATCAAGTTGCTAGACGTGACAAAACTACTACCCGATGGGAAAGTTGTAAACTGTTACTCTCTCCGATCCAAAATAAGTGTCGTGGTTTCACTTCAACTTTGAACTAAACCCCCGACGCATGTTTTGAATCGGAGGGGGTAGTAATTAATTCTTAAATAAATGGTATTCAAACACATACATACATACCTGATAGGTAAGGATGCAAGCGAGCTGTGAAGCCCACATACAAGTATATCAGAAATCAATCCTATGTTAATCTAAAAACAATACACTAGGTTGACTTTTACTACACTTACATGTGGGTTTGTGCAGGCTTCCGCCTGCATCCTTAACTGATAGGGTCAAACTGCATGCATGCTTGAACCGGCAGTTACTATTCCCTTTTTTTCATGTTCCTCATTCCCATGAGCAGCGGGTGAATCATGTGCACAGCTTTTCATTGGTAGCAGTGAAGATTACACAGATTGGTATCAGAACCCTTCACCACCCCATTTGACAGTGTTGTATGACTCATGATTACCAGTTTTCAGTATCCCTGTTCCACATGTTTGTTTCTTCTCTCAAGTGCCTTAGTGTTGGTGGAATATAAGCAGCTCCCTTGGGCACTTTGTGTCCTTCATTCTGCAGCAAAACCGAAAGTTGGAAGTCAGTGAGTGAAACAAAGGCAATTCTCTTGTCCAACCTGGGATCAATGTGTGCCAAGTGTTAACTGAGACGAGGGTACAAGGCAACTTTAATCAGTTCGCAAATATCTAATTGGGATCTTCTAACAAAATGTCTTGAGTTGATAACAGCAAAAACCATTCATCTAACCTAAGTAACAGATGTGCTAGTACCTAGTCAAGGATTTATGAACAACTTGCATTCACTTGGTAGGATCTGAAACAATAATAAATCAAATAGTTGGTCACTTCAATCGCTGAGTCTTTTCTCCTCGCAAAGACCCCTTATGAGCGATGAGCCGATGAGTAGGTGATTGGATCTGGAATCACACCCTTTTTCAGCATTTTCCGGTTCAGTTCAAATGAGAATCTGTATCACCAATCTCTCGGTAAAGTGCGACAGATGGCACCCCCCTATAAAAAAAAGACACTTTGAAGAAGCTCCTTGTAACATCATATAATTAATTATTATGTAGTAGGTTTAGGTGGCTTCTACAGAAGATTAGGTGATAAATTAAATCTGTCACTTTGTAGAGGATATTAATCAAGATCAAGTTGCTAGAGGTGTTAAGATTGGACGCACCACTACATGGTTTTGGGTGGCCATGGTTCTCCATCCACATGAACAGTGGGCTCGAGCTCTGGATCTTTTGTTTTCTACTTTTGATATGCGAGCTCTGGATCTTTGATTGATCGGCGGCGGCTCGGATTGTTGCGAAAGAGAACACTTGTTGTTCAGACAAGCCATGTGCCTCTATACATGGCAACAGCAACTCACTCAAGCCTCTCTTCTTCTTCCAGGATCCAAAATGAGCTCGCTCTCTCTTCTCTTGTGCCACTACCTAACAACCACACCCCTTCTTTGCTTCTCCTTGTCATCTTTAATTTTGTGTGTTTATTGTACACTTCCTAACATAGAGATGGTGTGCCTGCCACCTGCATGCATACGAGTTAAAGAGGAAAACATGTGGCCTCTGCTGTAGATCTGTGCAAGCAACAGCATTGATGCCTTTGCATATTTTTCTGTGATACTAGATCCCAATTAATCTTGCATGTGCACCCATGCCGCTGGTAATTGTCAAGATAGAGGTCTGCTTCGGTACACCCCCCTAACGTATAAGGGCATTTTGGGCATACGGTGCTTAACGTATCCCGCGCCGTATGCGGCGTACCCATGCAGGTAGAGCCGAGCGCACGGCTCGAGCCGATACGGCTGGCTCGCAACTACCCTCTCGCCGTCGCGCGAAAAAAAAAACCCACGACCTGCGCTGATCACGCGGCCCATTCCAACGTCGCCCCGCCCCGCCGATCGCCGCCCTTACCTGCCGATAGCCGCCTTTCCCCACCGATCTAGACGTAATCACGCTGCCAATTCCAACGTCCTCCCGTTCGGCCGATCGCCGCCTTCTCCCCGTCTTCACCCGGGATCTGGCCGGCGCGGACAGATCTTCGAGTCGCCGGTTGTACGTGATGTCGCCTCCGTGCAGGTCGTCGCAGTGACGTGGCCTACGTGGACGCCGTCGCCGCCCGCAACTCCGTGATCAACCTCTCCGGCAACGTCCTCGCCGTCCGCAGCCACGCCAGGCGGGCCGAAGTGCACGTGCATGCCATGTAAGCCTTCTAGTTCGTCAAAAAAATTGAATCTGTAAATAATTATGTGCAATCTCTTGTTAGATAAGAATTTCTCATCTGTATGATCGTAGTACATTTAATTTGATTTAAAATTGATAGATCAATTTTTATTATAATATTGCAGTGTAGGTTGAGAGATCATTTAATGGATAAAGAAACTGGATTTACGGATCTGTTTTTGGACACGAGTGAGTGGGATGGTAGCGATAGTGTTGATCGTAGGAATGGTAATGATAGTAAAGATGATGATGATGGCAGCGACAATGAATCCTGGTCGTCGTACGATAATTTACCTGAGGAGGATTTTGAAAAGAAGGAGGAGGGTGCTTGTAGTGAAAACGTAAGTGTCTTGTACATTCTTTTTGTCGGATGAAGAACCATATGGTACTTACACATGCATATGATTTTTTTTATGTGCAGGAGGATATTGACGTTCACAACGAGGAAAATCATGGTGTTGAATCTTTCAGGGATAACATAAGCCAGGTTCGGTCCAAAATTTAAGATGTCATTTAATAATAAATAGTTGGTAATGACAACTTACACTTGCTTATGTGGAATATTGTAGGCTAACTTTGATGGTTGGAGTGGTGAAGATGGAGATGAGCATGAGGATGGAGCTAATATGGACATTGAGGAAGCTGAAATCCAGCAACGTGCGCTGGAGACACAGTTGAAGGTTATGGGTATGACATTTGCATCACAATGGGAGGCTCACATGTTCTATAATAACTACGCCAAAGACCGTGGATTCAGTATCAGAAAAGATAAGGTGAAACGAGGAAAAGGACTTTCAACCACTGTTTGGTATAGGAGATACGTTTGCTCGAGGGCAAGAAAGCGTCGCAGTAAATTTTTAAACCCGGAGGGCCGTACCCGCAGGCTAAAACCAGAGACTCGTTGCGAGTGTGGCGCACATTTAGTCGTGAAGTTGGACAAAGGACGTGGAGTTTAGTTCATGGCAGCTTTTATGGATGATCACAACCATTTGTTGGCTAGACCAGATGAGGTGGTATTTCTGCGGTCACATCGAGTGATGGGAGATCACCAGATAGCTGAGATCTTGGCGATGGAAGGAGCTGGGATCAGAAATCATATCATCGTTGACAACTTCATTAGCAGGTATGGCTCGTATGATAAGTGTGGGTTTCTGAGACGAGACGTGTACAACCTATGTTGCCGAGAAAAAATGAAGTTGATTGCGAAGGGTGATGCTAACACGGCAATTGGGATTATGAGGAGCAGAAAGAGAAGGATCCAGAGTTTTTCTTTGAGTGCGTGCTCGATAAGGAGGGTCGTTTGAAGAGCATGTTCAGTGCGATGCACAATCGCGGCGGGACTATCAACTGTATGGAGATGTCACGGTGTTCGACAGCACATATAAGATGAACAGATACGGTATGCCGTTCATCCCCTTTGTTGGTGTAAACAATCACCGTTGCACCACAGTTTTTGGTTGTGCCATTGTGTCCGATGAGACCGAAGCGACATATGTGTGGCTGCTCGGACATTCCTGAAGGCCAATTGTCGAAAAAGCCAAGGTCAATCATCACAGATGGAGACGCTGCAATGATCTGAGCTATTCGGTTGGTTTTGGTTGATGTGTTGCACCGTCTCTGCTCATGGCACGTGGAAAAAACATGCGAAGCACCTTAATTACAAATCGCTAAGTGAGTTCAGGGCACTCTTGTACTACTCCACCTCTCCAGCCAACTTTGAGGCGAGATGGCACGCTTTCGTTCGTAAATGGAAGACTGATAAAACAGAAGAGTGGTTGAGTAGGATGTACAGGAAGAGGACTCGTGGGCAGCATCATATCTGTCGGATGGTTTTTTCGGGTATGCGCAGTAATCAGAGGAGTGAAAGTCTTAACTCTTGTCTTCACCTGCACTTGGACGGCGGTATGACTATTGTTGACCTAGTTGTGCATTATGAGAATTGCATAGTCCGACTACGTGAGAACGAGGCGCATGATGACTGTGTTTCAAATCAGTCATTGCCACCATCGATCCTGAGAATATAAGGATATTGAGAAGCATGCCGCCAAAGTATTCACTCATTCCAATTTTATATTCTTCAACAAGATCTGAAGAAGATGGGAGAGCTTGAGATTTTGAGGCGCTAGTGGGAGTTGACTGCCACACCTTCATCGTGACATGGAGGAATAACGGAAATTTCAGTTCAGCGTGAATTATCGAGCTGAAAACTCGAGAATACGATAGAATGCAGTTGTGGACGAATGCTTCGGAAAGGATTGCCTTGCAAACACATTCTGTATGTGTTGGTTCATCTCAAAATATCTAAAATACCTAAGTGTTGCATCCTTAAGAGGATGTCGAAAGTTGCGAGAGGTGGGCTGCCTGCACAGCGAAAGAGTGACTTGTTTGGCTGGGGTTGGACAGGGGCAGAGCAGCGTGCTCGCTATAGTCAACTCAGTATAACAGGAGCTGAAGCTTTTCATTTTGCTTCAAATGATCCATTTGTCTATGATGAGTTGATGCAGTGTCTGCAGAATATAATAGCGAAGAAAAAGGTCCCTGATGATGATGCCGTTGGTAGTACAAGAAATGTGCATGAGGAGCCATGTCAGCGGAACAACATGTTGATGTCATAGGTGATCCGTGAAAGTTTCCACGAAGGCGCCCTAAACAGAGCAGGACAGGGCGGGCAAAGAAAGATCCAAATGTTACAAAAATGGAAGACCAATATCATTTTCTGAGAAAAACCGGTCCTCTTTGTGGCATTTGTAAGAGAGAGGGCCATAGACGGCAAACGTGCCCTGAGAATGAAAAGTAAGTTTTCCATAATTTTAATTATTTTCTGGTTCTCTTTTCACAATTGTCTGATGAGTTCTTTACAATTTGTTATGTAGGAACTGGGCATAAAGAGAACCGGGCATAAAGATGAAGTATTCATAATCAATTGAAGGCAGTGGCAATTTCAATTTATTTGTTTAAGAATAAGAGACATGGCACTTTGAGTTTATTCTTTAAACCACCTTGTTCGATGAAAGTCATTACCACTTTCAGTTTATTTGTTTAAGAATAATAGACATGGCACTTTGAGTTAATATTTATGCCACCTTGTTCAGTGTTATGAGACATGCGATTTATATGAGGACATGGGATTTATATTTTTATGTGTGAAACATATTATATTTGTATGAATGTGTTACTGCTGTCATGGCTTAGTCAAGTTATGAACATTTTTAAAATTTAATGTATGTGACCATTTTTTAAAAAAAAAACCCAGCCGTGGCCGGCTGTGCACACGGACAGTAAACTACAACGCCTTCTGGCCGCGAGCGTGGAGGCCACGGCGCACAGCAGGGCATTCATTAATATTCTGTTGCGAGCTTGTGAGAAGGCGAAGACGCGGGTATGTTAACCGGTCTGCGCGTCTCTCCGCGGGTGAGGTGGGACTAAACCTACTCGGCAGAACGCGCACGAATAGGATCGGCCCGACGCGCCAAGCGTCGTTTATGGGCCGACAGATCGCCATATTCCCCTCGGGATCGTTGCATGTGCCCGCTGGCTGGGCGGGGCGAGGCGCGCGCGCTGTCGGTCAGCCGGTGCTGCGCCAGCAGACCCGCGCGTGGCGCACTGCCAATGGCGCCAGCCCGCACTAGCTGGAGTGCGCGGGCCCGCAACTGCCTCGGCGGGCGGCCACCGCACGGCCTGGAATATTCGTCGGATCCAGCGCCGCTGCTGCCAACAGAATCGACGTGGGATATTGTGCAGGTTTTATCCACACCGCATCAACTCAGGATGGCGGGCATATTTTTTAATAAAAAATGACCGCCGCGAGTAGGAACAACAACAACACTAGATATTTTTTTGATTCAAGAATAGAGTTGGCCTCCATAACATCCTTAGATATTTCAGCTCTCTGAAAGAAATTAACAAACCAGAATTTAATGTATGACTCAATAATTTTCTGAATGCGAGTGTGAAAATTTTAGCGTACCAGGGTGCCAATCATATTGCGAATTCTTTGGCTAATTGCGCCTTTAGAATTTGAGTCAAGAACTTGAAACTCCTCCTTGACGGTGTGCATCACTATGGTTATCCAATGATTATCATTAACGTGCATAGGAAAATACGCCTATATAGTAATCAAATGATGTTAGCGTAATTAAATAGTAATGAATAACAAAAACAAATAAATATGAAAGAAATACCTTGTCCCGTCTGAAATACTCATCCATTACTCTTGCGACGACTTTTGCTTTCTTTGTAACTTGTTCTGATTCTAAATCATTAATTGACTTGGTCTTTCCCCTAGCCCTACCCAACATAAATTTTGGGAACCACGTTGTTGATATGAAACGGTCAGAGAAATCACGGTGTTGTAGGTGTTTACAATATGCATTGATTATCTGCATACATAAACAAAAAATTTCTATCAACTTGTGAAGTTGAAATGAGAGTCTTGTTAAAACCAAAGTCATACTTACAGCGCCATTCAACCATTTAAACTTCAGGACATCGTGAAGCATAGCTGGCGTGCATATGTCCCCATCTGGTGGCGGCATATCGACCACGGTTCGGTGTGCATGCTTCTTTGTCGATGCGAGAGTCTCAACAAAAACTCTGGCTGCCTCTATGTGATCCGGAGTCATATTAAGAGTACTCGCCAGAATTGAATATGGTGACGATGCAAACATATCTAAAACAATGCAGCTACAGTTGTTAAAAATAATAAAAAATTTGCGTAACGCATGAATGAATTATAAAGTAGTACTTGACTTACTTTTTTTAACACGTTTCTTGCGGGTAATGAGAAGGTCGTACGGGGATTGACAATATTTCGACGGATTTCGTTTGCGTTTACCTTCATTGTCCTGACTGCCTTCACCATTACCTATGTTGCTCTTTGCCGGGAAACTCTCGGACATGTCTTCAGACTTTGTTGGTGACAAACCACCCATAGACTCATCAGAAATATCAGCATTCTGCGGGGTTCGGGACATAGACGAAAACTCTTTTGTACGTACAGTTGATGACGAACATGGGGACTTTTCATTATCGTGTATAATGAAAGGATCAGTAGCATCACCTTTATCCGGTGTCTTCGTCGGAGCACCCGTGTCATCAACGGGCACGTCCGTATCATTGAAACACGTGAAAGATGTTACTAGCTCCACGTCGGTAGGTGAATCAATATCTGGCCAATATTTTGATGACTTGTACTGGCCATTCTCCATCCCAACTCCTTGACGTACATTAACAAATTCATCATTGCTGTCCCTCTTATTGGGTTTGTACAGCACACCTTCCGTGTTCAACTTTTCCATTACCATCTACAAACACAAATGAAACACGATCAGCATTTGAACAACTAAAACATGTTTAATATAACTTCTACATTACCTGTGCACATCTTTCGGGTATATTGAGAACCTCTTTGTGAAGCAGCTTTATGTATGTCATCACACGGTCCATACTGTTAGTCGTGTTCGATGAAACCCCTGACGTGCTTGGCTTTCTACTCCTGCCACCACCTTTCCGTTTAGGTTTCTTCGTTTCTTCATCTGGGACAGTCCCTTCACGTGCTACCTTAGCACGTCTGTACTCTTGGCTAACGCAATTTTCAAGCTGTACAACAAACAAATAAATAAATAAAATAACAACAATAGTTAATTACTATTTGCAACCAATAAAGACTATACTTATTGAATTACATTGCCGGTGCCACGCCCGTGCATGTTGTCATAGTCGTCTCTCTTTTTCCCTTCCGTTTCTGGCCAGTTAACCATTAGTGGGTATTCACGAGACAAAGGATCAGATGTATCCACACCAATTGGCTCAACTTTTTCCCAGTATATATATTGCATGATAGTAAACACAACTAGTCGGACACATAGATCACATAAAAAATATATGTACATACAACTATTACAAATTTCTTGTACCTAAAGAAGAGCCAAGTTCCCGATAGGCCACTTGAATTTTTCAAGATCTTCGACCGATTTTTTAATAGCATCCATGCACACCCTCAACGTAAAATCGTTCCAATTGTATGACTTGATAGCGTTCACGTCCTCCACCATTTTGTAATAACGATAAGGAACAAACTTGGTGGATTGTGGTGCTAAGAATGTACCCATAAGAACCAGTACGACCCTTCTCACAAAATCATCATCATATGACTGAGTATCAACAATATTTTTTATCAACTCATCGATGAGGATCAGGCCTGTTCTTTTGTCTAGAAACCGATTCGGAACCATTTTTTTGGCATCTAGTTGTACTGTTGCTATCATGCTACTGACATTATCACCCTCGTTACGTAGCCCGAATATGTCGTAAACATCTTCATTAAGCACACTGATGTCGTCTGTATTTGGTCGAATAATAAATCGCTTTCTAGTACTATCATATGTTGTAATCATAAATTCCAATAAATTTTTCCTCATTTTCACGGAAGGAATTCTCAACATACAGTCCAAACTTGTGCCACGTAGCATCATGCGTTGTCTGGGTGTGAATTTTTCCACCAATTCACACCACTTCTCAACCGAGCAGTACACATCTCCCAGTTCTTGCATTCTAAATAAGATACCAGTTATCTAACTAGTTAGGAGATTCAAAAAAGATTACATATGGTTTAATACCATACCTTCCGGCGTCTAGGCGAGCACGGCAGCCCGTTGCCAAACCCCACCCGGTGTGGGTTAGTCGTGGCAGCCGCACGCCTCTGCCCACACGAAGGCTGGCCGACGGCCCGTCCTAGGGTTTAGGGTGCCGGCGAATTTGCCGAGACGGCACGGCCGGGACTGAGATCCAAGTCGCGCGCGTAGATGGCCGCCGTCAAGCCGGCAGGGAAGGGAGTTTGGACGGCCACGGCGGTGCGACCGTCGGATCGGGGACGGGTGAGGATGCGCGTGGAGGCGGCGAGGCTAGGCGGTCTTGGGGCGAGGTAATGGCGGCTTGGTTTCCATGCCATGCACGCACGTACAGTGTCATCGACGTGGTCACGCCATAGTGGGCCACTTGGCCCGTCCCGTCAAACTACCGCCGGCTGGCCCACGATGCATTTATTAAAAACATGCATTGTAGTTTAATACCACATCGCTAAGCCGGCGCGCCGTTGACTCCTTTATATAGTTTTCTTTCGGTCAATGCACAAACATCTCAGTTCGTGGGACTCTATTTGGAGGATATGCAGGATCGATGTGAGTCTTCACCTGCTCAGAGCTTGTGAAGGTTCACATAGATCATGCATATTCTTCAAAAAGAGAGCCATTATCTTCGATGTTTTTTTAACCTCAGATATTATTCATGCATTTTTTTAATGCAACAATTTTAACGTCAGCCGGTGGACCCCAAACTTTTTGGACACGCATCCATCGCCAGGTCCATCATGCGTGCAAGTTTTCATAATTTTCCGGCACCGTATGAATTTCCTATGTTTTTCTTCGTGAAACGCACCGAAAACACTGACCGGACGTGACGCAACGTGCGTATGGTGTCCGAAATCGTTCAACTCTTGTGTGGGCCCCTAAGATGGGCATGCTCACTGCATCCCAAAATTGGGTCACGTTTCGTGCATGCCACCTCGTGCCTCTCATGCAACCCGCACTGATCGGATATGAACGATGTCAGCCCCGAACTGCGTTCTCTTTTCTTACTGAGCCGGTGGACCCCTAACTTTTTCCACACGCACTCATCGGCAGGGCCATCATGCCTGCAAGTTTTCATATTTTTCCGGCACCCTATGAATTTCCTATGGTTTTCTCCGTGAAACGCACCGAAAACACCGACGGCGTGGCCTTAACGTGCGTTTGGTGTCGAATTCGTTCAACTTTGCGTGGGGCCCTAAGATGGGCATGCCCACTGCATCCCAAATTTGGGTGACTTTTCGTGGGTGCCACCTCGTGCCTCCCATGCAACCCGCACTGATCGGATATGAACGATGTCAGCCCCGAACTGCGTTCTCTTTTCTTATTGAGCCGGTGGACCCCTAACTTTTTCCACACACACTCATCGGCAGGGCCATCATGCCTGCAAGTTTTCATATTTTTCTGGCACCCTATGAATTTCCTATGGTTTTCTCCGTGAAACGCACCGAAAACACTGACAGGGCGTGACGCAACATGCGTTTGGTGTCCGAATTCGTTCAACTTTTGCGTGGGGCCCTAAGATGGGCATGCCCACTGCATCCCAAATTTGGGTGACTTTTCATGGGTGCCACCTCGTGCCTCTCATGCAACCCGCACTGATCGGATATGAACGATGTCAGCCCCGAACTGCGTTCTCTTCTCTTACTGAGCCGGTGGACCCCTAACTTTTTCCACACGCACTCATCGGCAGGGCCATCATGCCTGCAAGTTTTCATATTTTTCCGGCACCCTATGAATTTCCTATGGTTTTCTCCGTGAAACGACCGAAAACACCGACCGGGCGTGATAGCGTTCGTTTTGTGTTCGTTCTCGTTCCAACCTTGCGTGGGGGCCTCGTTGGCCGTGCCCACTGCATCCCAAATTTGGGTGACTTTTCGTGGGTGCCACCTCGTGCCTCCCATGCAACCCTTGACCGATCGGATATGAGCGATGCCAGCCCGAACTGCGTTCTCTTTTCTTCTTGAGCGGTGGACCCTAACTTTTCCACACGCACTCATCGGCAGGGCCATCATGCCTGCAAGTTTTCATATTTTTCCGGCACCCTATGAATTTCCTATGGTTTTCTCCGTGAAACGCACCGAAAACACTGCCGGACGTGGTATAGCGTTCGTTTTGTGTTCGTTCTCGTTCCAACCTTGCGTGGGGGCCTCGTTGGCCGTGCCACTGCATCCCAAATTTGGGTGACTTTTCGTGGGTGCCACTCGTGCCTCCCATGCAACCGCCTTGATCGGATATGAGCGATATCAGCCCGAACTGCGTTCTCTTTTCTTACTGAGCCGGTGGACCCCTAACTTTTTTCACACGCACTCATCGGCAGGGCCATCATGCCAGCAAGTTTTCATATTTTTTTCGGCACCCTATGAATTTCCTATGGTTTTCTCCGTGAAACGCACCGAAAACACTGACCGGGCGTGACGCAACGTGCGTTTGGTGACCGAATTCGTTCAACTTTTGCGTGGGGCCCTACGATGGGCATGCCCACTGCATCCCATTACAAAAAACTCATTATTCTTACTTATAAATTAAAAAACAACGCATTATTATTATGTAAACACATTTAGCCGTTAATGCAACACATTACAGTACTAAACTTTCCATATATTTAAAATATATTTTGGACATTAATTAACATTACATAAATATTAAACATGTAATTATTAATCTACACAGATAACTTATTACAAAATTCATTACAAAAAATTCATTATCAATTAATTATCGAAAAACTCATTATTGTTTTAGCAATTACTTATAAAATACTCATTAGTTTTTCGTATAAATTTAAATAAACAACTAGTTATTATTATAAGTAATATAGTTGGTTTTTTATTAATTATAGAATTTCTGTATACTATAAGCCAGGCATAAATAAAAAAACTTAATACTATTTAAAAGAAACAAAACAACGGGCACTGACTGAGCGCGATGGCCCGATGATTGTCTTGTGACAGTAGCGCCTGGGCCGCCCATTGAGTGTCTTGTGCGGTCTTGAGGGCAGGGTCGGCGGGGTGAGGACTAAAGTTTAGTCCCACCTCGCCCGTGGAACCACGCCGCGACCTGCTTATATACCAAGCTCCTACCACCGTTTCGAACTCCGCTGATTCCCGCCCCGCCCCGCCTCTGCCCCGTTGGTCTGTGCTGCAGGCCGTAGCTAGGCCGAAAGGCCGGCCCTTTCGCTATCCGGCTTGATCGGGCCGGACCGATTAGGCGCAGTTGCGGCGTGCAAGCACAGGTGGACTTTTTTTTCATCAATATTTTTTTTTCTTCTACGATTCACGGCGCGGGGAGAAGTGGAAGGGGCGCTTTTTTGTCCCACCTCGCGTGCCCAGGGACGCCAGGACTGGCTTATATAGCCGCCTTTCAGATATTTATTGAAATAGGTAGTAATAATGTCATGTGACTTTAAATAAAGTCAACCGACATTATTACTATCTTATTTTTTAATATAAGCTTGTCAATTCGCGCAGAAATAATAATAGTAAATTTTTCATATGTATATTTTCAACACGAAATAAATTCCCTATTAAGTACTCTTTTTAATATAATTACTTAATAAATTTTGTATTAAGTACTGTTTTTTTCCTTCTATAAATTTTTCTTATAATTGTTTTTTTCCTTCTATAAATTTTTTTATAGTGTTCCACCATTATCACTAGGATGCATGCCAACTTTTTTGTATTTTTCATTGCTTTATGAATGTTCTATAAACTTTCCGAATATGTCGACAAGTTGGCCTCCTTCTCCAGACCCGTTTGGGCAGGACCGAAGGCCCCGTCTAAAAGGAGTTTTTTCCGACAGCCTTCAAATGTACCCACGTTTTTTTATACTGTTCCACCATCATCATTAGGATGCATGAAAAGTTTTCTGGCTTTTTTATCGCTTTAAGAATTTTTCAGAGACCGCTCGAGTATGAGTGAAGGCCCCATGCATGCGTAACCGAGCACTGAATTTTCTCGTAACGTTGAAATGTATGTTTCCGTTTATTTTTTAAAGTTGCACGACTAACATCAAATTAAACATACATTTTTTTTAATTCAAACTACCTTACATAACAGTAAACATAACCGAGCACTGCTCTTACATAACTTAGACCGAAATTTAAATAAAAACCCTAAAACTAGACTACTCGTCGTCGCTGGCGCCGGTGAGGTCGACGACCGGCGCCATACTGCCGGCCTCTCCTTCGCCGCCGTCGCCGCCATCGTCGTCGTCGCTGAAATCCCACCAGTTGTCTTCCCGCGCCTGCTGCTCCTGCACCGCCGCTATGGCCGCCAGCCGCTCTCGTTCCTCACGAGTGGCCGCCACCGCCGCCTCCTCTGCCGACCGGGCCAGCACCGCAAGTAGAACTGGCGTGTCGTCGGGTCTCCGTCTTGCGAGAGGCGGCTGCGCCGGCGGGATCTCGACCAGCCGGGTCGGGCGCTTTGCTTGTGCGGGCGATGGGGGCGGTGGAGGTGGGCCGTGGCGGCGGCGACCACGGAAGTGCCGGCCTCGCGGTAATGTCTCCGACGGTGCGGCGGCCGCCGCATCCTCGACGCGCCGAGGCGATGTCGAAGTTCTTCCGCGCCACCACTGCGTCGGGCCCTCCGGTTATAACGGCCGCCAGGAACGTGTGGAGCTTACGCCTCGTCGGCGGCGGTCCCATGGTGGGGATGCCGTCCGCCCGATCCGCCACGGCGGCGGCACTTTGGCTGCGGCGGCACCATCACGCCGAACGGGCAGATCCTCCGTGTCGCCGACGGTGAGGCTCGGTGCCAACGCCGGTCGGCCACGCGCCCTCGTCGGTCATTGGAAGACATTGCCGGCGAGGAGAGGGAGACGGCGGCGAGAGAGGAAGGGAGATGGGCGGGCGAGAAGATGGCACGGCGTGGTGAGAGCTGCCGCGCCTTTATAAACGGCGGGGAGGAGGTGGGCGGACGAGCCGTCGGTGGCGTCGCCCGAGGGAGAAGCGGGCGGTTGGCGGCACGCGACCATGATGGCGTGAAAGCGAGCAGCGGTGGCGTGTGAAAGCGGCGCGGCGGCGAGGGATCGGTGGCGTGGGAAAGCGCGAGGCGGCAGCGCGGCGATGGAAGCGTCGGTGCCGTCGCGGGCGGTCGCCGCAGCGTCGGCAACCGACGGTCGCGTCAACTCGCCGCCCGAGGCGGAAGGCTGGCGGCAGCGCCCGTCGCCGCCGCGCGGCGATGGGCGACGCGGACTACGATGCTACCATGCTAGCGGCGGCGCCCGATCGCCCGCCGCAGCTGCGATGGAGGGCGCGGGCGGCACGAGATCTGCCGCGAGCAGTCGGCGCCTGCATGCGCGCCGCCAAAACTGCAAAGCAGTTAATGCACGACGGCACGGCCGTCCGTGCCGACTTTTTTTTAAAAAAACACGCCCTCACGGCTGCCAACTGCTCGGCTCGGCTCGCGCCCTCACGATTGCCAAGCGGCTCGGCTCGTCCGGCAGCCGCGTATACACGGGCGCGCGGGGGTATCGCCGCCGACGCGCGGGGGCAATTTTTTTACTTATGACGATCGTGCCTCAGGCAGCGAAGGGGTATGGGTGAATCTCAGCCCTTGATGTATTCAAGGGGGGTGTACCGAAGCAGAAGTGGTCAAGATATGGCTCACTCAACCTCTACGCATGTTGAAAAAACATCCACGACTCCACGCCTTAAACTTATCTAATGTCTGAAAGTTGGATAGGCTGGCCCTTACGTAAGGACTATATATAACCCCCAATTTTCATGAAATACAAGATGCTCATTGAATGATAAGAAATCATATGGTTTGTGGGAAAGAATCACAACCATTCTTCACTAATTTTCTCGATAGATCACCAGAAGTTGTATGAACATACCAATTAGGGGCAACAAGATTGGCAATGATCTTGTGTGCCCACATTATAGACGGTCAGATGGGTCAATCATCAGCGGCTTTGTGGTTGACACAGGGATAAATCAAATGCACATCTCTCTATCAGGTTCAATGCGAGCTAGCTGCAGGGACCATGAAGCCATGGCACCCGCAAGTGCTATATATACACTGCAGTACGTGAGGGTGAGACACAGCAAAGATAGAGTACCTTGGCCATCATGAGCATAGGCATTGCCCGAGTTGCGGCGACCGCTCTCTTCTCATGCTGCTGCCTGATGGTTGCGCTTCCAGCTACTGCTGCTGCGGCCAGATCAGGTGGCAGCAGTGGGCCGCTGTACAACGCCATCTTCAACTTCGGCGACTCCGCATCCGACACCGGCAACTTATGTGTCGATGGCCGGGCCAGGGCCTGCCGGCCTGTTGGGCATTTTCACCCGCCTCCCCTACGGTGTCACCTATTTCGGGAAGCCCACTTGCCGGTGCAGCGATGGCCGGGTTGACATCGACTTCCTTGGTAAATATGCAGTGTCCAAAATTTCAGATCTGACTGGCTTCAAAAACCTGGAGTTGCCCATTTTATGTGGGCATTCCATGAACTTCTTACGAAAATGTCATCACACTGACATACTTTAGGTGAGTGCAGCGAAAGCATTCGGGCTGCCTTTCCCCCTGCCATCCAAGGCACGCCGCAAGGACTTCCAGCGAGGGGCCAACATGGCCATCATCGGCGGCACCGTACTTGACTACAGCAACGCCAGCCTCAAGTTCACTGCCTACGACGGCTCCATGAACACCCAGATGGACAATTTCCAACAATTGTTGCCTTCAATCTGTGGAACACAGCAGAGTAATTAAGCACTGAGCTCGTTCTAATATATTCAATCATTTGATCGACTGATTTACGCACGCGAGAATATTTTCTTTGGTGCCATAACTAAAGTTTACTAACTCAAATATGTGCCTGTATATAGGTTGCAAGATGTATTTGGCCAAATCCCTGTTTGTGTTTCAGTTGGGGGAGAATGACTACAGCATCCAGCTGGTGAATGGATCCACGGTAGACGAAGCCAGCAAGAACATACCCAGAATAGTGAACACCGTCATATCTGGTGTGGAGGTAACTGCAAAGCTTTATAGTTCTCCCTCTGTTTGCAAAGGTTTGTCGTTTTTTACCTGAACATGAATACCAACGAAACAATTAGTTGGGTTAAGTTGGACCAAAGTACCCTACAACAGTAACAATATCTCAAGCGAGCGGTAGAAAAAAATGATATCTCAAGCATGACTATTTTGGAAACCATGCCTCACAGATGGAGAAGTGACAAATACATGAACAAATAAAGTGGCCAAGCCATGCAGCTTGTATTCTAACATATGCTCTAAACATGCAGAAATTAATGACACTCGGCGCAGTTGACATTGTGGTGTCAAACATTGCTCCGATGGGTTGCTTCCCATTTTACCTGAGCATGTTCGAGAGCACCAACAAAAGTGACTATGACAAGTACGGGTGCCTGAGAAACCACAACGCATTGTTCAAAAGGCACAACTCTTTCCTCCAGAGCAGCCTCCCAAAGCTTCAAAAGAAGCATCCACGCACACGGATCATGTATGCCGACCTCGCAAGCCACAGCTACCAAATAGTGCAAGATCCCAGAAAATTCGGTGAGTCTCGCCAACCATGTTAGCGATGCCTTGTGAAATGAGCAACCGGTGATTCTTTCTTTCAGAAGAACAATTATTAGTTGGGAATTCACCGCTAACAGTTGGATCGCCGTGGGCTGGCTCAGCGGCCCGTACTGCCACCCACCAATTCTGCAGTGAAGGTCCTAGCCAAATGGGTGCATATACACGCACAAACGGACTTCTGGGGACTGCATGCATCTGTTGTGTGTAACTTCCTTTGTGGGAATATCCTATGTACTGAAATTACAAAACAATATTGAAACATGCTGTTTTCTGGTGCTGATTAATGTGGTTGATGCAAGCTACAAACACGCATGCGAGTGGACGCGGGGCATCAGATTCCCAAGTGCGTCCCAACACCACAACTTTGGTCCATGTGTTCGGCTGACTCGCTTGGCTTTGTCGGTTGTGAAAGAGTGAGCGGTTCAGAGTAAAAGAGACTAGTGCATATATAATTGACTTACATGGTGTTATGTGCAAATACCCCGATGTAAATCAACATTCTCGCCCAGCTACATGCATCTGTATTTAAAAATAGAGTTGTATTTGTGTGATTTTAATTATTGTAATAACTATCGAAGGAATACTTGGATAATAGTTGTATCCAACTATTCATCATGTGATTCTAATATCTGAGAAGGAGAATCTTCAGAACTACTGTAGCCACCAGATAAGCGTTTACATGTCAGGCTGACTGGTTGCATTCCCGTCAGAGCTTTGAACCGGCCATTTTGGTAACTAGTAACACCATGCCTCAAACATGGTGGTTTCGCGCAAAAGAAAAATAGCGATAGTCACGTGTAACAAGGTTTCCAGAAGTGGTGGCTTTTTGTAGTTTACTCATGTCATAATTATTATATGGGTCTAGAATATAGGAATCTATAACGTCCTAAGAAAAGACACTTGGAAGAAGCTCCTTGTAGCGTCGTATAGGGTTAGGTGGCTTCTTTAGAAGCTAACTAGGTGCTAAATCTGCTTCTTTGTAGAGAATATAAATCAAGCTAGAGGTGACAAAAATACTACTTGATGTGAATTTGTAAATCATTAGTAATTAATTCTGAAATAAATGGTATTCAAACACATACATACATACCTGATAGATAAAGATGCAAGCAAGTTGCGAAGCCCACATACAAGTATATGAAAACACTAGGTTGACTTTTACTACACTTAATGTGGTATCCCTAACCGATAGGTTCAAACTGCATGCATACTTGAACCGGCAGTTATTATCCCTTTTTCTTCGCTCCTCATTCCCATGAGCAGCGAGCACATCATGTGCAAAGCTTTTTCATTGGTAGCAGTAGAGATTACACAAAATGGTATTAGAAACCTTCAACACCCCATTTGACAGTGTTGTATGACTCATGATTGCCAGTTTGAATTATCCCTGTTCCACAATTCGCTTTCTCTCTCAAGTGCCTTTGTGTTGGTGGAACATAAGCAGCTCCCTTGGGCACTTATGTTCTTCATTCTGCAGCAAAACCAAAAAGTTGAAGTCAGTGAGTGAAACCAAGGTAATTTGTCTAATAATAAAACAAGGAAACACACAACCAGCACATACAAACAATGGCACATTCCCTTCTTTATCAAGATTAGCTCTTGTCCAAGTAAAATAGAATGGTGAAAACAAGGAGCCATCTTGTTTTATTTAGCCTATCAAAAAAGATACAATACTAGAAGCATATCTTCCGTTGGCTGCCCATAATAAACCAACTGGGAGTGTGGGACTGGCAGTGTCACAGTATACAGATTTAGAGTATATTGTTACGTTTAAAAGGCAAACTATTCAGAAAAGAAGGGCACGCATAATCAAAACACGAGTGATATGGTCAAGAGCTCTTCTAGCAATTTTTCATTGTTATTAAGTCAGGATAATTTGATGTATTGCTCAAAGGGGCTAAACAACTGGTAGGTCATCAAGGATAGCACTTCCTGTTCCAGAAAACTGAAAGGCACAAAAAAAATGGCATCATTCATTGAACACAACATGACTTTAGTTTCATATAATATCCTTTCATCATGCTAGCAAGTCACCAGAGTTTAGTAGATTCTGCAGGTCAGATTTCCTTAGTCATATGAAGTTCATAACTACAACCTAGCTCAACAATGAAAAACAAAAGGAGCAAATGAATGTAGATTAGTTTAAGTCATTGCCCATGTAGACATTTGTCCCAAGAGTCAAGACCAATATACAAGGGCAGTTGGCGCATTAAAACTTGTCACGGGGTTGAGTTAAAAATAAGAAGATATTCCGTGCCGCCTTACAAAACTTGGGCAAAATACAAATAGAAATTTTACATGAATATAGATAGGACAGCTTCCAAATGACCCCCCTTGGCAGGATGATTTGCCTGAGGCGACAAACAAGGAACATAGCAGAATCCTGCTGAGCTGCGTATCATTGTGGAACGCCTGGAAGGAACACAACCACAAAATATTCAGACATAAAAGGCTCACTTTCCAGGAGGTGGCCTCCCTCACTCGTAATGCCATCGACCGGTGATGACACCGTTGGACGGCGTAGTGTCCAAATTTTTTGGAGTAATCTGACATATTTTTGCTTATGGTTCCTGTTCCATTTCCCATTAAAACAGGCCCCCACTATCAATTGTGACCACCCACTATTTTCACCTTAAGTAGGCGGTGCTCCTGCCCAGTTTCTTGGAAGAAGAAAAAAAAGGAATTATGTCAATAGACCAATAGAGGTGCTAGCTGGGATCAATGTGTCAAGTGTTAACTGAGACCAGGGTACAAGACAACTTTAATCAGTTCGCAAATATCTAATCGTGATCTTCTAGTGTCCTAAACAAGGACATAATCACATAATATCTTAACCTGATAACAGCAATAACCATTCTTCTAACCTTAGCAACAGAGGTGCTAGTACCTAGTCAAGGATTTATGAACAACTTGTATTCACATGATAGGATCTGAAAAAATAATAAATCAAATACTTGCTCACTTCACATCATCCTGTGGCATGAAGAAGAAACTTCATCCTTTCTAACCCTTCAATGGAGTATCGGCATTAATAACGCTCAGCGAGGCATGAGCCAAGAAGTTCTCCAAAGAGATTTATAGTCATCAGTTAATTCAGTGCTCCACAAATACAACAAGGTTCCTACATACCACAATTCACCCTGAGCTTGGAAGTAGCCCATCCCTTGTCATGCCACGGAGGACATCAACCACAGCGTCCACGTTACCTTCCTTCCGATTGAGATCAATAAGAGCCTTCGATGTTTCTGCATCTGCTAGCGAACAGCAATTCAGCAACTCCTGAATCACGGTATCTGCTTCGACAGTCATCCCCTCTTCAAATAGGCCCCTAACCAATGAAATAGTGCTTGTTGAATTAGGAGGAAAACCACACTGCAGCATTTTCTTATGGAAGTTGAGAGCCTTCAGAACATTTCCTCCCCGACAATGCCCATGAATGAGTACACCATACACTGAACCATCCAGCTTCCAATCTCTGTCCAACATTGACTGGTAAACTTTGTCAGCTTCATTCATCAAGCCTTTCATGGAAAATCCCTTAAGAAGAGCCACCACGCTCTTAAACTCGGCTTTCCTGCAACAACGCATCAGGGCCTCATATTTAATATTGTCTGGAACAGGGTCTTCGTAGTACAGCTTGAAGAGTAACCGTTGTGCTTCCTTTGTACGTGCTGACTTGCTAAGCCCATCTATAAGCACACTGTATGTCACAACATCAGGGAGAACTCCTTTCTTTATCATCTCATCGTGCAGAGAAAGAGCTTTCTCAACATCCCCCTCCTTGCAATGGCCATCAATCAGTATTGTATAAGTAAATTCATCAGGCTGTAGGCCAAGTTGAAGCATCTTCTCAAAGAGTTCACATGCATCACTGAGTCTTTTCTCCTCGCAAAGACCCCTTATGAGCGATGAGTAGGTGATTGCATCTGGAATCACGCCTTTTTTCAGCATTTTCCGGTTCAATTCAAATGCAGAATCTGTATCACCAATCTTGCAGTACCCACTGAGAATCGTACTGTATGTCACGACGTCAGGCTTCACTCCTTTAGCCTCCATTTCATCGACTAACTGCCTCGCTTCTTCCATTCTTCCTAACTTGCAGTAACCATTGATAAGCGCATTGTAGCACACTACTGAAGGCTTGATCCTGCATTCCCTCATCTCCTTCAGTGCGAGCAATGCGTCATCCAAGAACCCGTTCTTGCAGAACCCGTCTATCAGTGCTGTGAAAGCGATCTCATTCATCCGGAGGCCCCTCTCCTTCATCTGCCCCACCAGGGCCACTGCCCGCTCCAAGTTCCCAGCCCTGCACATCGCATGGATAAGCGACGTAAACGTCACAACATCTGGTGCAACCCCTTTCTGAGACATCTCTGAGAACACCGTCAGTGCCTCATGCAGGCAGCCTGCCTTGCAGTACCCACTCACCAAGGTGTTATAACTGACCCCATCTGGGGCCAACCCCTCCCTAGCCATTCCATCGAACACCTTGCGCGCGTCCGCCATCCTCCCCGCCTTGCACATCCCGTTCACCACCGTGTTGAATGTCACCAGGCTCGGCCTCACGCCGGCCTCCCGCATCGCGGCGACGAGCCTCTCCGCGCCGCCCACGTCCCCGGCCCTGCAGAACGCGGCGACGAGCGTGTTGTAGGTGACGGCGTTGGGCGCGCACCCCGCGGCGCGCATGTCGCCGTCCACGACGGCGGCGAGCGCCTCCTCGCGGCGGCCGCGGGCGCAGAGCGCGCGGACGAGGATGTTGTAGGTGTACACGTTGGGGGCCACGCCGGCGCGGAGCATGGAGCTCTCGAGAAAGCGCCGCGCGGAGGCGAGCGAGGCGTCGGAGAGCGCGAGGAGCACGGCGTTGTAGGCGGGGAGGGAGGGGGCGTACCCCGCGGACCTGGCGAACGCGAGCGCCGCGGCGGCGAGGGACGGGGAGGGGAGGGAGGCGTAGGCCCTGATGAGCGCGTCGAAGGGCCGCGGCGGAGGCGGGGACGGGAGGAGGCGGAGCGCGGAGAGCAGCGCGAGGAGGAGCGGCAGCGGCGGGAAGGAGGCCGCGAGGCGCGCGGCCGCCGGGAGCGAGAGCGGGAGGTGGCGCCGACGGAGCGGGGGCGGGAGGGGCGGCGTGCGCGGGGTCGGGTTGAGGAGTGCCGCGAGGTGCGCGTGCTGCACCGGGTGCTGGTGGAGGCTGCCGGAGGCGCCCGCCGCTTGCCGCGCGGCCGCCATGCTCAGGTGCGAGGCGGCAGCGCACGGGCCTGCGGCATTTGGGTCAGCTGGGGCCTGGGAGTGCCGACTTGGTGGGACCCGGTGGTCAGCTGGCCACTGACCCAACGGCCGCCGGCCAAATTCACCGTTTTGACCTTAACGCTGGGCCAAATCTCTCACGATTTGGTTGGTTGGAGTTGTGTATGTTGATGTCATTTCTAATGTGAGCCCTGACCCTAGTTTTGAAGATTTCTTCCAAGTCCATGCTGAATTATTGAAACTGTGGTTTGTGATGTGTACTGACCCTTAGGTTTTGTCAAATATTAGTGATTTGTGATGTGGATGACCTAGGGTTAGAGTTAGGATTTGTATGAGATGGATTCACGGCCAAAGAAACCGATTGTTACATAAAAGTCACTGGTCAGGAGTACAGAATACCATTGTTTTGTGATCTTAGCCTGGCCCATAAGGTTGTAGCTAGTGGTGGCATGCTTAAGACTAGTCATAATGCATAGTAACATACACTAGTAACATACACAAATCCCTAGACTATGTTAATACCTTCATAGTGGGTAGTAACATAAGGCTGGTTGTAATGGGTAGTATCATAAGTTAGTATCATGCATACGATACTAGTGTATGATACTACCTCCCTAATGCATACTCCCTCATTTCCGGTTTATAGGGCTCAATTCAAAAATCTCACCAATCTAGATGGTGAGTGGTGGAATAATTTTTGTAGTTTGCAAAACCAGTCAATTAATGCGCTTGTTTTTCTCAAACAATTGTGTTTACCAATGCATTAATTGCAATGCATGCATGCACAAAGCACATGCATTGATCAAATTTCTTTTAATACTTGCATGCAATGATTTAATGCACCTTAAAATCTGAACATGTGATGGGGAATAACCAAATTGAGCCTTATAAAATGGAAAAACTAAAATTTTGAGAGAAGCCTTATAAACTGGAATCATATGATAGTATCATAGATGCCTTTATTTATTGCCATGCATGACACATACTAGTGTAGCATTTATTATGATACGGTATCATGATATGATACTCAACTCTCTCTTACTTCATTTAATTCTATGCCACATCATCAAAGTTGTCTAGTTGGCATGCATGATACTAGCTATGATACTTCCATTACAACCAGCCTAAGTGTGGTAAGATGCAAAGCTTCATTTATTAGGTTATAGACTCATATCGCATTGGGGCATGTGATGTTACAGTAACTAGCTAAGTTACTGTAACTACCTCTCTCCTCATTAACTCATTGCCACATAAGCAAAGCTGCTGAGTTGGACTCGATGTTACTACTGAAGTTACTCCCACTGTGGCTAGTCTAAGGCGATCGAGCCGAAACCGTTCCCAACTAGTACATCTGAGACCAGTAAATCCTATCTAAAGAAAGGCTTGCGGTTTGAGGACATGCTAGAATACAAGATGTGGTTGCATGAGAATGTTGTTAAGCACCATAGAAATATGCCGTTAAATGTTAGAGGCGAGGATGCTCATGGAAAGTCCATGCAAGTTGTCATGCCATTCACTAGTGCAAACCGCCAACAACCAATGCACTCAAGACGCATTATCAGCTGGCCTCTGAATTCGTCGGATATAAATTGATGACACTGACACATGTAGTCGTAAACTCGACCATTAGGTGAAGTTGATGATTGGTTTGGTGCAAACTCTCTTTGAATATAAAAGTAAAGTATGAAAAGGCATAGAAGGACAAGCAAGTCGCCCTTAGAATGGTGTACGCTGGATGGGAAGAAGCATACAACCACCTTTCTAGGTTGTTGGGAGTGATGACCTATAGAAACCCACGCATGTATCATGTAGCCGAGAATGATGCTCAAGTGTTCCGCCATACCTTATGGACGTTCAACCCATGAATCGCGACCTTTAAGCATTGTTGGTCATTTTTGTCTTTGCACACACAGTATATATTCTCTCTCAACCAAATCTAACCCAGACAATCTTAAAAAAAGTTAGGGAAAACATAAATTAGGGCCACCAAGCAAAAACAATGCACCTAAAATAGCAGGTTTTAACCGCAAAAAATTGGAGGAGTTATTTTTTTTGCTATTCAATTTTTTTAAGGAGTTGAAGGAGAATCCATAAGCTGGGGAGGGATTTGGTGGAGGAGGATAGAGTATTATGGGACGGACGGAGGCTTTTTTTTTTTAAAAAAAAGTCAAGCATTTGAATTTTTTTTGAACAAGTATTTTAAAATTGTTAAATGTATATACAAATAATGTTGACCATGTATTCAATTTATTAAAATATACTCCCTCTGTTGAATTACTTGTCATGAGAAATGGATGTATCTAGGCGTATTTTAGTTCTAGATACATCCATTTCGAACAATAATTCAACGGAGGGATTATTCTTAAAATGTTAATCAAGCATTTGAAAAATGCTAAATGTGTATAGAGAAAATGTTGACCATGTATTGAATTTTTTAATCTTGTATTGTATTAAAAGGTTAATTAAACATTTGAAAAATGTATATAAAATATGTTGATTGTGTATTAAAAATAGTTAATCTTGCATTTGAAAAAAAGTTCATCAAGCATTTCAGAAATGTCAAATGTGTATAGAAAAATGTTGACCATGCATAACAAAAATGTTAATGTTGTATTTGATAAATGTTAATGAAGCATTTGAAATGTTAAAATTTATATAGAAAATATGTTGACCATTTATTAAAATATCTTGTATTTAAAAAAATGTTAATCAAGCATTTGAAAAATATTGAAAACATGTATAGAAAAATGTTAACCAATTCATAAACCGAGAAATAAACAAATAAAAAGAAGAAAACCAATAAAAATCAAGAAAGAAACAAAAGAAGAACGAAGAAAGAAAACCGAAAAGAGGAAAGCAAAACCCAAATAAAAACCAAGAAAGAAACAACGAGAGACAAAGAAAAAAGAAAAACCAATGAAAATCATGGAAAAGCAAAAAAAACGATGAAAAAACATAAGACGGAAGAAAACCCTTTGAAGAAATAGAGAAAACCAAAGAAAAAAATAAAACAAAAAAAGACCTCAAAGAAACCAATATACATCAACCACCACCACGAGCGATCTTCTCGATGGAGAAATCAGCGAAGGTAAGAAACGGATGAAAAACAGACCGGCCCAATACGGTAAAATGCTTCATGCTAGACCCCGAAGGAAGGAACACTCGCTATAAGCGAGATATAGCACTTGTATTCATTTTGTGCTATGCTAAACTTGCCCAAGTATTTTTTTTCTTAGGGTTTTTCTTTTTGAGTTGTTTTTTTTCCCTAGGGTTTAGGGCGATTCTGGCCGACGCCGCGTGTCGCGTCATAAAACGACGGGTTTCCGTCCGGGCTCTCTCCTCCTCTCCATTCTTCGTCCGGCGTTTCCCGAAGCCTCGTCCGACGCGACGCACGCCCCGAGGTGAGCACCACGAATCCCCACCCTATACTCTTCGAATCCGCGTGCATTCTCGGCCCCCGCTCGCGCGCCTCGCCGATTGCCCCGAGGCTCCGACGCCCCCGCCGTGGATTTTACTCTCTCGCGGTTCTCCCTGGCTCGTATTGGGGGCGCGATTCGTGTTTGTTTTGGGAGGGGCCGGCGCGCCCGCCCGCCCGATCAGTCGCGGTGGGGTGCCGTGGCGCCGCTCTTGGGCGGGTTCCGGGGTGGTGTCTTCGTGATTTGTCGTGGGTTGGGCCGGTACGGATGGCTGGCTAGGGTTACTCCCAAAATTTGTCCTTCCCGTCAAATTCTCAACGGGGATAGGTAGATTGGGTTGGATTGGGGGCCCTCCTTGTGTCAAATTATCTCTTATTTAAAGCACGTCTTCGTCAATTTGTTGATAATTTGGTACTCTGCATTTCTGCAATACGCGGATCACATTGGATTTGCTTGTGTATAATCGTTGTCTATTTCAGAAGGTATTAACTAATACTTTCTTGTGGCATGTTCTTCGCGACTAGCAATTCCATTAATGTGTTGTATGCCTTATCATCATTTGATAGATTATAACTGCTGCAGTTGGTAGATTTTGAAGGAAGAAAAACAAGTTGAACCATGGGCAAGAGAAAGTCAGCTGCTAAGCCACCCCCTAAGAAGCGGATGGATAAGCTAGACACGGTCTTTTCCTGCCCATTCTGCAATCATGGAAGCAGTGTTGAATGCCGAATGTTAGTACTACCTTCACACGTTTTCCTGTTCATTGGTTGATATTGGATGGCTATCCATTCAACATTGTGACTGGGGTTTCCCCCTTTTCCTTTCCTCAGTGATATGAAGAATCTGATTGGTGAGGCTAATTGTCGAATCTGCCAGGAAAGCTTCAGCACCACCGTAAATGGTATGTCCAAACTCCAAACTATACATAGAACTGCAAATTGTACTCCTGAAGTAGATGCCCATACTGCTAGAAAATTCCGCACTAGACATCTCATATTGTTTTTGTTTCTTCTCAACCTAATGCTTACAGCTCTAATAACAGGGTATAGCTTATATCTATAAATTTCTACAGCCATGCCTATCTCATATACTCTTGGGGGTTTAGTCATTCTAATCAACTAGGTCATAATGGAGCAGAGCCAAAGTAGTAATCATTTTCAGTTATATGCGTAGTTGGTTGCCATTGCTTGTGTAAGATAAGCCGTGTGCTTTATCATGTTCCAAGTCTGAGTTAACTGAATTGCTTGAAACAAACCTGCATCATCAGAAGTTTAGAACTGAACCTGTATAATAGTATTGCTTAAATGAAAAACAGTGTTGTAGAGGGTTAACCTTTGTCGTGCCACATGTTTTCAAGTTTGTGTAACTGAACAGTGTTCAGTAGATCTTTTTACCCTTGCTGAGCTACATGTATTTAGTATATTGTACTAATTATCTGTTTTCTTTGGTGCAGCGCTGACTGAGCCTATTGATATGTAAGTCAAATCCAACAAATAACTCTTGACTAGTGAGTTGGTGCAAATATGCCAGAAGCCAGCAACTGAAGGTCGTATTATTTCTCCTGCAGATACAGCGAATGGATCGATGAGTGCGAGCGCGTCAACACTGTCGAAGATGATGATGGTGCATGAGCATGTCCCGCCTGCAAAACGAAATGGTTACTACTATGACTGTAATGCGTTGGTGTTATTGGCTGCCACCTTCAGCCATGCCTGTAGTAGCGTTATGGCTGATCGAACCGTTAGTAGGCAGTCCATCCCTCGTTTAATAAACAAGCGATGATATTGTGTACTTGCGTTTGGACCTTGATAGTAGTGTTGCATGTCCGATGTGTATGGATCCATCATATATGAGACTGTGTAAGGTTGGTTCTCTGCCAGTATGTTATCATGGTTGAGGTTAGGACTAATTTCAGTACCAGAGAAGAATGCTATGTTGGTGCTTGTTCTCAAGCTCGTGGTTTGTTCATGTATCTGAGTCATGTTTGCCATTCATCAGGCTGACTTTGCTTGTTTTAAGTTTGAAATGGAGTAGAAATCTGCTATGGTGAATAAGCTTGCAGGTTAAGGTGTTGCAAAATTTGCCTATTATATATATTTCCTCACGGCACAAAAATGGCATTGAAGTCTTCAAGAAATTCAGAATATTTCTGAATTCCCGTTTTTGAGCTGGATCAAGTGTGTCACCCTCCAGAAAATCCATTTTATTTAGCATACTATATAAATTGTCAACGTACAAGTACAAGAAATGCAAATAGAAATGCAGACATGAACATGACCAAACTGCTTGCCCAGGGGCAGTATATTTCTGTTTATGTAATGTAGATCAGGGGATTACCCCAAACTTGATGAACTTGTATGAAGCATACATTTATTACAAAGTGGAAACTAAATTAGCTCTACTTGTTAGCCGGTCTCTCCCATCAACTTCTCAAAGAAAACAAGACTACTCCAGGAGTACAACCTTTCTTTGCCGCTACTTGATTGTGATCCCTGCTAAGATCTCAAGTGCCATAAGTTTTGCTTCCCAAAAATTGTTCCAGTAATTCACAAATGACCCATCTCCTCTCCAACCACGACTAGCTAATCTTGCTACTGTGGCGTCGCTGAGGGTGCTTCGCTTTTCTTGATGCCGTAAGCAATGTAGTTTATACTAGTATCATCAGACAGGGACCACTCTCTAGTCAACGGATTGTAGAAGAACCCTGCCATTTCCTCCACCTGATGACAAGATGTCAATGCTGTCAGTTATATAAAGTGGCAGCAAGATCATCGCGTGCGAGTGATTAGCAGCTTACGGAGATTGAGGCTCGTTGCAGTGCTAGGACTAGCTCCTCGGGGGTGACTAGTTTGGACCACTCATGTGTGCCTATAGGAAGCTGTCAAAGTACAAAGAAAACCATCAAGACTTCAAGAGTACAGTATCATTGTTTCAGATTCATCGGAGCATCAACCTTAGTAGGAATGAGCATATGTTGAAACAGCTTGTTGATTATTTTGCAAATGAACATGATAGCACTCTATTTCCTTGGAGGATCTCTGAACCCTTATTGAATTCTAGCCCAACAAACACAGCTATACAGATCAATATATCCATACACCTTTGTTTATTTGTCATCTATGCGAACTTGCATAGTAAGAAATCAAGATAACACGGCCCTTCCTACCATTGCATACGCAAAGCCATATGTTAGGCTGATGATGAGCAACATTTCTTTTGGCTTGAGACTGCTCATGAGTCATGAGCATTAGCAATTAGGACATCTTACAATCTCAGGAGTCAACATTTTGCTAAGCTAGCGACCGTGAAATGGCATATTACTCCCATCATAATAGACAGCCAACTATGTGAATCAATCTTCCGAAGGAATTGAAACAAAAAATGCAAGATGGACAATGAGACTAACCCATCTGAGAATATACTCAGCACCAACAATAGCAGCCGCATATGCTCTCATTGACCGGTTGATTGTAGAAATCACAGTGGCACCATTAGGAACTGTCAAAGCTGATAGAGATTGGCAGAACTCCAAAGGATTGGCAACATGCTCAATCACCTGCAAAGATATTAAGGTAATTCATATTTTTGATCCAGTACACTAGTTTCAGTTAAGAAAGCTGTACGTGCAAGGCATACAGTACTTAATCATCCTATTCACAAAGAGCTTATGCAGTGTGTTATGTGTTATGATATTCACAAAGTTCTCCCAATATTTTGCACTGGTGCCTCCTTTTCATTGAACACATGACTTGACTCTAGGGATTGAGAGACGACAAAAAAATGAGGGAGACTACACATGCAGGCAGAATAGATTCATGAATTTCTTGTAGCTTAATTGATTGGATGGTGCAGATGGCTCTTCTCTTTGTATTGATGCCCCTAACAAATAAAATATAAGTCGAACTGTCCTAACTAATGGGATTGTATCCCTTATTGGATTGTATCCATTCTTTGAGTGGCTAGAGCCAGCAGCCCCCCTAACACACGGTTCTAGCAGAAGCTATACCCTATATGCCTGTAATACATGATAAAAGCAGTCTTCAATATCAAACAAAGGTCTTAAAAGGGATCCCGCATCAACGGATTACCAAAACACCTCTCTGATAGTGTATGCTATGCAAAATGAGCTATGGAGGCAATCTATTCTTGGTCAAACACCTTTGGAAGACAGCAGGGGTGTAAGACAGGACGAAAAATGTTCATACCTCAAGAGAAATTACAGCATCAAATTGCTTGTTCTCTTTTACCAAATCCTCTGCATATGAACAATAATACATATAAGTTTTGCTATTTTCAGCCATAAGAAACAGCAGATGTAAATTATTTGTATATCTCAATTTAATCTATCTTGTCAATTTGGAAGCTGCCGGTCTTCCTTTACAATCTGGTTAATTACTGAGAAAATATATGTTCAACCAAGACAGCAAATGTTTGAACTACATATCTAACTGTCACTGGAATATGCCTTGGAAGTCATTACCAGCGGTTGTGCAGCAATACTCAATGGAAGCAGTTGTTGGATCAGATGCCTGCAAAGGTATGAAGCAAAAATCGTTGGCTAAAAATATAATAAATCCATCATGGTTCTGGCAATTCCGGCAGTGTAAAATCATGAACAATCGATGCACTTTTAGGGGCATTTGATGTTTACATGAGTAAAGGACTAAAGGGCAAAGGCAAGGAAAAAAACATGGAAGTCATCAGTCATAAAAGGCTTAATACTGCATGCATAGTGATCATGTGCTATATCATCAGGCAAAGTATGAATAAGACCGTACTTATTAGCATTATATGTTTCACTGTTATCAGCAGGAAGCCAATAAATAAAACTTAGCAGTATACATTTCTCGTATAAATTATACATAAAATAAGTGACAAGAAAATAAGCACAGCTATTTCTACTAAACAATTAACAGGAAGATGAGTAATACATACGGCATGAATGCGCGCAATCTTTATATTCTTGTCAACAGCATCAATACCAGTAACTGTAGCTCCCATCCGAGCAAGAGGCTGTCATCCAACAAAGATGATCCAAAAGGTCAACAAATATTTTATCCGACAGTTCAATCACAGAAGAAAACACATGTTAAAGTCCAAATAGCATTGTAGCACTACAAAGATATTGATCTGAGACAAAGACTTACAATTTCAAACCAACTAGTTAGTACTTGCTCCGTTCAAAAATACTTGAAGTTCTGGGGTTTGTCCTAAGTCAACTTCTTTAAGTTCGACCAAGTTTGTAGAAAAATATGCCAATATCTGATGTAGTAGGTATTAGCAAAAATTTCTATAAAGTTAGGACAAACCTAGAACTTAGTATTTTGGAAAGGGGGGAGTATATATCTAGATTAGAAATGCAATAGGTACACATCAATAAGCTTAACTCAGGCTTGTAGGCAAGGGGAACACATCATGGATAGTATAAGACATTCATTATAGGCCATAGAGATTAGTAAGTCAAAATGCTGAAGGTAGCTATATTTGTGAATATGAATTTAAATCTAAAATTTCAATGTGAGTAAGTTGTATAATGTGATACCTGCATAAAAATAATATGACAAGTAAGAAGGAAAATATTGCATATCCATTATCCATTTCTATATCAGTGAACTAGATGAATTAATTCTCCCTTTCACACAGATGAAAAACCCTCGAAAAGTATTTACCATCTAGTATGTTAACCACCAGAAGGTTTTAATTATTGAAAAAAATGGCTGACAAAGCCTTTATACCTCTGAGAGAATGCCACCTCCACATCCAACATCAATAACTTTAAGACCTTCGAGTGGCTTAGCGGAATATGGATCCCTCCTGGAAGAATTAACTTTAGACAAAGTAGAACAAATGTGGATCCCTTAGGATGGACTTAGGCAAAATACAGCAAAAGGCAACAATATTGATGATGAGAACTGAGGAACCGAAAAATAATCACACTATGGAATAAGGAAAGGTACAATAAGCAGTCCAGTATTTGTCTTCTCCTCGGGGAAAAAGCAAAACTAAAAGCCAAAACAGAAATTCTCTATAGAGAACAAAATGCAGGACATGTTAAATGTACCTGAAATGTCTACAGAGTGTGGAGCGAATAAAAGATAGTCTTGTCGGATTCATCAAATGCAATGGTTTGAACGGACCTTGAGAATCCCACCTGTTTATTCCAGAAGCAGTATCATCATCAGTAACCAATCATATGCAAAGGAAAAACTTGTCACGCCCTTCACTTTGAGCATCTTAACATACAGACTATATTAAGTGTTGCACTGGCAGAGTGGCAGACAAATGCTTCTTCATAAAACAGAGGTGATATAATATTAAGACCCCAAACACCAGATTTGATTTTAATAACCATTGTTAAACATGGCAAAACTATGTAGGCATTCTCAACGCACAGCAGCTCATACACCGTAGTACTTTCCGTGCAATTCCCTGAACATGTTGAGGCACGTTGATATGTATAAAACATATCTAGAGGCATGTTGATATCTACAGAACAAAAAAATGTATACCAATTCACTGGAAAGCATCGACAAACTACACTAGCTCAGCTTATTCTAACTTCTAACCTATGGCTGCACCAGAACTGGTACCTAATTCTGGTGTTCGCTATCCCAACACTGACTGATTCCCTGTGCACAATGCTCATCATCGTGACCTGTGGTAGACCTACTTCGCTATTCGGATCCAAAAAACAGGCCCAACAATTTTTGCAGCTCCATCTAGCTCCAAATTTTTAACCAAAAATTCAGAGCATGAGCACGGGGGTTCACCATCTCAGAGGGCCAGGGAGGGATCTCACCAGGTCTCGGCGATGGCGGCGAACTTGGCCACCTCGGCGGGGTTCAGCGAGGACGCGGCGGATCCCCCGCCCGCGTGCCGCGGCGGGCCCTGGGGAGGAGACGGCGGAGGGGGCGGGAGCGAGGACGCGGCGGCGGCGGAAGTCCAGCGACGCCATTGCGGAGGTAGGGCGTGGGGGGACGAGAGGCCCGGGTCGGGAAGGCGCGCGCCTCCGCGGTGCGGGACGGCGGAGGAGGCGAGGGCCCGGCGGAGCGGCGGCGCGACGCGGCGCAGCATCGCGTGTTGTTGCGCGAGCGGAGCCGGCGGCGACCACGGTGGCGGTGCTCTGGAATCTGTCGCGTCGCTTCGAAGGGGTCGTCTGGCTGGACGTGGCGAGATCACCACCGTAGGATTCCGATCCACGGTTCGGGTTGGAAAGCTCCGTGGAATGCACCCCTTTCCTCCCCAAAAATGCGTGTCTGCACACGGAGGCAATAAAATGATTGATTTCATACATTGTGTATGGATTAATTTTGTCTTCATTTTTGTTTGCAATGTAGTACAATTTTTTTGCAGTATGTTACTTGAGAGCCCAGCAAAAAGGTAGATGCAACATAGAGAAAGTTAAATGAATTTTGCAATTGGTCTGAATACGGTAGAGAATGACAAAGGTTAGATATGATGTAAGGGCATCTCCAAGGCGGATCCTTAAACCGCCCGCATCCGTCCGGACCGACCTGTTGGGACAGACGTTGCCATCCAACACGGTACCTCATCAGTCCACCGACGTGTCCAGACGTCCGTTTTCTCGCAAACTCGACGACATGTCCAGACGTCCGTTTTCTCGCAAACTCGAACCAAACAAGGACAAGGGGGCTTTGCAGGAGTTTGACTTGTCCAAACGTTCATTTTCTCGCAAACTCGAACCAAATAAGAGGCTTTGAGGAAGTTCAGACATCCATCTAACTAATCAAAAAATACAATGTATCTGTTTATATGTGCAAGATGGCGGAAGGGTGTTGCTATTTGATGGCCAAAAGAGAATAATTATCGGCGAAAGGAGAGTAATTAGCCGCTTGCCACTGCTATTAGCAGTTGTTGTTGGCAGAAGGATACTAGCAATGCAACTTGATTTGGCAGCTAAGTGCCAAATACATTTGGTCCAAAGCTACTAAATGCCTAGTCCCTCCGTATTATAATATTTTCTTTCGTTTCAAAATAAATGTCTCAATTTTAATATACCTTTATACTAATTTGAAGACGGAGATATACGGTACAGTGGAAGTAGTTAATGTGGCGGAAGGCTTGATGTATGTGATTTAGCTAACCTGCTGTGATTTAACCAACCTCATGTTGCGATTTAACTAACCTGCTAAGAGCATCTCCAATAGATGGTCCAAATGTAAAAATAACTAACTTTTAGACCGTCTGGGGCAAAAAACGCTGCTCCAACAGACGGTCCATATACAAAAAAAATTGGACCGCGGCCTTCTTGTGATGTAAAATACAACACCTATGCAAATATACATCACGAGATGCATCTGGTCTAAAACCAGCCGCCGCCTGCAAACGCCCAGCCGCCACTTCATCTCCGTTCCCGCCCGCCCGCGACCTCCTGCCGTCCTTCGCCGCCCGCCGCCCGCTGCCGCCTCCACACCCTGCTGCTGCCGCCGCCCGACCCGCCGCCCGCCCTTATTGTTTGTTTCCCGCCGCTTGCCCCCTCCCCCCCGCCCTTGTTGTTTCCACGCCGCGTCACCGCCGCTTCGCCCATGCCCGCCGACCGCCGCCCGCAGCTCGCCACGATCGCCCGCCCAGCTCCGCCCGCCCGCCGCCGCCGCCCCACGTCGTCGCCGCCGCAGAATCCGCCCGCCGGCTCCATCCGTCACCGCCCGCCGCTTCCGCCGCCCGCAGCTCCGCCCGCCGCACGCCGCTCCACCGCTCTCCGATGGCGTCGAAGAAGACGCCGAAGGGCAAGTCGGGCTTCTTCGGCGTGAGGGAGAAGCCCTCGGCAACTGGGGTGTGGAGTTCTCCGACGCCGGAAGGCGTTGGTGGATCAGCACGTACCCCTCCGCCCACGAGGGCGCGCGTGCCTACAACTTGGCGGTGTGGCGTGCCGAGAGGCCTCGGTCGCACCTCAACTTTCCAGAGACCGAGAGTCGGGCGGAAGCGGAGATGCTTGTGCTGCAGGGCATCAACATGAAGGAGATCACGACGAAGAAGAAGAAGACGAAGAAGCCATCGGTTGTCGTCAGTGCTGGCGAGACCGATGAGGAGGCGATGGCGAGGTTTGCTGGGAGCATCGAGTATGCGTCGAGCCGAGATGGAGTACTCTTTGGGCGTGAGGCGGAGCAGAAGAAGAAGGGGCCGAAGAAGGAGGATGAGGCCGGTCCCTCAACGGTGATCCCCATCGAGTCCTCTTCCGAGGAGGACTGGGAAGACTTCTCGGAGGAGGAGGAGGAGGAGGGGTGCGACGACCCGACGAAGGAGGAGTTCTGGGAGCAGTTCCGTAGCTTCGATGAGGAGTAGTTTATCTAGTAGTTTGAATAAGTAGTAGTTGAAGTTGATGTATGAAACTATGTTGAATTTGATGTTTGAACTATGTTGAATGGACTAGTAGTATGTCGTTTTACATCTTCATTTTGGACCATCTATTGGAGTTGCTTTTTTGGACCATCAATTTGGACCATCTGTTGGAGTTGAGCTTTTTTCGGAGCTTTAAAACGCACTTTTTGACGGTCCAAATTTTACATCTTCAGTTTTGGACCGTCAAAATTTGAACCATCTATTGGAGATGCTCTAACATCAATCTAACTATTTGGCGCAAAGCTTGCTAGGTGACTGCTGCTATTAGGCGGAAGGTTGGTGTTTTTTTAAGTTATCACAAAAACATTTGAGGCATAGGGTTAGCTCTTGATATTTTATTATGGTTGCCGATATATCCATTCACATATCACCCTGGGAAACATTTTTTTGTTGGAAAAAAATAAAGGAATAAAAGAAGAGTTATGTATTGGTAAAAAAGAAGTCGCCAAGGCAGCTTGGTGCGCAAGAAGATTTTTAATATGTATGTGAGACACAACTAATGTTGATTACTAAAATATATATCTCCTCGTCGCAAGGCACAGACAGTTAACTAGCATCATTAGTAGGTTACTTGAAGTGTGAGTATTATGTTTCGGTACAACAGTTTAGGTGAATTTATCATTGACGTGAGATTATGTGGGATTTCATCTGTCTCGTAAAAAATTATGTGGACACATGTGGGTCTCCTACTTATATTATGCGACATGTGTGGATGTGGATCCGCATGGGGGTTGGGGTTATCTGTTCAGTTACGGCGGTTTGAGCGAAATAATTTTTCTACTTTAGAAAATATGACAAATTGCATTTCATTATAGATGGATTTGCAACATATTGCATGAGGGAGCGGCTCAGATTATTTTCCCATCAAGTCATACAATTTTTTATGTAGGATAGAAGGCTAAATGCATTGCTTGATTGTTTCAAGAGTTAATAACGGACATAGTGGTGTATCAGTTGCAGGGGACTCCTCCTTGGCGGTTTGTGGAGAAGTACGGTGTGAAGGAGAGACGACACCATGGCGAAGGTGAGGTGTGCCCGGCAATAGACATCATATTTTTGAAATGCACGACATTTAACTATATGTTACAACGTGGCAATGGCTCGGGATACATTGGATCTGCATTCTAGGCTCGAGGGGCGTCACGGGCCTCCTACCCCTTGATGGGGGTGGCGGGTCGGCATGAACACAGGGAGGAGCAAGGCAAAGAGCGGGGCCATGGGCGGTTGACTCCTCCTTGGCGGTCTGTGGAGAAGTACAGTGTGAAGGAGAGAATGCTCCATGGTGAAGGTGAGGTGGGTGGCATCCAGAAAGAAATGTCTCACTACCGTGAGAAACCGAGCGGGAAGGGAAAGGTCCGGCAGAAAAATGAAATGGCGTGTCCTGGGGTAGTTTTTTTTTGTGTTGGACCCATATGTTGTAGATAACATGCATAGTCCAAACAAGCACGTTTCTCCCCGCGTATGGCCTGAATTTTTGGGAGCCAAGACTGTCCACACGATTAAATTTTAGGGAACATGCTAGGCTCCTATTCGATGTCTGAACACGCCTGGATGTACAAGAAAGAACACTTTGAAGATGATCTTAATCATTTATTTGATTTATTTATATATATGCATTGTAGCCCATAGTAATGCACGGACATTCTATTAGTTAATATAGAAATATAACTTATAACTCTAAGTACACACATGACTTATAGTGTGACACTTCTCCATGAAGAGGTAAATTATATAGTGGATTACAACTGTTTTATATTCACAAGCAGATTTTGCTTCGCTTTGCCCCTCTCCTGTAGAGAGAGGCAAAATCGAAGGTGACCTGTGTGTCAACGTCATTCGCCAGCGAGTTGAGGGGTTCCTCCTCTCTCCGTCGGCTATTTCGCGGGGGCGCTAGGAGGGGGGGGGGGGGGAGGGCTCGCCGTCTCAGTGATTGTTGGGGAACGTAGTAATAATTCAAAATTTTCCTACGTTTCACCAAGATCAATCTAGGAGATACTAGCAACGAGAGAGAGGGTGTGCATTTTCATACCCTTGAAAATCGCTAAGCGGAAGCGTTACAAGAACACGGTTGATGGAGCCGTACTCGCGGTAATTCAAATCGCGGAAGATCTGATCCAAGCGTCGAGCGGACGACGCCTCCGCGTCCAACACACGTACAGCCCGGGGACGTCTCCTCCTTCTTGATCTTGCAAGGGGAGAGGAGAAGTTGAGGGAGAGCTCCGGCAGCACAACGACGTGGTGGTGGAGCTTGCGGTTCTCCGGCAGGGATTCGCCAAGCACTACAGAGGAGGAGGAGGTGTTGGAGGAGGGAGGGGCTGCGCCGGGCGAAGGGGGTGTGGCTGCCCCCTCTCTCTCCCTCACTATATATAGGGGGAAGGGGGGAGGAGGAGGCGCCCTAGGGTTTCCCTAGGGAAGGGGCGGCGGCCACAGGGGAAACCCTAGATGGGTTTGGGCGCCCCCACCCCTAGGAAACTTGCCCCCCAAACCGGGAGGGGCGGCTGCCCTAGGGGAGGACATGTAGTGCACCTTTATAGTCATCCAGTTACGTTGTGACGTTTGATACACCCAAAGAATTTCTACGGCATCCGGGAGTTGCACAATCTCATGATCTAAGGAAATGATACTTGACATTAGAAAATCTCTAGCAAACGAACTACATGATCTTGTGCTATACTTAGGATTAGGTCTTGTCCATCACATCATTCTCATATGATGTGATCCCGTTATCAACGACATCCGATGTCCATGGTCAGGAAACCATAACCACCTATTGATCAATGAGCTAGTCAACTAGATGCTCACTAGGGACATGTTTGTGGTCTATGTATTCACACATGTATTACGGTTTTCGGTTAATACAATTATAGCATGAACAATAGACAATTATCATGAACAAGAAAATATAATAATAACCATTTTATTATTGCCGCTACGGCATATTTTCAACATTGATGGCGTGTAGATAGGTTATAGGGCTAGGTTTTTGTATGGTGGCATCACAGAATAAAACTACTCCAAATTTGTCTCTGGTGGGTCGCTTTGAGGCAGTCGTTGGCGGAACTGGCAGCAGGCGTACTAAGCGAAGATGGTGCGACAGTGTTGCCGGCCTCGAGATGGATTTTATGCTCGCAGCGGTGTGCACTCCGGGTCGGTGCGACGACATGGGGCTTCTAGAGGAGCGTGGTGACTACATACTAGATCGGGAACACGCCTTGGCGCAAGGGTGCCGGTCCAATCGATATGGCCAAGCAGTGAAAGATCAAACCATATGATGCATTAGTAGGAAGGCAAGATCAAACCGCATGATGCATTAATAGGAAAGCAAGTGGTGCTACTTAGCACATGTAACAGGACAACTTAATCAAAGTGGTGCTACTTGCCGAACCCCAACTTCCACGTGTGTGTAAGGATGGAAATTTAGAGACTACATCAGGATGGAAATGTATCAAGGAATTAATCGGAAAAAGTTCAATGATCAAACCTCTAATATAACTCTTTTTCGATTAACATCTGATATTACTCAATATATCTCAGGAAGGAAATATATCTAAAAGTTGGCCCTATCTACATGCCATGGGCGCATTTGTTATACAATGTGACATGAAATACCTAAGCAAGGTTTGGTATGATAAAAACCAAAATCAGGCCATAGTATTAGTCCCAGATAACTTTTCTACACTGTTTTTCATACTGCATAGTAAACTACATGGTTGGCTATTAGATATATAACTTTGTCCACACGCCTTCATCCGATTTGCTTGATATATAACTTCCACTCCTTCATTTGATTTGCTTGCATGCTGCGACACACGGATCTGCTAAAGGGAATATCGTGTTACGAAAACTATTCAAATAGTGTGTCTCATGGATAGCGAGAAAATAGTTTGGTCTATATGAAGGAGAATCACTTTGGATAATATTCAGTGATCTGCATACACTGTAGCCTCTTTAACATAAAAGAATATAAAATATAAAATATAAAATTATTTTATCTTAGTATTCTACATGGCACCCAGAAAACATAATAGACCTACTATATATAGATATCGTCCAAGATTTTCCTTAGGCACAAAACTGTGATGAATGGAAGTAGAGGGATCTCATCTTATTATGTTCCTAATTATTTAACAACGACAAGCGTTTCAAAAATGATGATTTTGTTTTGGCATATAAAGAAATTGAAGTTCATAATATATAAAATCAAATCAATATAAATTAGTATTGCAACCATGGATGCAATCCTCTAGTTGATCTCATTCTAAAGTTAGAACAGACCAATAAAATTAGATACTGCAACCATGAATCTCCTCTAGTGAATGCACTGACTGTCACTATAAGTATGACAATGTAAGGTTTAGCATTATCTGTTGGTCATGAATCAAACATACTCTGCATTCATACATCAAAGTGGAAATTGAACGAAGATGATTAAATAAGTAAGCATGTAGACAACGAGCAATATGACTACCTGATGGTTTTTCTTTCGAATGTCGAGCCCACCTAATTGAACGAAGTGAAACACATGCCGGCCAGTCAAGTGTCCAGAGCAGTAGTGCTGGGCTAGCAGGACTCCGGTGAACCGGGCTGTAGCGGACTACTATCGCTCAGGAAGCACGAGACTACATTTCCCCATAAGAGAGGCTGCCAAGGATAAACAACTAGATTGTCGGATCCCACACATACCAAGCATTTCAAACATACACACAATATGCTCAATATGTGTAAATACAACATGGCATCACAACATAACTCTACGACTCAAATATTTATTCATTAGGCTCCGAGGAGCGAGATATTACAAACATGGGTCCATGACCCAACACTCAGAGCATACAAGTCAAAGCACAAGTGGAAACTTAACATGTCTGAGTACAGACATCTACAAATGAAAAAGGCTGAGAAGCCTGACTATCTACCAGATCCTGCCGAGGGCACAAGATCGTAGCTGAGGTAACAAGCTAAACGTCGAAGTCCACGCGGAACTACTAGCGAGACTGAAGTCTCTCTGCAAAAACATAAAATAGGCAAACGTGAGTACAAACGTACTCAGCAAGACTTACATCAGAACTAACTACATATGCATCATTATCAAAAGGGGGTGGTGGAGTTTGACTGCAGCAAGCCAGCTTTGACTCGGTCGCTATCCTGAACTACGACTGCAAGTAACTCTTTTGAGGTGGCGCACACGAGTCCACATATTCACCATATCAATACACCACTATGGATCCGCTCCCGTCTCCCTACGAGAACGCCACCCATAGCACTCACGCTTATCTTGCGCATTTTAGAGTATCCACTTTCACTTGTCTATGAACTGATATAGGCAACCCAGAAGTCCTTTTCCACGGACACGGCTATTCGAATAGATCATATTAACCCTGCAGGGGTGTACTTCTTCACACACGCTCTCACCACTTACCGCCGTTTACATGACATGTACTCGGCAACCTTCAAGCGGAAGCCCAGCGAGGGTGTCGGCCACGGCCTACCTAAACACTCAAGTCCCTAGTCCAGGTTTATCGCCTATTCGGGTTCCATCCGCATGGAGTCCGGCCGAGGTTTCCACTAACGGCCCCGAACGATGTGTGCAGGGTTCCCGAGATACCAAACGGGCATTGATTTACACGGGCCACGGTGTATCTACCGCATCATAGCCCACCCCTAGGGTCAGCGCTACGCACGGCCTCCAACACATATCCTACAAACATCAGAAACTAGTTGCAACTCTTGGACAGAGGACAAGGGTGATTAAGAAGCCGAGAGAGTCAATTAAGGATCCCAATGTGTGGTAGTAACTGTTTCATGGATCACAAACACAGAACTCAGTTCACGAGGGGGCTGCTGCAATGAGACAACCCACCATGTACTCCTACATGGCCTCTCACCGCTACCTTTACCAAATCGTGTTCACACACTTAGCTCACACACAGTGGGACATGTTCACACAACTCCGACTCATCCCGATGAATCGGACTGACTCAACTCTAAGCGAGAGCAGGCATGACAAACAAGCATGAATGTGTAGGCACAACAGGCTCAAACAACTCCTACTCATGCTAGTGGGTTTCATCTAATTACTGTGGAATGACAGGTCATGCAGAGGATAAAGGGGTTCAGCTACCGCAGCAAGTAACACATGAGTCGTTGTTGTCCTAATGTAGTAAAATAGAGCAGGAGCGAGAGAGTGGGATTATATCGGAATGAACAAGGGGTTTTTGCTTGCCTGGCACTTCTGAAGATAATATAGTTCTTCATCGGTGTCATCGATCACGTCATCGGTACACGTCTTACTGAGAGGGGACAAGCACCGGCAAACAAAGAAGAAGCGCAATCAATGCAATGCACAAATATGATGCAAGATAATGTCATGGCAATATGCTGTTGATTGAGCTAGTGCAACTAGCAACCATATTAAATGAAGTTGGTTTGAACCAAGGGTTCAAATTCAAACTCCATATGTGAAATTCAAATGCCATTTAATTGAAATGTCCTAAACAACAACTTTAAGTTGTTCCAACATGCATGAAAATGGTACAGATGGATAGATTGGATTTTTCTGATCATTTTTCATATATAAATTATTTCAATCTGAGCTACAGTTGAATTACTATGAATTTTAGAAGTTTTGACTATTTCCTGGAATTTCCTGAATTATAATAAATCCAGAAAAAGAGTTATTGCGTCCACTGACATCGTGTGGCGTCGGCAGGTCAACGGCCGGGTCAGGTCAAACCTGACCGGTGGGGCCCAGTCGATGACTCAATTAACTAACGAGGTTGATTAGGATTAACTAATCAAATTAACGGTATTGGGCCCTTGTCGATGTCGAAGTGGGGTGATTAGTCCTAAACTAAACGAGTCAGGGGCGGGGCCCACATGTAATGATCCCAGGGAGGTCAAACCCTGGGTCGAACGGTCAAACGCGCCAGCGTTGTGACGCCGGCGAGGCCAGACGCGGCGGAGGGCTGCGGGATCGCGTCTCCGGTGACCAAACCAACGGCGGAGGCCATCTACGCGTTGCCCGTGCTCGTCCGCATCGACTAGTGCCATTGGTTTCGCCGGAGGTGGCCTAGAACGACGGCGGCGTCTGCTTGGGCGGCGGCCAGAGTTCGGCGGGGAGGGGGGAAGGTGTTGGGGAACGTAGTAATTTCAAAAAAATTCCTACGCACACGCAAGATCATGGTGATGGCATAGCAACGAGAGGGGAGAGTATTGTCCACGTACCCTCGTGAGACCGTGAAGCGAAGCGTTATGACAACGCGGTTGATGTAGTCGACGTCTTCACGATTCGACCGATCCAAGTACCGAGCGACGGCACCTCCGAGTTCAGCACACGTTCAGCTCGATGGCGATCCCGGACTCGATCCAGCAAAGTGTCGGGATGAGTTCCGTCGACCTGACGGCGTGGTGGCGAAGATGATGCTCTACGGCGCGAGGGCTTCGCCTAAACTCCGCGACGATATGACCGAGGTGGAATATGGTGGAGGGAGCACCGCACACGGCTAAGGAACGATCCGTAGATCAACTTGTGTGTTCATGGGGTGCCCCCTGCCCCCGTATATAAAGGAGTGGAGGAGGGGAGGGCCGGCCCTCTCTATGGCGCGCCCTAGGGGAGTCCTACTCCCACCGGGAGTAGGATTCCCCCTTTCCTAGTCCAACTAGGAACCCTTCCATGTAGTAGGAGTAGGAGAGAAGGAAAGGGAAGAGAGAAGGAGAAGGAAGGAAGGTGCGCCCCCCTTCCCTAGTCCAATTCGGACTAGTCCAAGGGGAAGGGTGCGGCCACTCTTTTGGCCCTTTCTCTCCTTTCCCGTATGGCCCAAAGAGGCCCAATACGAATTCCCGCAACTCTCGGTACTCCAAAAATACCGAATCACTCGGAACCTTTCCGAACTCGAATATAGTCGTCCAATATATCGATCTTTACGTCTCGACCATTTCGAGACTCCTCGTCATGTCCCGATCTCATCCGGGACTCCGAACTCCTTCGGTACATCAAAATACATAAACTCATAATATAACCGTCATCGAAACCTTAAGCGTGCGGACCCTACGGGTTCGAGAACTATGTAGACATGACCTAGAACTATTCTCGGTCAATAACCAATAGCGGAACCTGGATGCCCATATTGGCTCCTACATATTCTTCGAAGATCTTTATCGGTCAAACCGCATAACAACATACGTTGTTCCCTTTGTCATCGGTATGTTACTTGCCCGAGATTCGATCGTCGGTATCCAATACCTAGTTCAATCTCGTTACCGGCAAGTCTCTTTACTCGTTACGTAATGCATCATTCCGTAACTAACCCATTAGCTACATTGCTTGCAAGGCTTATAGTGATGTGCATTACCGAGAGGGCCAGAGATACCTCTCCAGACAATCGGAGTGACAAAACCTAATCTCAAATCGCCAACCCAACATGTACCTTTGGAGACACCTGTAGTACTCCTTTATAATCACCCGATTACGTTGTGACGTTTGGTAGCACCAAAGTGTTCCTCCGTAAGCAGGAGTTGCATAATCTCATAGTTACGGGAACATGTATAAGTCATGAAGAAAGCAATAGCAACATACTAAGCGATCGAGTGCTAAGCTAACGGAATGGGTCATGTCAATCACATCATTCTCCTAATAATGTGATCCCGTTAATCAAATGACAACTCATGTCTATGGCTAGGAAACTTAACCATCTTTGATCAACGAGCTAGTCAAGTAGAGGCATACTAGTGACACTCTGTTTATCTATGTATTCACACATGTATTATGTTTCCGGTTAATACAATTCTAGCATGAATAATAAACATTTATCATGATATAAGGAAATAAATAATAACTTTATTATTGCCTCTAGGGCATATTTCCTTGATCTCCCACTTGCACTAGAGTCAATAATCTAGTTCACATCACCATGTGATTCAACACTAATAGTTCACATCACCATGTGATTAACACCCATAGTTCACATCGTCATGTGACCTACACCCAATGGGTTTACTAGAGTCAGTAATCTAGTTCACATCGCTTATGTGATTAACACCCAAAGAGTACTAAGGTGTGATCATGTTTTGCTTGTGAGATAATTTTAGTCAGCGGATTACATCACATACAGATCCGTAAGTATTCTTAATTCTATGTCTACAATGCTCGCATGAGCTACTCTAGCTAATTGCTCCCACTTTCAATATGTATCTAGATCGAGACTTAGAGTCATCCAGATCTGTGTCAAAACTTGCATCGGCGTAACTTTTACGCATTTAACCTTTTATCACCTCCATAATCGAGAAATATTTCCTTATTCCACTAAGGATAATTTTGACCGCTGTCCAGTGATCTACTCTTAGATCACTATTGTACTCCCTTGCTTAACACAGTGTAGGGTATACAATAGATCTGGTACACAGCATGGCATACTTTATAGAAAATATGGCTGAGGCATAGGGAATGACTTTCATTCTCTTTCTATCTTCTGCCGTGGTCGGGCTTCGAGTCTTACTCAATTTCACACCTTTGCAACACAGACAAGAACTTTTCTTTGACTGTTCCATTTTGAACTACTTCAAAATCTTGACAAGGTATGTACTTATTGAAAAAACTTATCAAGCGTCTTGATCTCAATAGATCTTGATGCTCAATATGTAAGTAGTTTTACTGAGGTCTTTCTTTGAAAAACTCCTTTCAAATACTCCTTTATGCTTTGCAGAATAATTCTACATTATTTCCGATCAACAATATGTCACTCACATATACTTATCAGAAATGTTGTAGTGCTCCCACTCACTTTCTTGCAAATACATGCTTCTCCAAAAGTCTGTATAAAACCATATGCTTTGATCACACTATCAAAGCGTTTATTCCAACTCCGAGATGCTTGCACCAGTCCATAGATGGATCATTTGAAGCTTGCACATTTTGTTAGCTCCTTTAGGATTGACAAAACCTTCTGGTTGCATCATATACAACTCTTCTTTAATAAATCCATTAAATAATGTAGTTTTGACATCCATTTGCCAGATTTCATAAAATGTGGCAATTGCTAACATGATTCGGACAGATTTAAGCATCGCTACAGTTGAGAAAATCTCATTGTAGTCAACACCTTGAACTTGTCGAAAACCTTTTTGTGACAAGTCGAGCTTTGTAGATAGTAACACTACTATCAGTGTCCGTCTTCCTCTTGAAGATCCATTTATTTAACATGGCTTGCTGATCATCGAGCAAGTCAATCAAAGTCCATACTTTGTTCTCATACATGGATCCTATCTCAGATTTCATGGCCTCAAGCCATTTCGCGAATCTGGGCTCATCATCGCTTCCTCATAGTTCGTAGGTTCATCATGGTCTAGTAACATGACTTCCAGAACATGATTACCGTACCACTCTGGTGCGGATCTTACTCTGGAAGACCTACGAGGTTTGGTAGCAACTTGATCTGAAGTTTCATGATCATCATCAATAACTTCCTCACTAATTGGTGTAGGAATCACTGGAACTGATTTCTGTGATGAACTACTTTCCAATAAGGGAGAAGGTACAATTACCTCATGAAGTTCTACTTTCCTCCCACTCACTTCTTTCGAGAGAAACTTCTTCTCTATAAAGGATCCATCTTAGCAACGAAAAACTTGCCTTCGGATCTGTGATAGAAGGTGTACCCAATAGTTACCTTTGGGTATTCTATGAAGACGCACTTCTCCGATTTGGGTTCGAGCTTATCAGGTGAAAACTTTTTCACATAAGCATCACAACTCCAAACTTTTAAGAAACGACAGCTTAGGTTTACTGTTAAACCATAGTTCATACGGTGTCGTCTCAACGGATTTAGATGGTGCCCTATTAAACGTGAATACAGCTGTCTCTAATGCATAAACCCAAAACGATATTGGTAAATCGGTAAGAGATATCATTGATCGCACCATATCAAAATAAAGTACGATTACGACGTTCGGACACACCATAACGTTGTGGTGTTCCAGGTGGCGTGAGCTGTGAAACTATTCCACTTTGTTTTAATTGAAGACCAAACTCGTAACTCAAATATTCATCTCCACGATCAGATCGCGGAAAATTTATTTTCTTGTTACGATGATTTTCTACTTCACTCTGAAATTCTTTGAACTTTTCAACTATTTCAGACTTATGTTTCATCAAAAGATATACGCATATCTGCTCAAATCATCTGTGAAGGTCAGAAAATAATGATACTTGCCACGAGCATCAACACTCATTGGATCGCATACATCGGTATGTATTATTTCCAACAAGTCTGTTGCTCGCTTCATTGTTCCGGAGAACGGAGTCTTAGTCATCTTGCCCATGAGGCATGGTTTCGCAAGCATCAAGTGATTCATAATCAAGTGATTCCAAAAGTCCATTAGCATGGAGTTTCTTCATGCGCTTTACACCAATATGAACTAAGCGGCGATTGCCACAAATAAGTTGCACTATCATTATTAACTTTGCATCTTTTGGTTTCAATATTATGAATAGGTGTATCACTACGATCGAGATCCAACGAACCATTTTCATTGGGTGTGTAACCATATAAGGTTTTATTCATGTAAACAGAAAAACAATTATTCTCTAACTTAAATGAATAACCGTTTTGCAATAAACATGATCAAATCATATTCATGCTCAACGCAAACACCAAATAACACTTATTTAGGTTCAACACTAATCCCGAAAGTATAGGGAGTGTGCGATGATGATCATATCAATCTTGGAACTATTTCCAATACACATCGTCACTTTACCCTTAACTAGTTTCTGTTCATTCTGCAATTCCCGTTTCGAGTTACTACTCTTAGCAACTGAACCAGTATCAAATACCGAGGGATTGCTACGAACGCTAGTAAAATACACATCAATAATCTGTATATATCAAATATACCTTTGTTCACTTTGCCATCCTTCTTATCTGCCAAAAACTTGGGGTAGTTCCTCTTCCAGTGACCAGTTCCATTGCAGCAAAAAGCACTTAGTCTCGGGCTTAGGTCCAGACTTGGGCTTCTTCACTTGAGCAGCAACTTGCTTGCCGTTCTTCTTGAAGTTCCCTTTCTTCCCTTTGCCCTTTTCTTTAAACTAGTGTTCTCGTCAACCATCAACACTTGATGTTTTTCTTGATTGCTACCTTCGTCGATTTCAGCATCACGAAGAGCTTTAGGAATTGTTTCTGTTATCCCTTGCATATTATAGTTCATCACGAAGTTCTACTAACTTGGTGATGGTGACTAGAGAATTCTGTCAATAACTATTTTATCTGGAAGATTAACTCCCACTTGATTCAAGCGATTGTAGTACCCAGACAATCTGAGCACATGCTCACTAGTTGAGCGATTCTCCTCCATCTTTTAGCTATAGAACTTGTTGGAGATTTCATATCTCTCAACTCGGGTATTTTGCTTGAAATATTAACTTCAATTCCTGGAACATCTCATATGGTCCATGTCGTTCAAAACATCTTTGAAGTCCCGATTCTAAGCCGTTAAGCATGGTGCACTAAACTATCAAGTAGTCATCATATTGAGCTAGCCAAACGTTCATAACGTATGCATCTGCTCCTGCAATAGGTCTGTCACCTTGCGGTGCATTAAGGACATAATTCTTCTGTACAGCAATGAGGATAAACCTCAGATCACGGATCCAATCCGCATCATTGCTACTAACATTTTTCAATACAATTTTCTCTAGGAACACATATAAAAACATAGGGAAGCAAAAACATAGGGAAGCAACAATGCGAGCTATTGATCTACAACATAATTTGCAAAATACTACCAGGACTAAGTTCATGATAAATTAAAGTTCAATTAATCACATTACTTAAGAACTCCCACTTAGATAGACATCCCTCTAATCTTCTAAGTGATTCGTGATCCATATCAACTACACCATGTCCGATCGTCACGTGAGATGGAGTAGTTTCAGCAGTGAACATCAATATGTTGATCATATCTACTATATGATTCACGCTCGACCTTCGGTCTCCGTGTTCGAGGCCATATCTGTTATATGCTAGGCTCGTCAAGTTTAACTTTGAGTATTCGCGCGTGCAACTGTTTTGCACCGTTGTATTTGAGCGTAGAGCCTATCACACCCGATCATCACGTGGTGTCTCAAAGACGAAGAACTTTCATAGCGGTGCATACTCGGGAGAACACTTCTTGATAATTTAGTGAGAGATCATCTTATGAAGCTACCGCCGAACTAAGCAAAATAATATGTATAAAAGATAAACATCACATGCAATCAAAATATGTGACATGATATGGCCATCATCATTTTGTGCCTTTGATCTCCATCTCCAAAGCATCGTCATGATTTCCATCGTCACCGGCATGACACCATGATCTCCATCATCTTGATCTATATCAATGTGTCGTCACATGGTCGTCTTGCCAACTATTTCTCTTGCAACTATTGATATCGCATAGCGATAAAGTAAAGCAATTATTTGGCGCTTGCATCTTATGCAATAAAGAGACAACCATAAGGCTTCTGCCAGTTGCCGATAACTTCAACAAAACATGATCATCTCATACAACAACTTATATCTTATCACGTCTTGACCATATCACATCACAACATGCCCTGCAAAAACAAGTTAGACGTCCTCTACTTTGTTGTTGCAAGTTTTACGTGGCTGCTACGGGCTTAGCAAGAACCATTCTTACCTACGCATCAAAACCACAACGATAGTTTGTCAAGTTGGTGCTGTTTTAACCTTCGCAAGGACCGGGCGTAGCCACACTCGGTTCAACTAAAGTGAGAGAGACAGACACCGCTTGGTCACCTTTAAGCAACGAGTGCTCATGGCGGTGAAACCAGTCTCGCGTAAGCGTCTGGCGTAATGTCGGCCCGGCGCTTCATCTCACAATACCGCCGAACCAAAGTATGACATGCTGGTAAGCAGTATGACTTGTATCGCCCACAACTCACTTGTGTTCTACTCGTGCATATGACATCTACGCATAAAACCAGGCTCGGATACCACTGTTGGGGAACGTAGTAATTTCAAAAAAATTCTTACGCACACGCAAGATCATGGTGATGGCATAGCAACGAGAGGGGAGAGTATTGTCCACGTACCCTCGTGAGACCGAAGCGAAGCGTTATGACAACGCGGTTGATGTAGTCGACGTCTTCACGATTCGACCGATCCAAGTACCGAGCGTCACGGCACCTCCGAGTTCAGCACACGTTCAGCTCGATGGCGATCCCGGACTCGATCCAGCAAAGTGTCGGGATGAGTTCGTCAAGACGACGGCGTGGTGGCGAAGATGATGCTCTACGGCGCAGGGCTTCGCCTAAACTCATGACGATATGACCGAGGTGGAATATGGTGGAGGGAGCACCGACACGGCTAAGGAACGATCCGTAGATCAACTTGTGTGTTCATGGGGTGCCCCTGCCCCGTATATAAAGGAGTGGAGGAGGGAGGGCGGCCCTCTCTATGGCGGCGCCCTAGGGGAGTCCTACTCCCACCGGGAGTAGGATTCCCCCTTTCCTAGTCCAACTAGGAACCCTTCCATGTAGTAGGAGTAGGAGAGAAGGAAAGGGAAGAGAGAAGGAGAAGGAAGGAAGGTGCCCCTTCCCTAGTCCAATTCGGACTAGTCCAAGGGGAAGGGTGCGGCCACTCTTTTGGCCCTTTCTCTCCTTTCCCGTATGGCCCAAAGAGGCCCAATACGAATTCCCGCAACTCTCCGGTACTCCCAAAAATACCGAATCACTCGGAACCTTTCCGAACTCGAATATAGTCGTCCAATATATCGATCTTTACGTCTCGACCATTTGAGACTCCTCGTCATGTCCCGATCTCATCCGGGACTCGAACTCCTTGGTACATCAAAACTCATAAACTCATAATATAAGCATCATCGAAACCTTAAGCGTGCGGACCCTACGGGTTCGAGAACTATGTAGACATGACCTAGAACTATTCTCGGTCAATAACCAATAGCGGAACCTGGATGCCCATATTGGCTCCTACATATTCTCGAAGATCTTTATCGGTCAAACCGCATAACAACATCGTTGTTCCCTTTGTCATCGGTATGTTACTTGCCCGAGATTCGATCGTCGGTATCCAATACCTAGTTCAATCTCGTTACGGCAAGTCTCTTTACTCGTTACGTAATGCATCATTCCGTAACTAACTCATTAGCTACATTGCTTGCAAGGCTTATAGTGATGTGCATTACCGAGAGGGCCAGAGATACCTCTCCGACAATCGGAGTGACAAAACCTAATCTCAAATCGCCAACCCAACATGTACCTTTGGAGACACCTGTAGTACTCCTTTATAATCACCCGATTCGTTGTGACGTTTGGTAGCACCAAAGTGTTCCTCCGTGGCGGAGTTGCATAATCTCATAGTTACAGGAACATGTATAAGTCATGAAGAAAGCAATAGCAACATACTAAACGATCGAGTGCTAAGCTAACGGAATGGGTCATGTCAATCACATCATTCTCCTAATAATGTGATCCCGTTAATCAAATGACAACTCATGTCTATGGCTAGGAAACTTAACCATCTTTGATCAACGAGCTAGTCAAGTAGAGGCATACTAGTGACACTCTGTTTATCTATGTATTCACACATGTATTATGTTTCCGGTTAATACAATTCTAGCATGAATAATAAACATTTATCATGATATAAGGAAATAAATAATAACTTTATTATTGCCTCTAGGGCATATTTCCTTCAGTCTCCCACTTGCACTAGAGTCAATAATCTAGTTCACATCACCATGTGATTCAACACTAATAGTTCACATCACCATGTGATTAACACCCATAGTTCACATCGTCATGTGACCTACACCCAATGGGTTTACTAGAGTCAGTAATCTAGTTCACATCGCTTATGTGATTAACACCCAAAGAGTACTAAGGTGTGATCATGTTTTGCTTGTGAGATAATTTTAGTCAGCAGGTACATCACATACAGATCCGTAAGTATTCTTGAATTCTATGTCTACAATGCTCGCGCAGAGCTACTCTAGCTAATTGCTCCCACTTTCAATATGTATCTAGATCGAGACTTAGAGTCATCCAGATCTGTGTCAAAACTTGCATCGGCGTAACTTTTACGGACGAACCTTTTATCACCTCCATAATCGAGAAATATTTCCTTATTCCACTAAGGATAATTTTGACCGCTGTCCAGTGATCTACTCTTAGATCACTATTGTACTCCCTTGCTTAACACAGTGTAGGGTATACAATAGATCTGGTACACAGCATGGCATACTTTATAGAAAATATGGCTGAGGCATAGGGAATGACTTTCATTCTCTTTCTATCTTCTGCCGTGGTCGGGCTTCGAGTCTTACTCAATTTCACACCTTTTCAACACAGACAAGAACTTTTCTTTGACTGTTCCATTTTGAACTACTTCAAAATCTTGACAAGGTATGTACTTATTGAAAAAACTTATCAAGCGTCTTGATCTCAATAGATCTTGATGCTCAATATGTAAGTAGTTTCTTGAGGTCTTTCTTTGAAAAACTCCTTTCAAATACTCCTTTATGCTTTGCAGAATAATTCTACATTATTTCCGATCAACAATATGTCACTCACATATACTTATCAGAAATGTTGTAGTGCTCCCACTCACTTTCTTGCAAATACATGCTTCTCCAAAAGTCTGTATAAAACCATATGCTTTGATCACACTATCAAAGCGTTTATTCCAACTCGAGATGCTTGCACCAGTCCATAGATGGATCATTGAAGCTTGCACATTTTGTTAGCTCCTTTAGGATTGACAAAACCTTCTGGTTGCATCATATACAACTCTTCTTTAATAAATCCATTAAAGAATGTAGTTTTGACATCCATTTGCCAGATTTCATAAAATGTGGCAATTGCTAACATGATTCGGACAGATTTAAGCATCGCTACAGTTGAGAAAATCTCATTGTAGTCAACACCTTGAACTTGTCGAAAACCTTTTGTGACAAGTCGAGCTTTGTAGATAGTAACACTACTATCAGTGTCCGTCTTCCTCTTGAAGATCCATTTATTTAACATGGCTTGCTGATCATCGAGCAAGTCAATCAAAGTCCATACTTTGTTCTCATACATGGATCCTATCTCAGATTTCATGGCCTCAAGCCATTTCGCGAATCTGGGCTCATCATCGCTTCCTCATAGTTCGTAGGTTCATCATGGTCTAGTAACATGACTTCCGAACATGATTACCGTACCACTCAGTGCGGATCTTACTCTGGAAGACCTACGAGGTTTGGTAGCAACTTGATCTGAAGTTTCATGATCATCATCAATAACTTCCTCACTAATTGGTGTAGGAATCACTTTGGAACTGATTTACGTGATGAACTACTTTCCAATAAGGAGAAGATACAATTACCTCATGAAGTTCTACTTTCCTCCCACTCACTTCTTTCGAGAGAAACTTCTTCTCTATAAAGGATCCATCTTAGCAACGAAAAACTTGCCTTCGGATCTGTGATAGAAGGTGTACCCAATAGTTACCTTTGGGTATTCTATGAAGACGCACTTCTCCGATTTGGGTTCGAGCTTATCGGTGAAAACTTTTCACATAAGCATCACAACTCAAACTTTTAAGAAACGACAGCTTAGGTTTTTGTTAAACCATAGTTCATACGGTGTCGTCTCAGCGGTTTAGATGGTGCCCTATTAAGCGTGAATACAGCTGTCTCTAATGCATAAACCCAAAACGATATTGGTAAATCGGTAAGAGATATCATTGATCGCACCATATCAAAATAAAGTACGATTCTGACGTTCGGACACACCATAACGTTGTGGTGTTCCAGGTGGCGTGAGCTGTGAAACTATTCCACTTTGTTTTAATTGAAGACCAAACTCGTAACTCAAATATTCATCTCCACGATCAGATCGCGGAAAATTTATTTTCTTGTTACGATGATTTTCTACTTCACTCTGAAATTCTTTGAACTTTTCAACTATTTCAGACTTATGTTTCATCAAAAAGATATACACATATCTGCTCAAATCATCTGTGAAGGTCAGAAAATAATGATACTTGCCACGAGCATCAACACTCATTGGATCGCATACATCGGTATGTATTATTTCCAACAAGTCTGTTGCTCGCTTCATTGTTCCGGAGAATGGAGTCTTAGTCATCTTGCCCATGAGGCATGGTTCGCAAGCATCAAGTGATTCATAATCAAGTGATTCCAAAAGTCCATTAGCATGGAGTTTCTTCATGCGCTTTACACCAATATGAACTAAACGGCAGTGCCACAAATAAGTTGCACTATCATTATTAACTTTGCATCTTTTGGTTTCAATATTATGAATAGGTGTATCACTACGATCGAGATCCAACGAACCATTTTCATTGGGTGTGTAACCATATAAGGTTTTATTCATGTAAACAGAAAAACAATTATTCTCTAACTTAAATGAATAACCGTTTTGCAATAAACATGATCAAATCATATTCATGCTCAACGCAAACACCAAATAACACTTATTTAGGTTCAACACTAATTCCGAAAGTATAGGGAGTGTGCGATGATGATCATATCAATCTTGGAACTATTTCCAATACACATCGTCACTTTACCCTTAACTAGTTTCTGTTCATTCTGCAATTCCCGTTTCGAGTTACTACTCTTAGCAACTGAACCAGTATCAAATACCGAGGGATTGCTACGAACACTAGTAAAATACACATCAATAATCTGTATATATCAAATATACCTTTGTTCACTTTGCCATCCTTCTTATCTGCCAAAAACTTGGGGTAGTTCCTCTTCCAGTGACCAGTTCCATTGCAGCAAAAAGCACTTAGTCTCAGGCTTAGGTCCAGACTTGGGCTTCTTCACTTGAGCAGCAACTTGCTTGCCGTTCTTCTTGAAGTTCCCTTTCTTCCCTTTGCCCTTTTCTTTAAACTAGTGTTCTCGTCAACCATCAACACTTGATGTTTTCTTGATTGCTACCTTAAATCGATTTCAGCATCACGAAGAGCTTTAGGAATTGTTTTGTTATCCCTTGCATATTATAGTTCATCACGAAGTTCTACTAACTTGGTGATGGTGACTAGAGAATTCTGTCAATAACTATTTTATCTGGAAGATTAACTCCCACTTGATTCAGCGATTGTAGTACCGGACAATCTGAGCACATGCTCACTAGTTGAGCGATTCTCCTCCATCTTTTAGCTATAGAACTTGTTGGAGATTTCATATCTCTCAACTCGGTATTTTGCTTGAAATATTAACTTCAATTCCTGGAACATCTCATATGGTCCATGACGTTCAAAACATCTTTGAAGTCCCGATTCTAAGCCGTTAAGCATGGTGCACTAAACTATCAAGTAGTCATCATATTGAGCTAGCCAAGCGTTCATAACGTATGCATCTGCTCCTGCAATAGGTCTGTCACCTTGCGGTGCATTAAGGACATAATTCTTACAGACAGCAATGAGGATAAACCTCAGATCACGGATCCAATCCGCATCATTGCTACTAACATTTTCAATACAATTTTCTCTAGGAACACATATAAAAACATAGGGAAGCAAAAACATAGGGAAGCAACAATGCGAGCTATTGATCTACAACATAATTTGCAAAATACTACCGGGACTAAGTTCATGATAAATTAAAGTTCAATTAATCACATTACTTAAGAACTCCCACTTAGATAGACATCCTCTAATCTTCTAAGTGATTCGTGATCCATATCAACTACACCATGTCCGATCGTCACGTGAGATGGAGTAGTTTCAGCAGTGAACATCAATATGTTGATCATATCTACTATATGATTCACGCTCGACCTTCGGTCTCCGTGTTCGAGGCCATATCTGTTATATGCTAGGCTCGTCAAGTTTAACCTGAGTATTCAGCGCGTGCAACTGTTTTGCACCGTTGTATTTGAGCGTAGAGCCTATCACACCCGATCATCACGTGGTGTCTCAGCACGAAGAACTTTCGCAACGGTGCATACTCAGGGAGAACACTTCTTGATAATTTAGTGAGAGATCATCTTATGAAGCTACCGCCGAACTAAGCAAAATAATATGTATAAAAGATAAACATCACATGCAATCAAAATATGTGACATGATATGGCCATCATCATTTTGTGCCTTTGATCTCCATCTCCAAAGCATCGTCATGATTTCCATCGTCACCGGCATGACACCATGATCTCCATCATCTTGATCTATATCAATGTGTCGTCACATGGTCGTCTTGCCAACTATTTCTCTTGCAACTATTGATATCGCATAGCGATAAAGTAAAGCAATTATTTGGCGCTTGCATCTTATGCAATAAAGAGACAACCATAAGGCTTCTGGCCATTGCCGATAACTTCAACAAAACATGATCATCTCATACAACAACTTATATCTCATCACGTCTTGACCATATCACATCACAACATGCCCTGCAAAAACAAGTTAGACGTCCTCTACTTTGTTGTTGCAAGTTTTACGTGGCTGCTACGGGCTTAGCAAGAACCATTCTTACCTACGCATCAAAACCACAGCGATAGTTTGTCAAGTTGGTGCTGTTTTAACCTTCGCAAGGACCGGGCGTAGCCACACTCAGTTCAACTAAAGTGAGAGAGCAGACACCCGCCAGTCACCTTTAAGCAACGAGTGCTGCAGCGGTGAAACCAGTCTCGCGTAAGCGTCTGGCGTAATGTCGGTCCGGGCCGCTTCATCTCACAATACCGCCGAACCAAAGTATGACATGCTGGTAAGCAGTATGACTTGTATCGCCCACAACTCACTTGTGTTCTACTCGTGCATATGACATCTACGCATAAAACCAGGCTCGGATACCACTGTTGGGGAACGTAGTAATTTCAAAAAAATTCCTACGCACAAGCAAGATCATGGTGATGGCATAGCAACGAGAGGGGAGAGTATTGTCCGTACCCTCGTGAGACCGTAAGCGAAGCGTTATGACAACGGTTGATGTAGTCGTGCGTCTTCACGATTCGACCGATCCAAGTACCGAACGACGGCACCTCCGAGTTCAGCACACGTTCAGCTCGATGGCGATCCCGGACTCCGATCCAGCAAAGTGTCGGGATGAGTTCCCACAAGACGACGACGGCGTGGTGGCGAAGATGATGCTCTACGGCGCGGGCTTCGCCTAAACTCCATGACGATATGACCGAGGTGGAATATGGTGGAGGGAGCACCGCACACGGCTAAGGAGCGATCCGTAGATCAACTTGTGTGTTCATGGGGTGCCCCTGCCCCGTATATAAAGGAGTGGAGGAGGGAGGGCGGCCCTCTCTATGGCGCGCCCTAGGGGAGTCCTACTCCCACCGGAGTAGGATTCCCCTTTCCTAGTCAACTAGGAACCCTTCCATGTAGTAGGAGTAGGAGAGAAGGAAAGGGAAGAGAGAAGGAGAAGGAAGGAAGGCGCGCCTTCCCTAGTCAATTCGGACTAGTCCAAGGGAGGGTGCGGCCACTCTTTTGGCCCTTTCTCTCCTTTCCCGTATGGCCCAAAGAGGCCCAATACGAATTCCCGCAACTCTCGGTACTCCCAAAAATACCGAATCACTCGGAACCTTTCCGAACTCGAATATAGTCGTCAATATATCGATCTTTACGTCTCGACCATTTCGAGACTCCTCGTCATGTCCCCGATCTCATCCGGGACTCGAACTCCTTGGTACATCAAAACTCATAAACTCATAATATAAGCATCATCGAAACCTTAAGCGTGCGGACCCTACGGGTTCGAGAACTATGTAGACATGACCTAGAACTATTCTCGGTCAATAACCAATAGCGGAACCTGGATGCCCATATTGGCTCCTACATATTCTCGAAGATCTTTATCGGTCAAACCGCATAACAACATCGTTGTTCCCTTTGTCATCGGTATGTTACTTGCCCGAGATTCGATCGTCGGTATCCAATACCTAGTTCAATCTCGTTACGGCAAGTCTCTTTACTCGTTACGTAATGCATCATTCCGTAACTAACTCATTAGCTACATTGCTTGCAAGGCTTATAGTGATGTGCATTACCGAGAGGGCCAGAGATACCTCTCCGACAATCGGAGTGACAAAACCTAATCTCAAATCGCCAACCCAACATGTACCTTTGGAGACACCTGTAGTACTCCTTTATAATCACCCATTTACGTTGTGACGTTTGGTAGCACCAAAGTGTTCCTCCGTAAGCGGGAGTTGCATAATCTCATAGTTACAGGAACATGTATAAGTCATGAAGAAAGCAATAGCAACATACTAAACGATCGAGTGCTAAGCTAACGGAATGGGTCATGTCAATCACATCATTCTCCTAATAATGTGATCCCGTTAATCAAATGACAACTCATGTCTATGGCTAGGAAACTTAACCATCTTTGATCAACGAGCTAGTCAAGTAGAGGCATACTAGTGACACTCTGTTTATCTATGTATTCACACATGTATTATGTTTCCGGTTAATACAATTCTAGCATGAATAATAAACATTTATCATGATATAAGGAAATATTTAATAACTTTATTATTGCCTCTAGGGCATATTTCCTTCAGTCTCCCACTTGCACTAGAGTCAATAATCTAGTTCACATCACCATGTGATTCAACACTAATAGTTCACATCACCATGTGATTAACACCCATAGTTCACATCGTCATGTGACCTACACCCAATGGGTTTACTAGAGTCAGTAATCTAGTTCACATCGCTTATGTGATTAACACCCAAAGAGTACTAAGGTGCGATCATGTTTTGCTTGTGAGATAATTTTAGTCAACGGGTCTGTCACATACAGATCCGTAAGTATTTTGTGAATTCTATGTCTACAATGCTCTGCACAGAGCTACTCTAGCTAATTGCTCCCACTTTCAATATGTATCTAGATCGAGACTTAGAGTCATTTAGATCTGTGTCAAAACTTGCATCGACGTAACTTTTTACGACGAACCTTTTGTCACCTCCATAATCGAGAAATATTTCCTTATTCCACTAAGGATAATTTTGACCGCTGTCCAGTGATCTACTCTTAGATTACTATTGTACTCCCTTGCTTAACACAGTGTAGGGTATACAATAGATCTGGTACACAGCATGGCATACTTTATAGAAAATATGGCTGAGGCATAGGGAATGACTTTCATTCTCTTTCTATCTTCTGCCGTGGTCGGGCTTCGAGTCTTACTCAATTTCACACCTTTGCAACACAGACAAGAACTTTTCTTTGACTGTTCCATTTTGAACTACTTCAAAATCTTGACAAGGTATGTACTTATTGAAAAAAATTATCAAGCGTCTTGATCTCAATAGATCTTGATGCTCAATATGTAAGTAGTTTTACTGAGGTCTTTCTTTGAAAAACTCCTTTCAAATACTCCTTTATGCTTTGCAGAATAATTCTACATTATTTCCGATCAACAATATGTCATTCACATATACGACATGGCACGGCGGCGGCAAGCTCGGCCGTGGTCGGAGGACGGGGCTAGGGGACGGGAATGGAGGGGCGAGCAAGGGGGAAAAGAGCAGGAGCTCACAGGGATGCGGCAGGGTAGGTCAGCGGCCTCGGAGACGCTCTGGACGAGGCGGATCGACGGGGTCGATCTCCGGGCACCGAAGATGAAGACGACGATGCTCCGGTCAACTGGGGCATCCTCTGGTCGCGTGCGTCGGGTGTGTGGCTCCACGGGGTCGTGGCGGAGCTTAGGGATCGGAGTGAGATCGAGGGAGTGGCTGCGGCCATGGTGGAGCTCGTCGGTGGTGGCGGCTCTGTCGGGTGAGCTCGGGGAAGAGAGCCGGGGAGGAGAGAGGGAGCAGCGAGTGAGGGAGAGGAGCGAGGGACACGGGCGTCGTCGTGGTGTCGCTAGGAGGGCCGGGAAGCAGGAGGTGGCGTCCGATCGCGCGTGAGGCGACACGCCCTGCCCGATGGCAGAGGTAGACGACGGGTGAGGGTTTGCGGTGGTGGGCTGGGCGAGCGGAAGCTGGGCGGCTCTGCTGCAGTGGCGCTGTAAGTTTCCTGCTCTGTTTTATGTCATTCTGTTTTCTAGTTTTTGCTATTTGTTTTGATTTAGTAATAATACCAAACCATTTCATAAAATCCTCAGGAGCAGTTATGGGTGCTTTCTGAATTATTTCAGGACCCTTAACAATTTCCAACATTTTTGGAGCATCTAATATATATATATAGCATTTAAAGGCCCCAATTCAAATACAATATGAGTTAATTTAAAAATCCAGAGTGGCCTAAAAATAAGTGCATTACTTTTGGCAGAGGTTTTCACCTTCATAAAAAATAATGAATTTTTCTAAAGGCATTCTGGGTTCATTGAAAATATTTTTATTTTGATCCTAAATGCATTTCATTTAGTGCTAGGGTTTGTCATCCCCATTTCAAATTTCATGAAAATTAAACATGATGCATGGATGCAATGCCACTAGTTACAAGCAAGCTCTAGGGCTGTGACAATCCATATGACAGAGAACCCAGGCCGACATGGCTAGTCGTGAACCCAAAGCGGCACTAACCCATGGGGACAGGCATACATGAATCACATCGAGCATGTCGGTCATCAACGTATGAATTCGGGCTGTAGCACTGGGCTAACAGGACTCCGGTATCCCGGGCTGTAGCAGGCTAGACAGGACTCCGAATATCACCGCGTGACATTTCCCGAAGGACAGACATAAGAACGAAGTGAAACACATGCCGGCCGATCAAGTGTCGAGCAGTAGTCTTTGGGCTAGCAGGACTCGGTGAACTGGGCTGTAGCGGACTACTATCGCTCAGAAGCACGAGACTACATTTCCCCATAAGAGGCTGCCAAGGATAAACAACTAGATTGTCGGATCCCACACATACCAAGCATTTCAAACATACACACAATATGCTCAATATGTGTAAATACAACATGGCATCACAACATAACTCTACGACTCAAATATTTATTCATTAGGCTCCGAGGAGCGAGATATTACAAACATGGGTCTCATGACCCAACACTCAGAGCATACAAGTCAAAGCACAAGCGGAAACTTAACATGTCTGAGTACAGACATCTACAAATGAAAAAGGCTGAGAAGCCTGACTATCTACCAGATCCTATCGAGGGCACAAGATCGTAGCTGAGGTAACAAGCTAAACGTCGAAGTCCACGCGGAACTACTAGCGAGACTGAAGTCTCTCTGCAAAAACATAAAATAGGCAAACGTGAGTACAAACGTACTCAGCAAGACTTACATCAGAACTAACTACATATGCATCATTATAAAAAGGGGGTGGTGGAGTTTGACTGCAGCAAGCCAGCTTTGACTCGGTGGCTATCCTGAACTACGACTGCAAGTAACTCTTTTGAGGTGGCGCACATGAGTCCACATATTCACCATATCAATACACCACTATGGATCCGCTCCCGTCTCCCTACGAGAACGCCACCCATAACACTCACGCTTATCTTGCGCATTTTAGAGTATCCACTTTCACTTGTCTATGAACTGATATAGGCAACCCGAAGTCCTTTTCGCGGACACGGCTATTGAATATATCATATTAACCTGCAGGGTGTACTTCTTCACACGCTCTCACCACTTACCGTTGTTTACACGACATGTACTCGGCAACCTTCAAGCGGAAGCCCAGCGAGGGTGTCGGCCACGGCCTACCTAAACACTCAAGTCCCTAGTCCAGGTTTATCGCCTATTCGGGTTCCATCCCAGGAGTCGGCCGAGGTTTCCACTAACGGCCCCGAACGATGTGTGCAGGGTTCCGAGATACCAAGCGGGCATTGGTACACCGGCCACGGTGTATCTACCGCATCATAGCCCACCCCTAGGGTCAGTGCTACGCACGGCCTCCAACACATATCCTACAAACACCAGAAACTAGTTGCAACTCCTGGACAGAGGACAAGGGTGATTAAGAAGCCGAGAGAGTCAATTAAGGATCAAAATGTGTGGTAGTAACTGTTTCATGGATCACAAACACAGAACTCAGTTCCTGAGGACGGCTGCAATGAGACAACTCACCATGTACTCCTACATGGCCTCTCACCGCTACCTTTACCAAATCGTGTTCACACACTTAGCTCACACACAGTAGGACATGTTCACACAACTCCGACTCATCCCCGATGAATCAGACCTGACTCAACTCTAAGCAGTAGCAGGCATGACAAACAAGCATGAATGAGTAGGCACAACATGGCTCAAACAACTCCTACTCATGCTAGTGGGTTTCATCTAATTACTGTGGAATGACAGGTCATGCAGAGGATAAAGGGGTTCAGCTACCGCAGCAAGTAACACATGAGTCGTTGTTGTCCTAATGTAGTAAAATAGAGCAGGAGCGAGAGAGTGGGATTATATCGAAATGAACAAGGGGTTTTTGCTTGCCTGACACTTCTGAAGATAATATAGTTCTTCATCGGTGTCATCGATCACGTCGTCGGTACACGTCTTACTGAGAGGGGACAAGCACCGGCAAACAAAGAAGAAGCGCAATCAATGCAATGCACAAATATGATGCATGATAATGTCATGGCAATATGTTGTTGATTGAGCTAGTGCAACTAGCAACCATATTAAATGAAGTTGGTTTGAACCAAGGGTTCAAATTCAAACTCCATATGTGAAATTCAAATGCCATTTAATTGAAATGTCCTAAACAGCAACTTTAAGTTGTTCCAACATGCATGAAAATGGTACAGATGGATAGATTGGATTTTTCTGATCATTTTTCATATATAAATTATTTCAATCTGAGCTACGGTTGAATTACTATGAATTTTAGAAGTTTCGACTATTTCCTGGAATTTCCTGAATTATAATAAATCTAGAAAAAGAGTTATTGCGTCAGCCTGACATCAGTGTGATGTCAGCAGGTCAACGAAGCCAGGTCCAGGTTAAACCTGACCAATGGGGCCCACTGGTCAGTGACTCAATTAACTAACAGGGTTGATTAGGATTAACTAATCAAATTAACAGGCGCTGGGCCCACTGTCAGTGTCAGAAGTGGGGTGATTAGTCCTAAACTAAACGAGTCAGGGGCGGGGCCCACATGTAATGATCCCAGGGAGGTCAAACCCCGGGTCGAACGGTCAAACGCGCCGGTGTTGTGACGCCGGCGAGGCCAGACGCGGCGGAGGGCTGCGGGATCGCGTCTCCGGCGACCAAACCAACGGCGGAGGCCATCTACGCATTGCCCATGCTCGTCCGCATCGACTAGTGCCATTGGTTTCGCCGGAGGTGGCCTAGAACGACGGCGGCGTCCGCTTGGGCGGCGGCCGGAGTTTGGCGGGGAGGGGGGAAGGAGCTACGGTGCATGGCAGGGGCGGGTGTTGGTCGTGTTCGGCTCCTGTGAGCTCGGTGAGCACGGAGACACGTTCAAAAACGGGCGGGGGCGACTGTGGCCACGACAACGACATGGCACGGCGGCGGCAAGCTCGGCCGTGGTCGGAGGACGGGGCTAGGGGACGGGAATGGAGGGGCGAGCAAGGGGGAAAAGAGCAGGAGCTCACAGGGATGCGGCAGGGTAGGTCAGCGGCCTCGGAGACGCTCTGGACGAGGCGGATCGACGGGGTCGATCTCCGGGCACCGGAGATGAAGACGACGATGCTCCGGTCAACTGGGGCATCCTCTGGTCGCGTGCGTCGGGTGTGTGGCTCCACGGGGTCGTGGCGGAGCTTAGGGATGCGGAGAGAGATCGAGGGAGTGGCTGCGGCCATGGTGGAGCTCGTCGGTGGCGGCGGCTCCGTTCGGGTGAGCTCAGGGAAGAGAGCCAGGGGAGGAGAGAGGGAGCAGCGAGTGAGGGAGAGGAGCGAGGGGACACGGGGCGTCGTCGTGGTGTCGCTAGGAGGGCCGGGGAAGCAGGAGGTGGCGTCCGATGCGCGTGCGGGCGACACGCCTCTGCCAGTAGGCAGAGGTAGACGACGGGGTGAGGGGGTTTGCGGTGGTGGGCTGGGCCAGAACGGAAGCTGGGCCGGCTCTGCTGCAGGTGAGCGCCAGGTAAGTTTCCCTGCTCTGTTTTATTTCTGTTCTGTTTTTCTAGTTTTTGCTATTTGTTTTGATTTAGTAATAATACCAAACCATTTCATAAAATCCTGGGAACAGTTATGGGTGCTTTCTGAATTATTTCAGGGACCCTTAACAATTTCCAACATTTTTGGAGCATCTAAAATATATATATAGCATTTAAAGGCCCCAATTCAAATACAATATGAGTTAATTTAAAAATCCAGAGTGGCCTAAAAATAAGTGCATTATTTTTGGCAGAGGTTTTCACCTTCATCAAAAATAATGAATTTTTCTAAAGGCATTACGGGTTCATTGAAAATATTTTATTTTGATCCTAAATGCATTTCATTTAGTGCTAGGGTTTGTCATCCCCATTTCAAATTTCATGAAAATTAAACATGATGCATGGATGCAATGCCACTAGTTACAAGCAAGCTCTAGGGCTGTGACAACTCACCCCACTAAACAAGAATCTCGTCCGAGATTCAAGGCGTGAGTAAGAAGGCGGAGGGACACAAGCTAGCACAAACTTCACGATCCAGATGTCTTTCTCGAGGATGTTGATTCATTGCATCATCTTGATCTCGGCGTCTTGCTTTGAGAACTACATCCAACATGACAACGAGTAAAGGAAGAATTTTAAAATAATCGATCTCCACGAGGTTCGAGCAACTTAGGATCATCTTAATGATCACAAGATCAACTCACGGAATGATACATAAAAACATCTACGGGCGGGAGGCAAAACATGCATCGGGAGGGACGGAAGAAACAATTTTACGAGGGTTTCAAAGTAGCGAGGAAATTGTCATGATTCCATAGCGGGCACCTCGGGGAGGTGACGAAGAACTATTCCCTTAAGTGGCAAAAAGAATTACTTTTGATTCAGAGACCATTGAAACTCTTCGTACCAGCCTAAGGCAATTCACAACGATCGTTTGGCGGAGTGCAAGGGAATGGCATACCCGGACTAGGATGGATGATGTGGACTACCTTGTTGAATACAACGCAATGGATGATTTTGCTTATCATCGGAAATGGATGGGACCCATAGCAAGTCCACTTTTGAGGATGATCCTAGACAGCAACTGCTGGGAAGGACAGCCCATGGAGAATTGGCACAAGGCGGTTGGGAACAGAATGCAAATGTCGGAAAGGTTCCAACCATCATATCTGCCTGAGATTCAGATCTGGCTAGAAACAGGATACTTCAGACTCAACATGTCTGAAAAGAAAGTTTGCAACACAATTCGACGAGATGGCATTGCGAGATTCTCGAGGAATGAACCAAGGTAGCAAGCTCCAAAACATGAGCTGGTTCTGCTAAACACATGTGAACATGCTGTCCTAGACAAACATGATCACATGGTAGTATTATAATGAAACACTACCGAGTTCAGGTTGGGAACCATCATCGAGGATAACGAAGTCCTAACATAAGTCATGATTCTTAAGAAGGAACTTCTTCTCCTTGAGCAAATCAGTCAGTGGCTTGGTGTGCTAGGAATACATATAGAATGAAGGTTGCAAGTCTCCAGACTACAGAATACCTTGCACATATGCATGACTGACTTGGGATGATTCCAAGGGAAACAAAACAAACCTTTCTCAAATTCATGGCGGCAACTTGCGCCTAATGCACGTGAATTAGACGAAGTCACTTCTTTCATCCAAACATAGGCTTCATGAACGAAGCACGAAGGTAATGCTTACAAAGTTTCCAACACTAGGTTGATGTTCAACATGAATCATGGGGGAGACAAAATGCTGCTGATGGGCTCAACAACAACTCATCGGAATTTCCATATCACTGGACTTCCACCATCATGTGAACACGGTGATAGCATTGGTCAGACCAAAAGATGTAATGGTGTATGCGCGAGGGATCAACCACGAGTAAGACAACATTACGAGCATCATTGGTACTGATTTGATTTGACGATAGCCCACACTCAAATCAAAGGATTGATGAGACAATAGGTCCAGCAACTGATCACAGGGACCAATCGATGAAGATATCATCTTTCTTCAACACAAACTACACAAGAATATCCCTTTGGAACGAACTAAGTTAGGCAAGCTTTTATCTTCCAACTTTCCAAGTTGTTGTCTAGCTTAACCAACTAGCTCAGGGATAACCAACACAGATTCTTGGAGAAAGGGTGGTTCACAAGAAACCAACTTGATCACGAACTCAACATAGCGGTCAAGTGACGACCTGGTGATACTTCCGAGAAGATATTCAGAATATCACGAACCACCGGTATGTTACTAAGCTCGAGAGCAATCTTGCTTTTCAGGGCAAGATGATATGATCAAAAGAGTGAGGGATTGACGAAATCCTAACTCATCAATCGAAGTGTGCACCAGAAATAAGGACTAGGTAGCACGATCAATCTTAGGATGATGATTAAATAACCAACACGCTAAGAATGAGAATATTGTCCATTAGCTTCCAAGCAACGAGTTGCTCGGAGTATTGATTTCACACATCATAATTCACTTGCTGGCATTCCGGTTACAACAATACTGTTGGGGAACGTAGTAATTTCAAAAAATTTCCTACGCACACGCAAGACCATGGTGATGGCATAGCAACGAGAGGGGAGAGTATATGTCCACGTACCCTCGTATATGTCCACGTACGTCTTCACGATCCGACCGATCCAAGTACCGAACGTACGACACCTCCGTGTTCAGCACACGTTCAGCTCGATGACGATCCCCGGGCTCCGATCCAGCAAAGCGTCGGGGATGAGTTCCGTCAACCGACGGCGTGGTGGCGATGATGATGCTCCACCGATGCAGGGCTTCGCCTAAGCTCATGACGATATGACTTCACCGGCGCGGGGCTTCGCCTAAGCTCATGACGATATGACGAAGTGGAATATGGTGGAGGGGGCACCGCACACGGCTAAGGAACGATCCGTAGATCAACTTGTGTGTCATGGGGTGCCCCCTGCCCCGTATATAAAGGAGCAAGGGGTGCGGCCGGCCCTAGGGGAGGCGCTGAGGAGTCCTACTCCCACGGGAGTAGGACTCCCCCTTCCTAGTTGGATTAGGATTGGGGAGGGAAGAGGAAGAGGGGCCGCCCCCTCTCCTTCTCCTATTCGGACTAGAGGGGGAGGGGCGGCCTGCCCTGGCGGCCCTTCCTCTTCTCCCTTATGGCCCATCAAGGCCCATTGACCCCTCGGGGTTCCGTAACCCCGGTGTTCGAATAAAATCCTGTTTTCATCCGAACCTTTCCGAAGTCAAACATAGGCTTCCAATATATCAATCTTTATGTCTCGACCATTTGAGACTCCTCGTCATGTCCGTGATCACATCCGGGACTCGAACAACCTTGGTACATCAATACTTATAAACTCATAATAAAGCTGTCATCGAAACGTTAAGCGTGCGGACCCTACGGGTTCGAGAACTATGTAGACATGACCTAGAACCATTCTCGGTCAATAACCAATAGCGGAACCTGGATGCCCATATTGGTTCCTACATATTCTACGAAGATCTTTATCGGTCAAACCGCATAACGACATATGTTGTTCCCTTTGTCATCGGTATGTTACTTACCCGAGATTCGATCGTCGGTATCCAATACCTAGTTCAATCTCGTTATTGGCAAGTCTCTTTACTCGTTCCGTAATACATCATCTCACAACTAACTTATTAGTTGCAATGCTTGCAAGGCTTATGTGATGTGTATTACCGAGAGGGCCCAGAGATACCTCTCCGACAATCGGAGTGACAAAACCTAATCTCAAATCGCCAACCCAACATGTACCTTTGGAGACACCTGTAATACTCCTTTATAATCACCCGATTACGTTGTGACGTTTGGTAGTACCAAAGTGTTCCTCCGTAAACGGAGTTGCATAATCTCATAGTTACGAGGAACATGTATAGGTCATGAAGAAAGCAATAGCAATATACTAAGCGATCAAGTGCTAAGCTAACGGAATGGGTCATGTCAATCACATCATTCTCCTAATGATGTGATCCCATTAATCAAATGACAACACATGTCTATGGTTAGGAAACATAACCATCTTTGATTAATGAGCTAGTCTAGTAGAGGCATACTAGTGACTATCTGTTTGTCTATGTATTCACACATGTATTATGTTTCCGGTTAATACAATTCTAGCATGAATAATAAACATTTATCATGATATAAGGAAATAAATAATAACTTTATTATTGCCTCTAGGGCATATTTCCTTGATCTCCCACTTGCACTAGAGTCAATAATCTAGATTACGCAGTAATGATTCTAACACCCATGGAGTCTTGGTGCTGATCATGTTTTGCTCTGGAAGAGGCTTAGTCAGCGGTCTCGCAACATTCAGATCCGTATGTATCTTGCAAATCTCTATGTCTCCCACTTGGACTTGGTCCCGAATGGAATTGAAGCGTCTCTTGATATGCTTGGTCCTCTTGTGAAATCTGGATTCCTTTGCCAAGGCAATTGCACCAATATTGTCACAGAAGATCTTCATTGGTCCCGATGCACTAGGTATGACACCTAGATCGGAAATGAACTCTTTCATCCAGACTCCTTCATTTGCTGCTTCCGAAGCAGCTATGTACTCCGCTTCACATGTAGATCCCGCCACGACGCTTTGTTTAGAACTGCACCAACTGACAGCTCCACCGTTTAATAAAAACACGCATCCGGTTTGCGATTTAGAATCGTCCGGATCAGTGTCAAAGCTTACATCGGCGTAACCATTTACGACTAGCTCTTTGTCACCTCCATATCGAGAAACATATCCTTAGTCCTTTTCGGTATTTCAGGATGTTCTTGACCGCTGTCCGATGATCCACTCTGGATTACTTTGGTACCTTCCTGCCAAGCTTATTGCTAAGCATCGTCGGTCGGTACACAACATTGCATACATGATAGAGCCTATGGCTGAAGCATAGGAACATCTTTCATTTCTCTCTATCTTCTTTGTGGTCGGGCATTGAGTCGACTCAATCTTACACCTTGTGTCTGGTAAAAACCTTTCTTTGCCTGATCCATTTTGAACCTTTTCAAAACTTTATCAAGGTATGTGCTTTGTGAAAGTCCAATTAAGCGTCTTGATCTATCTCTATAGATCTTGATGCCCAATATGTAAGCAGCTTCACCGAGGTCTTTCATTGAAAAACTTTTATTCAAGTATCCTTTTATGCTATCTAGAAATTCTATATCATTTCCAATCAATAATATGTCGTCCACATATAATATCAGAAATGCTCTGAGCTCCCACTCACTTTCTTGTAAATACTGAGCTTCTCCAAAAGTCTCATATAAAACCATATGCTTTGATCACACTATCAAAGCGTTTATTCCAACTCGAGAGGCTTGCACTGACCATAAATTGATCATTTGGAGCTTGCATACTTTGTTAGCACCCTTTGGATCAACAAAACCTTCTGGTTGCATCATATACAACTCTTCTTCTAGAAATCCATTCAAGAATGCAGTTTTACATCCATTTGCCAAATTTCATAATCATAAAATGCGGCAATTGCTAACATGATTCGGACAGACTTAAGCATCGCTACGGGTGAGAAAGTCTCATCGTAGTCAACCCCTTGAACTTGTCGAAAACCTTTCGCAACAAGTTGAGCTTTATAGACAGTTACATTACCATCAGCGTCAGTCTTCTTCTTAAAGATCCATTTATTCTCAATGGCTTGCCGATCATCGGGCAAGTCAACCAAAGTCCATACTTTGTTTTCATACATGGATCCCATCTCAGATTTCATGGCTTCCAGCCATTTTGTGGAATCTGGGCTCACCATCGCTTCTTCATAGTTTGTAGGTTCGCCATGGTCAAGTAACATGACTTCCGAATAGGATTACCGTACCACTCAGTGCGTATTTTACTCTGGTTGACCTCGAGTTCAGTAGTAACTTGATCTGAAGTTTCATGATCAACATCATTAGTTTCCTCACTAATTGGTGTAGTTGTCACAGAACCGTTTCTTGTGATGAACTACCTTCCAATAAGGGAGCAGATCTGATTATCTCATCAAGTTCTACTTTCCTCCCACTCACTTCTTTCGAGAGAAACTCTTTTCTAGAAAGGATCCGAATTTAGCAACGAAAATCTTGCCTTCAGATCTGTGATAGAAGGTGTACCCAACAGTCTCCTTTGGGTATCCTATGAAGACACATTTCTCCGATTTGGGTTCGAGCTTATCTGGTTGAAGTTTCTTCACATAAGCATCGCAGCCCCAAACTTTAAGAAACGACAACTTTGGTTTCTTGCCAAACCACAGTTCATAAGGTGTCGTCTCAACGGACTTTGATGGTGCCCTATTCAACGTGAATGCGGCCGTCTCTAAAGCATATCCCCAAAACGATAGCGGTAAATCAGTAAGAGACATCATAGATTGCACCATATCAAGTAAAGTACGATTACGATGTTCGGACACACCTTTTCTCTGTGGTGTTCCGGGTGGCGTGAGTTGCGAAACTATTCCGCATTGTTTCAAATGTAAACCAAACTCGTAACTCAAATATTCTCCTCCACGATCAGATCGTAGAAATTTTATTTTCTTGTTACGATGATTTTCCACTTCACTCTGAAATTCTTTGAACTTTTCAAATGTTTCAGATTTGTGTTTCATTAAGTAGATATACCCATATCTGCTCAAATCATCTGTGAAGGTGAGAAAATAACGATACCGCCGCGTGCCTCAACATTCATTGGACCACAAACATCGGTATGTATGATTTCCAACAAATCAGTTGCTCGCTCCATAGTTCGGAGAACGGCGTTTTGGTCATCTTGCCCATGAGGCACGGTTCATAAGTACCAAGTGATTCATAATCAAGTGATTCCAAAAGTCCATCAATATGGAGTTTCTTCATGCGTTTTACACCGATATGACCCAAACGGCGAGTGCCACAAATAAGTTGTATTATCATTATCAACTGTGCATCTTTTGGTTTCAACACTATGAATATGTGTATTACTACTATCGAGATTCAATAAAAATAGACCACTCTTCAAGGGTGCATGACCATAAAAGATATTATTCATATAAATAGAACAACCATTATTCTCTGTCTTAAATGAATAACCGTCTCGCATCAAACAAGATCCAGATATAATGTTCATGCTTAACGCTGGCACCAAATAACAATTATTTAGGTCTAAAACTAATCCCGATGGTAGATGTAGAGGTAGCGTGCCGACCGCGATCACATCGACTTTGGAACCATTTCCCACGCGCATCGTCACCTCGTCCTTAGCCAATCTTCGCAATCCGTAGTTCTGTTTGAGTTGCAAATATTAGCAACAGAACCAGTATCAAATACCAGGTACTACTGCGAGTATTAGTAAGGTACACATCAATAACATGTATATCACATATACCTTTGATCACCTTGCCATCCTTCTTATCCGCCAAATACTTGGGGCAGTTCCGCTTCGTGTCGGTTTGCTTGCAGTAAAAACACTCTGTTTCAGGCTTAGGTCCAGACTTGGGTTTCTTCTCTTGAGCAGCAACTTTCTTGCTGTTCTTTTTGAAGTTCCCCTTCTTCTTTCCTTTGCCCTTTTTCTTGAAACTAGTGGTCTTGTTGACCATCAACACTTGATGCTCTTTCTTGATTTCTACCTCCATGCTTTTAGCATTGCGAAGAGCTCGGGAATTGTTTTGGTCATCCCTTGCATATTATAGTTCATCACGAAGCTCTTGTAGCTTGGTGGCAGTGATTGGAGAATTCTGTCAATGACACTATCATCCGGAAGAGTAACTCCCAGTTGAATCAAGTGATTATTATCCGGACATTTTGAGTATATGTTCACTTGATGAACTATTCTCCTCCATCTTGCAGCTATAGAACTTATTGGAGACTTCATATCTCTCAATCCGGGCATTTGCTTGAAATATTAACTTCAACTCCTGGAACATCTCATATGCTCCATGACGTTCAAAACGTCGTTGAAGACCGGTTCTAAGCCGTAAAGCATGGCACATTGAACTATAGAGTAGTCATCAGCTTTTCTCGCCAGACGTTCACAACTTCGGCGTTGCTCTCTGCAAAGCAGCTGGCACCCAGCGGTGCTTCGGGGCGTAATTCTTTTGTGCAGCAATGAGGATAATCCTCAAATTACGGACCCAGTCCGTGTAATTGCTACCATCATCTTTCAACTTTGCTTTCTCAAGGAACGCATTAAAATTCAACGGAACAACAACACGAGCCATCTATCTACGATAAACATAGACAAGCAAAATACTATCGGTACTAAGTTCATGATAAGTTTAAGTTTAATTAATCATATTAAAACTCCCACTTAGACAGACATCTCTCTAGTCATCTAAGTGATTACGTGATCCAAATCAACTAAACCATGTCCGATCATCACGTGAGATGGAGTAGTTTCAATGGTGAACATCACTATGTTGATCATATCTACTATATGATTCACGTTCGACCTTCGGTCTCCGTGTTCGAGGCCATATCTGTTATATGCTAGGCTCGTCAAGTTTAACTGAGTATTCTGCGTGTGCAACTGTTTTGCACCGTTGTATTTGAGCGTAGAGCCTATCACACCCGATCATCACGTGGTGTCTCAAAGACGAAGAACTTTCATAGCGGTGCATACTCGTGGAGAACACTTCTTGATAATTTTAGTGAGAGATCAATCTTATAATGCTACCGTCAATCAAAGCAAGATAAGATGCATAAAGGATAAACATCACATGCAATCAATATAAGTGATATGATATGGTCATCATCATCTTGTGCTTGTGATCTCCATCTTCGAAGCACCGTCATGATCACCATCGTCACCGGCGCGACACCTTGATCTCCATCTTAGCATCGTTGTCGTCTCGCCAACTATTGCTTCTACGACTATCGCTAGTGCTTAGTGATAAAGTAAAGCAATTACATGGCGTTTGCATTTCATACAATAAAGCGACAACCATATGGCTCCTGCCGATTGCCGATAACTTCGGTTACAAAACATGATCATCTCATACAATAAAATATAGCATCACGTCTTGACCACATCACATCACAACATGCCCTGCAAAAACAAGTTAGGCGTCCTCTACTTTGTTGTTGCAAGTTTTACGTGGCTGCTACGGGCTGAGCAACAACCGTTCTTACCTACGCATCAAAACCACAGCGATAGTTTGTCAAGTTGGTGCTGTTTTAACCTTCGCAAGGACCGGCGTAGCCACACTCGGTTCAACTAAAGTGAGAGAGACAGACACCGCCGGTCACCTTTAAGCAACGAGTGCTCGGGCGGTGAAACCAGTCTCGCGTAAGCGTCGCGTAATGTCGGTCCGGGCCGCTTCATCTCACAATACCGTTGAACCAAAGTATGACATGCTGGTAAGCAAGTATGACTTATATCGCCCACAACTCACTTGTGTTCTACTCGTGCATATGACATCAACGCATAAAACCAGGCTCGGATGCCATGTTGGGGAGCGTAGTAATTTCAAAAATTTCCTCGCACACGCAAGACCATGGTGATGGCATAGCAACGAGAGGAGAGTGTCTGTCCACGTACCCTCGTGAGACCGAAGCGGAAGCGTTATAACAACGCGGTTGATGTAGTCGACGTCTTCACGATCCGACCGATCCAAGTACCGAACGACGGCACCTCCGTGTTCAGCACACGTTCAGCTCGATGGCGATCCCCGGCTCCGATCCAGCAAAGCGTCGGGGATGAGTTCCGTCAACCTGACGGCGTGGCAGGACGATGATGATGCTCCACCGACGCAGGGCTTCGCCTAAGCTCATGACGATATGACTTCACCGCGCAGGGCTTCGCCTAAGCTCCATGACGATATGACCGAAGTGGAATATGGTGGAGGGGGCACCGCACACGGCTAAGGAACGATCCGTAGATCAACTTGTGTGTCATGGGGTGCCCCCTGCCTCAGTATATAAAGGAGCAAGGGGTGCGGCGGCCCTAGGGAGGCGGCGCTGGAGGAGTCCTACTCCCAGGGAGTAGGACTCCCCCTTCCTAGTTGGATTAGGATTGGGGAGGGGAAGAGGGAGGGCGCGCCCCCTCTCCTTGTCCTATTCGGACTAGAGGGGGGGGCGCGCCTGCCCTGGCCGGCCCTTCCTCTTCTCCCTTATGGCCCATCAAGGCCATTGACCCCCCGGGGTTTCGGTAACCCCGGTGTTCGGTAAAATCCTGTTTTCATCCGGAACCTTTCCAAGTCCAAACATAGGCTTCCAATATATCAATCTTTATGTCTCGACCATTTGAGACTCCTCGTCATGTCGTGATCACATCCGGGACTCGAACAACCTTCGTACATCAAAACTTATAAACTCATAATAAACTGTCATCGAAGCGTTAAGCGTGCGGACCCTACGGGTTCGAGAACTATGTAGACATGACCTAGAACCATTCTCGGTCAATAACCAATAGCGGAACCTGGATGCCCATATTGGTTCCTACATATTCTCTGAAGATCTTTATCGGTCAAACCGCATAACGACATCGTTGTTCCCTTTGTCATCGGTATGTTACTTACCCGAGATTCGATCGTCGGTATCCAATACCTAGTTCAATCTCGTTATCGGCAAGTCTCTTTACTCGTTCCGTAATACATCATCTCACAACTAACTTATTAGTTGCAATGCTTGCAAGGCTTATGTGATGTGTATTACCGAGAGGGCCAGAGATACCTCTCCGACAATCGGAGTGACAAAACCTAATCTCGAAATCGCCAACCCAACATGTACCTTTGGAGACACCTGTAATACTCCTTTATAATCACCCGATTACGTTGTGACGTTTGGTAGTACCAAAGTGTTCCTCCGTAAACGGAGTTGCATAATCTCATAGTTACAGGAACATGTATAGGTCATGAAGAAAGCAATAGCAATATACTAAGCGATCAAGTGCTAAGCTAACGGAATGGGTCATGTCAATCACATCATTCTCCTAATGATGTGATCCCATTAATCAAATGACAACACATGTCTATGGTTAGGAAACATAACCATCTTTGATTAATGAGCTAGTCTAGTAGAGGCATACTAGTGACTATCTGTTTGTCTATGTATTCACACATGTATTATGTTTCCGGTTAATACAATTCTAGCATGAATAATAAACATTTATCATGATATAAGGAAATAAATAATAACTTTATTATTGCCTCTAGGGCATATTTCCTTCAAATACGAGGACAGAAGAATGAATGACGATGGTGAGAAGTATCACTACGGCAAGAATTCATGAGAGTTGGTGCAGTTCTCATGACAATTCTGACATAAAGGGGGTAATACTCCAAGGTAGAACAGAACAAAGCTGAATTGGCATTTTGATCTGCGAGATACAACTACTTTGACCCAATCCTAGAAATGGATGAGGTACTGGAGTTTGTTTCTCCTAGTCATTCCGGATTAGAATGGCTTGACGGGCCACAAGAGTAAGAGGGCATCAATGAACACAAATGCACACATACTCTTGGTTATCAACTGATAGAGGAGGGTCGGAATACAACTAAAGAGAACAACCCAAAGGAACATATAATTTTTTTTTCAAGTTGTGGATGCACAAATTAGTATGTCGAGCGAAGCTCAACATTTCTTCCGGATAATCCATGCAGAGAAGGTAGAACTGGCAGAGTCACAATATAGAATGGAGTACCCCTCAAGAGCACCCTGGTTGTGATCTTTTAATTCAAAGACTTCTGCCTTATTGGTTCATGGTATTCGAAAGAAAGAAATACCACGGACCTCGAGGACTAATGCAAAGGTTACTAATATCCTAAAGGAACTAGCAAATACTAACAACATGAAGTAGGGTGAATCTCGGGTTCAGAAACCCAGGAGTAGAATGCCTACTACTAAATGGCATCACGGGATGCTCTCAAGAATAATGGTCAGAATCATCACACTAGGGATACAAAAGCATTGCTAAATTGCTAGGAGACTTCCTGAACACCTAGGGTCATAATAATAGCTCCAACATATATGTCGAGGCAATAGGGTGCCTCAACTCACCGATTAGTGTGCTTAATCTGGCCCAAAAAGACATCAGGGATGGGAGGAAGGGATTTGCAAATGCATCAGATAGTTTAGAAACCTGGAATGACTCGGACAGCATAACGGCTGTAAATGCTGAAAATGATTTGAGACATCATGAAAAATGGTGGCATAACCACTCTACAACATCATAACAAGATTCCGAGATCAAAAGTTAACATACGAAAATAGTAGGAACTGAACTGGGGCTTAAATCAAACAATCTTGCAAGTCTACAGATTAGTAACACGTCATCCTGATAGATAGATGAGAAGCCTAGTTCTTAACCCCGTAGAAGAGAAGAGGATGACTCAGATCAGAAGGCCATGAGGTATAAGGAGTAAAAAGAGCCTTACGTTCCCTTCCACAATCAATTCCCTTACATAACTAAAGCATTTCTAGACACAACTTCGACCAGTTTGGCTTGGTAAACCCTGCATCAGGCTCGATACCAACGCTGTCGGGACCCGATTCCAAGTCACATCGATCTAGCCAAGTAACACCTCATATCACTTTGCGGCCTCACGCACGGTACTCCCACGGTGTCGCCTTACCATGGCCGGGACCGTTTATGCCTTTTGGCTCACGATATGATAGTGTCGCTAGCATCCATATGACGAGAGAACCGGGCCGACATGGCTAGTTGTGAACCCAAAGCGGCACTAACCCATGGGGACAGGCATACATGAATCACATCGAGCATGTCGGTCATCAACGTATGAATTCGGGCTGTAGCACTGGGCTAACAGACTCGGTATCCCGGCTGTAGCAGAGCTAGACAGACTCGAATATCACCGCGTGACATTTCCCGAAGGACAGACATAGGAACGAAGTGAAACACATGCCGCCGATCAAGTGTCCAGAGCAGTAGTCTTTGGGCTAGCAGGACTCCGGTGAACCGGGCTGTAGCGGACTACTATCGCTCAGGAAGCACGAGACTACATTTCCCCATAAGAGAGGCTGCCAAGGATAAACAACTAGATTGTCGGATCCCACACATACCAAGCATTTCAAACATACACACAATATGCTCAATATGTGTAAATACAACATGGCATCACAACATAACTCTACGACTAAATATTTATTCATTAGGCTCCGAGGAGCGAGATATTACAAACATGGGTCTCATGACCCAACACTCAGAGCATACAAGTCAAAGCACAAGCGGAAACTTAACATGTCCGAGTACGACATCTACAAATGAAAAGGCTGAGAAGCGACTATCTACCGAGATCTGCCGAGGGCACAAGATCGTAGCTGAGGTAACAAGCTAAACGTCGAAGTCCACGCGGAACTACTAGCGAGACTGAAGTCTCTCTGCAAAAACATAAAATAGGCAAACGTGAGTACAAACGTACTCAGCAAGACTTACATCAAAACTAACTACATATGCATCATTATCAAAAGGGGGTGGTGGAGTTTGACTGCAGCAAGCCAGCTTTGACTTGGTGGCTATCCTGAACTACGACTGCAAGTAACTCTTTTGAGGTGGCGCACATGAGTCCACATATTCACCATATCAATACACCACTATGGATCCGCTCCCGTCTCCCTACGAGAACGCCACCCATAGCACTCACGCTTATCTTGCGCATTTTAGAGTATCCACTTTCACTTGTCCATGAACTGATATAGGCAACCCAGAAGTCCTTTTCCGCGGACACGGCTATTCGAATAGATCATATTAACCCTGCAGGGGTGTACTTCTTCACACACGCTCTCACCACTTATCGCCGTTTACACGACATGTACTCGGCAACCTTCAAGCGGAAGCCCAGCGAGGGTGTCGGCCACGGCCTACCTAAACACTCAAGTCCCTAGTCCAGGTTTATCGCCTATTCGGGTTCCATCCGCAGGGAGTCCGGCCGAGGTTTCCACTAACGGCCCCAAACGATGTGTGCAGGGTTCCCGAGATACCAAACGGGCATTCGATACACCGGGCCACGGTGTATCTACTGCATCATAGCCCACCCCTAGGGTCAGCGCTACGCACGGCCTCCAACACATATCCTACAAACACCAGAAACTAGTTGCAACTCCTGGACAGATGACAAGGGTGATTAAGAAGCCGAGAGAGTCAATTAAGGATCAAAATGTGTGGTAGTAACTGTTTCATGGATCACAAACACATAACTCAGTTCCTGAGGACGGCTGCAATGAGACAACCCACCATGTACTCCTACATGGCCTCTCACCGCTACCTTTACCAAATCGTGTTCACACACTTAGCTCACACACAGTAGGACATGTTCACACAACTCCGACTCATCCTCGATGAATCGGACCGACTCAACTCTAAGCAAGAGCAGGCATGACAAACAAGCATGAATGAGTAGGCACAACAGGGCTCAAACAACTCCTACTCATGCTAGTGGGTTTCATCTAATTCTTGTGGAATGACAGTCATGCAGAGGATAAAGGGGTTCAGCTACCGCAGCAAGTAACACATGAGTCGTTGTTGTCCTAATGTAGTAAAATAGAGCAGGAGCAAGAGAGTGGGATTATATCGGAATGAACAAGGGGTTTTTGCTTGCCTGGCACTTCTGAAGATAATATAGTTCTTCATCGGTGTCATCAATCACGTCGTCGATACACGTCTTACTGAGAGGGGACAAGCACCGGCAAACAAAGAAGAAGCGCAATCAATGCAATGCACAAATATGATGCATGATAATGTCATGGCAATATGCTGTTGATTGAGCTAGTGCAACTAGCAACCATATTAAATGAAGTTGGTTTGAACCAAGGGTTCAAATTCAAACTCCATATGTGAAATTCAAATGCCATTTAATTGAAATGTCCTAAACAGCAACTTTAAGTTGTTCCTACATGCATGAAAATGGTACAGATGGATAGATTGGATTTTTCTGATCATTTTTCATATATAAATTATTTCAATCTGAGCTATGGTTGAATTACTATGAATTTTAGAAGTTTTGACTATTTCCTTGAATTTCCTGAATTATAATAAATCCAGAAAAAGAGTTATTGCGTCAGCCTGACATCAGTGTGACGTCAGCAGGTCAACGAAGCCGGGTCCAGGTCAAACCTGACCAGTGGGGCCCACTGGTCAGTGACTCAATTAACTAACAGGGTTGATTAGGATTAACTAATCAAATTAACAGTATTGGCCCTTGTCGATGTCGAAGTGGGGTGATTAGTCCTAAACTAAACGAGTCAGGGGCGGGGCCCACATGTAATGATCCCAGGGAGGTCAAACCCCGGGTCGAACGGTCAAACGCGCCAGCGTTGTGACGCGTGCGAGGCCAGACGCGGCGGAGGGCTGCGGGATCGCGTCTCCGGTGACCAAACCAACGGCGGAGGCCATCTACGCGTTGCCCGTGCTCGTCCGCATCGACTAGTGCCATTGGTTTCGCCGGAGGTGGCCTAGAACGACGGCGGCGTCCGCTTGGGCGGCGGCCGGAGTTCGGCGGGGAGGGGGGAAGGAGCTACGGTGCACGGCAGGGGCGGGTGTTGGTCGTGTTCGGCTCCTGGGAGCTCGGTGAGCACGGAGACACGTTCAAAAACGGGCGGGGGTGACTGTGGCCACGGCAACGACATGGCACGGCGGTGGCAAGCTCGGCCGTGGTCGGAGGACGGGGCTAGGGGACGGGAATGGAGGGGCGAGCAAGGGGGAAAAGAGCAGGAGCTCACAGGGATGCGGCAGGGTAGGTCAGCGGCCTCGGAGACGCTCTGGACGAGGCGGATCGACGGGGTCGATCTCCGGGCACCGGAGATGAAGACGACGATGCTCCGGTCAACTAGGGCATCCTCTGGTCGCGTGCGTTGGGTGTGTGGCTCCACGGGGTCGTGGCGGAGCTTAGGGATGCGGAGAGAGATCGAGGGAGTGGCTGCGGCCGTGGTGGAGCTCGTCGGTGGCGGCGGCTCCGTTCGGGTGAGCTCAGGGAAGAGAGCCAGGGGAGGAGAGAGGGAGCAGCGAGTGAGGGAGAGGAGCGAGGGGACACGGGGCGTCGTTGTGGCGTTGCTAGGAGGGCCGGGGAAGCAGGAGGTGGCGTCCGATGCGCGTGCGGGCGACACGCCTCTGCCGAGAGGCGAGGTAGACGACGGGTGAGGGGTTTGCGGTGGTGGGCTGGGCGAGCGGAAGCTGGGCGGCTCTGCTGCAGTGGCGCTGTAAGTTTCCTGTTCATTTTATTTCTGTTCTGTTTTCTAGTTTTTGCTATTTGTTTTGATTTAGTAATAATATCAAACCATTTCATAAAATCACAGGAACAGTTATGGGTGCTTTCTGAATTATTTCAGGACCCTTAACAATTTCCAACATTTTGGAGCATCTAAATATATATATATAGCATTTGAATGCCCCAATTCAAATACAATATGAGTTAATTTAAAAATCCAGAGTGGCCTAAAAATAAGTGCATTATTTTTGGCAGAGGTTTTCACCTTCATCAAAAATAATGAATTTTTCTAAAGGCATTCTGGATTCATTGAAAATATTTTTATTTTGATCCTAAATGCATTTCATTTAGTGCTAGGGTTTGTCATCCCCATTTCAAATTTCATGAAAATTAAACATGATGCATGGATGCAATGCCACTAGTTACAAGCAAGCTCTAGGGCTATGACACTTGCAGCTTCTCATAGTGATGATTTCAATCAAAGGGCATTGTGAGGTCAACCTTGTCTTGCTTTTATCTCCTGCCACAAAATTTAAAATAAGTGCATTGCTATGAGATATATTTTCTAAATTAAATCTTGTAAAATAAATATACAACAACCGCTAAACCAGAAGGGTGTGTTTCACACCTCAACATCCATAAATATGCACAGTTAAATATTATAGTGGTCCAATTATAATGGTCATGTGGCTTGCATTCAGAAAAAGCCAATACTCCTAAACTACAATTTCAGTGGCACTATATGCTCAAATGCCCTTATCATCGTGATTCTTGAGAGCTATTTTTAGGTAAACCTCTACCAGGCCACTTAGGAGCAACTAATAGGCAAAAGTTAAGGCGGTGCCCCGGTGGCACCAAATGTGCATGTGCCATCGTGTGAAGAAATGCCAGAAATAGGCATCGATCTTCTCTTGGGTGATGGGATGACTGTCATCATGTTAATGCACCATTGGATCTTCCGTCAGAAAACACTTTTGCTCCTCAAGTTCCCTATCCAGCTTGATGCACCAATGCACAACTGTATGGCAAACTAAAACATTTACCTTGTTTAGATAGTTTATCCGGTGCTTACGCAGTTGTAACAAATAGAGCAAAAGCCTAGGTGCGAGGATAAATAGTTGGTTCACTCCGAGAATGTTAACTTCAATGCAATTCAGAGCCTTTACACTCATAACCTGTTAAATTCTCACTATCAGATGGAAAATGGGATTGGTGAAAATCCCATAAAGAAATCTCAAGATGAATTATGCTATAGGCAAGAGTCATCTGTTTGGGAAAAGGCATACAGATGAGAGATCCTAGAAGAGAACAGACTCAATGTACACCAAGATGTTTGTTTGTCCATGTTGAGGGACAACAAAATATATATGAACCAAGGCTGCCACCACTACTATAGTTGCACAGGAAAGAAAAGCTGAGAAAACAATATTAAGTCCATCTAGCATGTGAAATATAATCAAGTTAATAATGGCACTGTCATCACTATGTTTCAGTTGTTAATACCTGGCTCAGTTGCAAGATCCCAAACTTCCCTTAGAGAATCAATATCACGCTCCTGTGGAGCATGGAGTGCAATTGTGATCGATCCAACTACACAAAGAACACAACCGAGTATACCAAAGGTGTGCAGTTTCTCTTGTACAATGGAATGAGCAAGTGCAGCACTACAAACATTTAGAGTGGACTGTTATTTCAGTTTAACAGGCAGCAGGCTAAAGCACATAATTAAGAGTATTCTGTACATACTGGTAACGCCCAAGCAACCTGAAATCTCCAGCTCCAAATTCTGATACTATTGAAGGATAGTGGGAAAGATAAAGCTAAAAGTAATAGTATTCTAGTGACAGAGATATCATTTGTCTAAATAACAAATAAGTAATCCCTCCGTCCCACAAAGTAAGCCGTTTTTGCAAACTAACATAGCTGGCAGAAACATATTACATTATGGAATGGAGGGAGTACAAACTATTAATGGGAAGATAGAAAAGTACAATGAGGTCTAGTGAATCAAAGATCACCGACTCTGTATAAGAATTTATAAAATTGCAGAGAATGTTGTCGTCATTGATAATTCATAGCAAGAGTTTAGTTTTGGTCAGACATAACTAGAGGCTTGTAATTAAAGAAACACATGCAAGAAATAAGGCCCATGCCAACAAAGAAATATAAAATATCTTATCAGAATAAATTTGGAAGGAAAAAATGAACCATCCGTACCTAATTTATTGATCTAGCTATACTCACCCTGGCCATTAAAAGCAGAGCGGCAAAAACTGGTAAGCAAAATTTACCGCTAGAGATTCTCCCGTGGTTCTTATTTCTCGATAATCTCGGTGGACAGCAGTTTGTAAGATATATATGCATAAAGGAAATGTCCCAAAGAAATATCTAAAATATAATATTTGAAACAACATTATCATGAGCATACAAGTAAAGAAGATAGAAAATGTTGTGGATGGGCCAGACCTGCCAACTACCAACAAAATCTGTACAGACAATCCAGATCTCAAATATCGTGGTGGTCTTCAAATCAAAACTGAGACGAAAGGGTGGCTGATGTGCTCTAGCAGTGGTAATGAGACTCTCCTTGTGCGTTAAGGTACATCAATTGTGGTCCAATTTTTTTTGATTGGCAAGATCTGTTCCAAAAACCAGTCACCAATCAGTACTATGGTGGCTATTAAAGAATATGGCCATGGTAAAAATATAGTAATAAGAAAACCTTCAAATATGCTTAGAACAATTTTAGGAACCGGTTAGAGTCAGAACCCTACAACAATGGCATTACAAAAACACTTTTTGGTGGTCATTAGAAAAACATGACATTCACTTTTTAATCGAATTCAACTTGGAAGAAGCTGATAACAATAGCTCACAAAAGTGGGATGTCGTATTCACCAAGATTTGAATTGCCTAATGGGACTTAATGTTCACATAGTACCCCCATCTCTACATGTTCAGTCCTAAATCTACACATCTCACAGTACTAAACCAAACATGTATAAGATAATCATCAACCTTACATATCGTATACAGACCAATCAAATACACTTGGAGCTGACCACACATGCAAATGGCAACTAATGACAACAATAATGACAAATCCTCCTGGATTTCACAGTTGGTAGGTACAAAAAACTAACCAATCAACCTCTCATAGAGTGTGCCATGAAGATGAGCACCTTAGCCGGAGATGCAGGAGGAAGGACGGCCAAATCTGATGAAGGAACAGCAGCCACGGACCCAGCAACGACCCTGGCACCAAACCCTCACAACCACGCTGTGCAGCCGAAACCAACAAACACACATGAGGTACGAAGAGCAGGGCGTCTGGAAGGAGAAAGAGGAAAGGAAGAACGCACCTTTCTGATGGCGGCGAGCGAGCAAACGGCGGACGACGGACGGAAGGTGTGCGGTCAGATCCGGAACCAATCGTAGCGCCCGTGACGCGCCCGTCTCCATCTGCAAGGACAGCCGGGGATGCAGCCACCAGAGAATCAGTGAAGTGTCGTCCATCCCCTCCCAATCCTTCGGTTTGGGGGCGCTAGTGGTGGGAACCCCGAAGTTTGCAAAACACGCACCTGGATCGGCGAGGACGAACCAGTCGGCGTAGATCCTCCGGTGCTCCTCATCCCACGGCGGTGGCGGACCGCGCGATCTCCATCCACGGTCTCCCTCCTCGCGTCGGCGGTGGCTGACGAGGTGCGGGTGCTCCTCCTCCTGGATCCGTTGGCCCTCCTCCTCGACGCGAGCGGCGTCCTGCACCACCGACGGCGGCTGATGGGAGAGCAGCGACGGCGTTGAGCTTGGTGACGGGAGAGGAACGGGAGGAGAGGGTGACGGGAGCGCACTGGCGGCGATGGCTGCCCTAGCGGGGGAAATCGAAGGGGCGACCACAGGAGGCGACGAAAAGTAGATCGGCGCGATGAAGGTGGTAGAGCTCGTCGAGGAGCAGTCGTGCGTGTGTTGGGCGGGCCGGAGCTCACCGGGCGGCGGAATCAACCGCGACGAGGCGGCGACGGAGGATCGGCGAGTGGGCGGAGGGGAGGAAGAGGCGAGGGCTGCGCGAAAGCGGGAGAGAGGCGGCTAGGGCTTGCCACGGAGGCGGTGGCGCTAAGCTAGAGGAAGAGGAGAAGGAGGCCGAGGCGCGGCGGCGATGTGGGTGGGAGGAGAGGAGGCGGAAGGGAAGGGAGAGGAGGGGGGAGGCGCGGGCGGGCGAGGGAGGAGGCGGAGTGCGGGAGCGAGGCGGCTAGGGTTTCACCAGGAACGTGGCCGTTTTTTATACCCCTAGAAAGTGAAATGACGAAAATACCCTCGGGGGCACTGGAATTACGTGCGGTGGCAGGCCGGGAGTGAAACGAGCGCTCAGTTTTTATCCAACGGTCGAGGGCGTTCGGGAGGGGGATCGGACGGCCGGAAACGCATCAAGGAGCCGATCCGACGGCCAGGAGGCTCAAATCGCTGAGGAGCCTCCTACATCCATCCTTCTCTTATTTCTGGATATGATGTTTCTCATCGGTGGTGGCCCCTCGTCACCGTCTTCCACAAGCCAGCACAAGTGGTGGCACATATCCGATCTCGCTTCTCTTCGGTCTGCTGCTCCTTCTGAACCGAGGATGGAGACTTCCCGACATCATTTTCTTGTGCGCCCAATCAAGGGTTTCGCTGGCTTCGGTAGTGATCGGCGGCGCGCCCTCATCCTACGCTGGAGTTGTGGCTGGATTGTTCCCTATTGTGTTGTTTGTAATTTTTTTCTAGAATTCCGTTGTACCATAGTTTTTAAACACAGTACAGACACAAGCCCTTATATTTACGCGTATAATTTCCTACGAATGCTAATACGCACACAAAACCCTATGAGCACATTCGAGAGACTGAGCTGGTATATCATTTTAATGATTTACGAAGTCTTCGTAGGCGTCTCGTAATTGACGAGAACGTCTCTTCCCACTGAACTCTTGTACCACTGCTTATTTTCAATATAAAATCTGGGATCTTACCCGAAAAAAATATATTACAACTGTTTTAGTTTAAGGAATAGAGGACTTGTCGATTATTTTCATGATGATATTTCGGGCCCGTCATTGCTGTGTACACAGGCATTCGCCCTAGCCCTCCTAGGCGTTCACTACGGCCGTCCTCTTCTTGGAGCGCGCGCGCCCGATCGCCGCCGCCACCGCCACAAGCAGGCTTGCCGGCACGTGCGCACAGGCCTCCAAGCGCTGGAGCGCGTCCTCAGGCTCGCGGACGCCGTGAGCCGCAACCTCCCACCACAGCGCGGCCGCCATCGCGACGCGCAGCGGCATGAGTATGGTGACTTCGGCCCGGAGCACGCGCCCGGCCGCCGCGGCACACCGGCGCGCCACCTCCTCCTCGAGGCCCATCCGCCGGGCCCAGCCCTCGAGCGCCGCCTCGCAGCGCACGCGAACGACGCCCCTGGACCGCGAGACGCGCGTGCGGCGGTGGCGGGACGCGAGGGCGTTGGCGCCGTGCACCTCGGCGTCGCACGGCGCGCAGAGGAACGCCTCGTCGGCCCGGCAGTGCACGTCCGCCCCCGCGCCGCAGAGCTCGCAGCGCTCGTTCGCGGCGCACATCCCGGCCGCTGGGCGCACGGCCGCGGGCTGGGGAAACGTACGACGGACGACGGACGAGGCAGCGAGCCGGAATGGCGTACGTGGGTGCTCGGCTTCACTCCCTTCGTCCCGTCCGGCGCCGGCGCGTACTTAAAGGCGAGCGAGGGAGGGAACCCGGCCGGCCGTGCGAGCGAGACTTTTCTCGCTCCTCGCGTGCAAGTTTCGTGCGCTGCCAGATCCGGCCGGGCGTGCGCGCACGGATGCAAAGGGAGGCGACGTCCGGCTCTTCTTTGGGTTGGCGAGGACGTGGAGTACTAGGTAACCAGCCACGGCCATGTTGGAACAAGCGCGTGACACCTGCACGGCTGCACTTGCACGAGAGGCCAAGAGAGTGGAGTAAAGTTCATCGACGTGAGCCGCGACAGGTTAGCAACATTGAATTTCGAATTCGGGCCAGTCGATTTTGAATTAAGGAAGGTGAAGGAAGGAGTGAATTGCTGAAAACATCGATATTGAAAGCTAGGATTGCAGAAATCACAATTCTACGGTTTTGTGTCAAAAACCACTAATTTCGAGCCTAATTTTTTTTAAAAACACTAGTCGCCCGCTTAGGCCATTTTGACCATGATTATGACAGGTGGGTCTCACTGGACAGTGTGACGTGGCATAACATAACAGATCACAAATAGACAGAAAGGGATAGACTAAACTGTAAAAGGCCAAAGAGGATAAGGTGGTGCTGTTAATTAATAAAAAAAAGAGGATAAGGTGTGAGTCGTCCTTCCTCTCCCCAGCGCCCAGCCGTGCGCACGAGTTCTCGGCCGGCGAGTACGCAATGGACGACGGCTTCAGGACGCTCCTCCTCCTCCTCTCTCCCCCGCCTCCACCCCGGCCTCGACCTCTTGCGCCCCGGCCTCGGCCTCCCCTTGCTGCTCACCTACATCGGCGCCGGCGAGGTGAAGAGGAGGCGCGACGGCAGCCTGCGTAGGCGTGGTGAGGGAGGGCGCCTCGCCGCGGCCGCAGTTGCGCGTCGACGAGCCAAATCCACAAACTGCGGGAATGGAGGTGCGCTCCATATGCTTGATGATGAGCTCCGCTGCCGCCGGTGCCCTCCATATCTCTCCCGTCTATCCCTCCGACGAACCAAATTTTTCTGATGTGTGCCGCCGCCAGCAGGAACCATGCCGCCAAGCTCATCCAGGGCCGCCCGATGCTCAAGCCGCCGCCGCCGGAGCTCCATTGCTCTGCCGTTCTAACCGACAACGCCGCCGTATCCACGCCATTCTGCAGCCCGTCCTCGACCACGCCGGAGCTCCCCTATGCCCCGCCGCCAGAGCAAGCAGCAGCTGCGGCGACATGCACGGGGAGGGAGTGCCCGCTGGCGTCCACCACCGAATCAGGGGGAGATGGAGTGACCAAGGACCCGATTGCTTTTTATTCAGGGGCCCTTCTGCAAAATAAGTTGTATCAAGATGTAATTGCTTTTTTTCTTTGCCATGTCATCCTGTTCAGCGGGACCCACCTGTCATAATCGTACTCAAAACGGCCTAAGCGGGTGACTAGTGTTTTTTGCAAAAAATTAGCCTCAGAATTAGTGATTTTTGGCACAAAACCGTAAAAATGTGGTTTCTGCAACCCTGGCCTTCAATGTCGATGTTTTCTGCAATTCACTCATGAAGGAAGGGCCTCGCCGGAGAGAAGGAAGGGGCTCGCCTTCATCACCCCATTATCCATCTTAGGGTTCAGGGTGAGGGTGGTGGTGGGGCTTCATCGGAGAAAAAACTCGGCCATTGCCGGGGCTAGAGGGATGGCCGGGGGCGGCGGTAGCACGACGGTGGGAGGAGGTTGAGGGGAGGGTGGGGCGGCGAGGCAGCGCGAGACATTCATGTACAATGTTTGAAATTCGTAAACATTTTTCATTTTTGTGAACATGTTTAATAATTCATGAACATTATTTAAACTACATGAGTTTTGTTTAAATTCAAGTGCAATTTTTACGCAAACAATTTGCCAAATTGTTAATATTTTTTGAATATGCTATCATTTATTAAAAAACATGGACAGTTTTCTAATCTGCAGACATTTTAAGATTTCTCTAACATTTTCAGAATGACGGGCATTATTTCTGAATTCACGATCATTTTATGAGTTCTTGAACATTTTTTTTTCAAAATTCTGGATTTTTTAAATCCGAAATTATTGCGAGGAGAAAAAACAGTAAAGATAAAGAAAAAAACACAAAATAAAAGAAAACAGGGGGCGCCCCCTCCCCCACGCGCATGGCCCAGGCTAACAGGGAGGGCCTGGGCGGTGAGGGAACCCTCGCAGTAGGGAACAAAAGACGGGCCGGCCAGGTACAGGCCACAGCCTCGTTTTTCTTTCACGATTTTTGTTTTGGTTTTTCGCTTTTTTGTAATTTTTGTTGTGATTTCAAATATTCTAAAACATTATATTTCAAAATTAAATAGTCACATCCCTAGTTCTGGTTTGCTTTAGGCTAGCTAGTCATGTGTGCATCATGTTTAAATTTCAATGAATTTGAAATGGGGACATGTGAAAGCCTTAGAAATCATTTCTGAAAAAGACCAAGATAAAAATTGCTTCAAATAGGTCCAAGAAAATGTTCATGTTTCTCTCTGAAAATATTGGCCAGAGGTAAAATTCAAACCAACATTTTTATGAGCTCATAAATATTTATTTTGGGCATTTGAAGCTAGTGCAATAACTATTTGCATTGGATTTATATTTGCTATATATTGAATATGTGTCCAATAATTCTGAGAAATTGTGAGGGGCTTTCGAATAATCCTTTTAGTCCCTGCAAAATTATCATAAGAAAGCAAAATGGTTTAGTGCTTAAAACTAAATCAAAATAACAGAAAAGGAAAACAAAAAACAGAAACGGAAAAAAGAATCTTACCCGGGCTTACCTCTTGTGCAGCCCACCTCGCAGTCCAGCCACTTGGCGGCCCAGCCACCCGCAGCTGCCAGTCATCCCCAACCTCCCCCTCGCGAGGCCACCTCCTGCTTCTGCCGACGCAGGAGAGGCTCCAAAAGCAGCCACGCGCCACCCCGGTCCCTCTCGCCCATCGCTCGTCCTCGTCCCTTCCTTTAGCCCCCTCTCTCTCGCAGCCGAGCGCCGTCCGAGCATAGCCGTCGCCGCCGCTCGCTGTTGCCGTAGCCACTGCTTCCCCCTCGCCTTGCCGACGCGTCCAGAGGAACCGCCATCGCCTTGAGCATCGTCTACACCAACCCACTCGACCGCGGGAGCCCTGTAGCGTCGTCCCCGAGCTCATCCTCAATCTTCGGCTGCTGGCAACTTCATCGTCGATTCGCTGCCGTCCGTGCTTCCCCGACCTCGCCGGCATGCTCGTATGAACCACGGTGAGCTCTGCCACAGTTTCCCCTGACCCTGTGGTCTATCCCTCGCCGTTGACGTCGCCCCCACGAGCTCCGAAGCTCGCCGGTGCGGTGCTTCATCGCCGTCGTGGCTACGGACACCGCGGCTTGCACCTGAGCTCGTCATCGTGCTCGGGTTGCTCCCAGGAGACGAACGCAGCCACTAGATCGCCTTGCCGTGCATCGTAGCGCCACAGCTGTCGTTGCCCAAGCTCCGGCTGCCGCGGATGAGCTCACCGCCGTCAGCTCGGTCCACCCCAGCTCCTCCCTCTTGCACTGCCAGATGCGCGCGAGCCCCAGCAACGCGTAGCACCAAACCACCGTGCAAACGGTCGCCGGAGCGACGTTTCCGACGTCCTCCGCTGCCTCGGGTCGTCGCCGGTGGCTAAACGCCGGCCTAACCCCGTTTAGGTTAGTGTTAATGATGTCCCTAGGTCAATGACAGGTGGGGCCACCCCCTACTAAAATTAGTTTACTTTACTTTCTAAACTTTAATTAGCCACTGTGTCACTGACGTGTGGGGGCCACCTCACTAACTAATCTAGATTAGTGCTAATTAACTTAGGTTAGTTAGTTAGACACTGACATATGGGTCCCACTGGTCAGGTTTGACCCAGACCGACCCGTTGACTCGCTGACGTCACACCAACGTCATGCCGACACAGTAATTGCTTTCTGGAATTTAAATAAATCTTAAATGGTTTATTTATTTCAGAATATAGTTAAAACTTCTAAAAATCATAGAAAATAATCTATAACTCAGATTGAAATAAATTATATATGAAAAATGATCAGAAAAATCCAATCTATCCATCTGGATCATTTTCATGCATGTTAGAACAACTTTTGGCTACTATTTAGGACAAATCAAATGAATGGCATTTAGATAACCATATGTGGAGTTGAATTTGAACCTTTGGTTCAAACCAACTTCATTTCATCTGGTTGCTAGTTGCATTAGCTCAATCAACAGCATGTTTCCATATCATGATCATGCATCATATTGTTGCATTGAATTGATTGTGTTCCCTCTTGTTTGCCGGTGTTTGTCCCCTCTCAGTAGACGTTGTTCCGGTGATGTGATCGATGACACCGATGAAGAGCTATAATATCTTCAGAAGTGCCAGGCAAGCAAAACCCCCTTATTCATTCCGATGCAATCCCACTCTCTCGCTCCTGCTCTCTTGTACTGCATTAGGACAACAACGATTCAACTGTTACATGCTGCGGTAGTTGAACCCCTTTTCCTCTACATGACCTGTCATTGCCACAGTAAATAGATGAAACCCACTAGCATGAGTAGGAGTTATTTGAGCCCTGATGTGCCTACTCATTCGTGCTTGTTTGTCATGCTGCTACCGCTTAGAGTTGAGTCGGTCCGATTCATCGGGATGAATTGGAATGTGGTGAACATGTCCCTCTTGTTGAGAGCTAAGTGTGTGAACACGATTTGGTAAAGGTAGCGGTGAGAGGCCATGTAGGAGTACATGGTGGGTTGTCTCATTGCAGCCGTCCTCGTGAACCGAGTTACGTGTTTGTGATCCATGAGCAGTTACTACCACGCATTGGAATGCTTAAGTCGCCTCTCGACTTATTAATCAACCTGATCTCTGTCCAGAGTTGCAACTAGTTTTGGTGTTTTTAGGTAGTGCTAGTAGTCTACCAAGTGGCACCGGTATAGGTGGGCTTGGGACAGACTAGGTGCTGATGTACGGTGTACCAAGTGGCACTTTGGATGGTGGGCTTAGGAACCCTGCTCACATCGTTTGGGGCCATGAGCGACACCCGGCGGATCTCCTTGCGGATGGAACCGAATAGGCGATAAACCTGGACTAAAGACTTGTGTGGTTAGTCGGTCGTGGCCGACTCCCTCGCCGAGCTTCCGCTTGAAGATTGCCGAGATACATAGCGTGTACATGGTGGTAAGTGGCGAGGCGTGTGTGAAGAAGTACACCCTGCAGGTTAACATCATCTATTGAATAGCCGTGTCCACGGTAAAGGACTTCGGGTTACATGCGGTTCATAGACAAGTGAAAGTGGATACACTAAAACTCGCAAGATAAGCATGAGTGCTATGGATGGCCTTCTCGTAGGGAGACGAGAGCGAATCCATAGTGGTGTATTGATATGGTGAATATGTGGACTCGTGTGCGCCACCTCAAAAGAGTTACTTGCAGTCGTAGTTCAGGATAGCCACCGAGTCAAAGCTGGCTTGCTGCAGTTAAACTCCACCACCCCCCTTTGTTGACACCGATGCATATGTAGCTAGTTCTGATGTAAGTCTTGCTGGGTACATTTGTACTCACGTTTGCTTAATTTATGTTTTTGCAGAGAGACTTCAGTCTCGCTAGTAGTTCCGCGTGGACTCCGACATTTAGCTTGTTACCTCTGCTACGATCTTCTGCCCTCGGCAGTGTCTTGTAGATAGTCAGGCTTCTCAGCGTTTTCTTTTATAGTTGTCTGTACTCAGACAAGTTAAGCTTCCGCTTGTGCTTGTTGCTTGTATGCTCTGTATGTTGGGTCATGAGACCCATGTTTGTAATACTTGGCTTCTCGGAGCCTAATGAATAAATACTTTGAGTCGTAGAGTTTTGTTGTGATGCCATGTTGTATTTACACATATCGAGCATATTGTGTGTATGATTGAAATGCTTGGTATGTGTGGGATCCGACAACCTAGTTGTTTATCCTTGGTAGCCTCTCTTATTGGGAAATGTAGTGTTGTGCTTCCATGAGCCATAGTAGTGCGCTTCTGGCCGGTTCACCGGAGTCTGCTAGCCCACACTACTACTCCGGAACACTTGATTGGCGGCATGTGATTCACCGTTCTGTATACATCCCTTGAGAGAATGTCACGCGGTGACATCCGGAGTCTGCCTAATCTGCTACATCCGGTTCACCGAGTCTGATAGCCCGATGCTACAACCGGATTTGCACATCTGGCCGACATGCTCGATGTTGATTCATGTATGCTGTCCCGTAAGTTAGTGCCACTTTGGGTTCACGACTAGTCATGTCGGCCGGGTTCTCTGTCATATGGATGCTAGCGGCACTATCATATCGTGAGCCAAAAGGCATAAGCGGTCCGGGACATGGTAAGGCGACACCCATGGGAATACCGTGCGTGAGGCCGCAAAGTGATATGAGGTGTTACCGGCTAGATCGATGTGACTTGGTATCGGGTCCTGACAGCTTTGGTATCAGAGCCTGACTGCCTGTAGGATTACCAAGCCAAACTGGTCGAAGTTGAGTCTAGAAATGCTTTAGTTATATAAGGGAATTGATTGTGGAATGGAACGTAAGGCTGCTTTTACTCCTTTACCTTATGCCCTTCTGATCTGAGTCAACCTCTTCTTTTCTACGGGGATTAAGAACTAGGCCTTCTCATCTATCTATCAGGATGATGAGTTACTATGATAGAGACTTATAAGATTGTTGGATTCAAGTCTCAGTTCAGTTTCTACTATTTCCGTATGCTCATAGCTGGCCTCAGAACCTTGATATTATGATGCTGAGTGGTCATGCCACTATTTTGCAGGATGTCTCAAATATTTTTGAGCATTTACAGCCGTTATGCTGCCCAAGTCATCCTAGGTTTCTAAATAGCCTGATGCATTTGCAAATCCCTTCTTTCCGTTCTCGATGTTCCTTTGGGCCAGATTAACCACACTAATCGTCGAGTTGAGGTACTTCGTTGCCTGGGCATATATGTTGAAGCCATTATTATGACCCTAGGCATCCTAGAGAACCACCCACTAATCTAGCAATGCTTTGTATCCCCAGTGTGATGATTCTGGCCGTCATTCTCGAAAGCATCCCGAGATGCCACTTAGTTAGTAGGCATTCTATTCCTGGGTTCTTGGACCCCGAGATTCACCCTACTTACTTCATGTTTATAGTGTTTGATAGTTCCTTTAGGATATTAGTAACCTTTGCGATAGTCCTCGAGGTTCGTGGTATTTCCTTCTTCCAAATACCATGAACCGCATATGGCAGAAGTTCTGTTGAACCCAAAAGATCGCAACCAAAGTGCTCTTGATGAGTTCTCCATTATATTGTGAATCTGCCAGTTCTACCTTTCTGCATGAGTTATCCGGAAGAAATATGTTGAACTTGTTCGACATGCTAATCTATGCACCCACAACTCAGAAAATCATATGTTCCTTTGAGTTGTCCCTCTTTAATTATTTTCTAACTCTCGTCTATCAATTGATAGTCAAGAGTATGTGTGCATTCGTGTTCATCGATGCCTTATTACTCTTGTGGTCCGTCAAGTCGTTCTATTCCGGAATGACTAGGAGAAACAAACTCCAGTACCTCATCCATATCCAGGATTGGGTCAAAGTAGTTGTATCCTGCAGATCAAAATGCCAATCCAGCTTTTGTTCTGTTCTACCCTGAAGTATTGCCCTCTTGATGTCAGGAATGTCATGAGAATTGCACCAACCCTTATGATTTCTTGATGCAGTGATACCTCTCGCCATCATCATTCATTCCTCGGTTTTCCTGTTATTGTAACCGGAATACTGACAAGTGAACCGTGGTGTGTGAAATCAATACTCCTAGCTACCGTGTTGCTTGGTAGTTAATGGACGATAATTCCATTCTTAGTGTGTTGGTTATTGAATCATCATTCTAAAATAGATTGTGCTACCTAGTCCATTTTCCTGGTGCACTCCTCGATCAATGAGTTTGGATTATGCCAATCCCTCGCTCTTTTGATCACATCATTCTTGCCTTAATGCTCACAAGCTTAATAACATATCGGTGGTTCGTGATTTTCCGAATATCTTCTCGGAAGTATTACCAGGTTGTCCCCTGACCGTTATGTTGAGCTCGCGATCAAGTTGGTTTTCTTATAAACCACCCCTTCTCCAAGAATCTGTGTTGGATATCCCTGAGCTAGTTGGTTGAGCTAGACAACAACTTGGAGAGTTGGAAGGTAAAAGCTTTGCTTAACTTAGTTCATTCCAAAGGGATATCTTTGTGATTGTGTGTGTGTGTGTGTGTGTGTGTGTGTGTGTGTGTGTGTGTGTGTGCGTGTGTGTGTGTGTGCGTGTTGAAGAAAGATGATATCTCCATCGATTAACCTTCGAGTTCAGTTGTTGGATCTATTGTCTTACCAAACCATTTGATTTGAGTGTGGGCTATCATCAAATCAAATCCGTACCAATGAATTTCGTAATGTTGTGTTACTCGAGGTTATTCCTCGAGCACACAACATTATATTCTTTTGGTCTGACCAATGCTATTACTTTGTTCACATAGTTATGAAATTCCATCTATATGGAAACCTCGATAAATTGTTGTTGAGCCCATTGACAACATTTTCATCATCTCCATGATTCATGTTGAACATCAAGCTAGCGTTGGAAACTTTTGTAAGCATTATCTTCATGTCCCGTTCATGAAGTATATGTTTGGTGTAAGAAGTGACTTTCTCCAAGCTCACATGCATTAGGTGCAAGTTGCCGCCATGAACTCGAGAAAGCTTGTTTTTGCTTCCTCTGGAATCATCCCAAGTCAGTCATGCATATGTGCGAAGTATTCGGTGGTATGGAGACTTGCAACCTTCATTCTATGTGTATCCCTAGCACACCAAGCCACTGATTGATTTGCTCAAGGAGAAGAAGTTCCTTCTTAAGAGCAAGACTTAGGTAAGGGCTTCGATATCCTCGATGATGGTTCCTCACCTGAACTTTGGTAGTGTTTTATTATAAGACTTCTATGTGATCATGCCTGTCTTGGACAACGTGTTCACATGTATGTAGCAGAACCAGCTCATCTTTTCGAGCTTGCTATCGTAGTTCATTTCCCGAGAATCTCACAACGTCCTCTCGTCGGTTTGTGTTGCAAACTTTCTTTTCCAGACATGATGTCTGAAATATCCTGTTACCAACCAGATCTGAATCTCAAGCAGATATGATGGTTGGAACTTTTCCAAGATCTATGATGTAGATCCCGACAAGGTTGATGTTCTGGCCGACACACCTAGTCGGATGATCTATCATGGTAGTATCTTGATTGAGCTATTTGACCATCTTCTCCATGAAGATTTCGTGCGACTTATTCTAGAAGTTGCTCCTTGGGGATTCTTGTGCTCTTAGTTTCTCCGATTATTCTATAACTATTCAAACAGTGGAATCACTCTCGACTATTGAGTTTTTCCCCGGTTACTAGAATCATTCCCAGCATTTGCATTTTGTCCCCAGCTTGCACCCGCCATTGTGCCATTTTACTATGGTCTGCCTTCTCAGTAATTTTTATTCAGGATCATCCTGAAAAGTGGTCTTACCCTGGGCCCTATCCTTCTCGATGATAAGAAGAAATCATCCATTGCGTTGTCTTCAACAAGGTAGTCCACATCATCCATTCTAGTATGGGTATGCCATTTATTCAAGCTCCTTCACACGATCGTTTGTGATTGCCTTAGGCTGGTATGAAGAGTTCCAATGGTCTATGGATCAAAAGTAATTCCTTTTGCCACTTAAGGGAATAATTCAACGAGCCACCTACTCTAAGGTGCCCCGTTACGGAATCATGGCAATTTAGCTCCTCGCTACTTTGAAACGCATCCACCATCCTTTTAAGCGTGTGCATGTTGCTTATCAAATTAAACTTTCGTCATCTGTTACTTTCCATCTCTCTCGATGTGTGTTTTGACTCTCAAACTCAAGAGGTGTTCCTACGTCTCATTCCGTGAGTTGATCGTCAGTTGCTCGATCTTCATGAAGATTGATTCTTCTAGAGTTTTCCCTTTCTTCTCGTTTCATGTTGGATGGAGTTCTCAGAACAAGATGTCGAGACAAGGATGATGATCGAATCAACGTTCTTATGAAGTGCAACCTGGATCATGAAGATTGTGTTAGCTTTGTGTCCCCTCTGTCTTCTTACCCTATGTCTTGAATCTCGGGATGAGATTCTTGTTTAGTGGGGGTGAGTTGTCACATCCCTAGTTCTGGTTTGCTTTAGGTTAGCTAGTCATGTGTACATCATGTTTAAATTTCAATGAATTTGAAATGGGGACATGTGAAAGCCTCAGAAATCATTTCTGAAAATGACCAAGATAAAAATTGCTTCAAATAGGTCAAGAAAATTTTCATGTTTCTCTCTGAAAATATTGGCCAGAGGTAAAATTCAAACCAATATTTTTAGGAGCTCATAAATATTTATTTTGGGCATTTGTAGCTAATGCAATAACTATTTGCATTGGATTTATATTTGCTATATAATGAAGATGTGTCCAATAATTATGAGAAATTGTGAGGGGCTTTGGAATAATCCTTTTAGTCCCTGCAAAATTATCAGAAGAAAGCAAAATGGTTTAGTGCTTAAAACTAAATCAGAATAAATAACAGAAAAGGAAAACAGAAAACAGAAATGGAAAAAAGAATCTTACCTAGGCTTACCTCCTATGCAGCCCACCTCGCAGTCCAGCCACTTGGCGGCCCAACCACCCGCAGCTGCCAGTCATCCCCAACCTCCCGCCAGGAGGATGAGGGGCGCGTGCTCGCCGCACGTGTCCACGCGCGAGGCCACCTCCTGCTTCTGCCGACGCAGGAGAGGCTCCAGAAGCCGCCACGCGCCACCCCGGTCCCTCTCGCCCATCGCTCGTCCTCGTCCCTTGCTTTAGCCCCCTCTCTCTCGTAGCCGAGCGTCGTCCGAGCATAGCCGTCGCCACCGCTCGCTGTTGCCGTAGCCACTGCCTCCCCCTCGCCTTGCCGACGCGTCCAGAGGAACCGCCATCGCCTTCTGCGTCGTCTACACCAACCCACTCGACCGCGGGAGCCCTGTAGCGTCGTCCCCGAGCTCATCCTCAATCTTCAGCCGCCGGCAACTTCATCGTCGATTTGCTGCCGTCCGTTGATACGTCCATTTTGCATCATGCTTTTATATCAATATTTATCGCATTATGGGATGTTATTTCACGTTATGTCACAATACTTATGGCTATTCTCTCTTATTTTACAAGGTTTACATGAAGAGGAGAATGCTGGCGGTAGAATGCAGAAATTTGGAAAAGGAGCAAATATTGGAGACCTATTCGTGCAACTCAAAAGTCCACGAAACTCCACGGAATGTCTTAAAATAAATAAAGAAAATCGTCGCCAAAGATGAAGGCCGGGGCCCACACCCTATTCACGAGGGTGGGGGCGCGTGGCGCCTACCTCGTGGGCCCCCGGTGGCTCTCCGATGCCCATCTTCTCCTATATGAAGTCTTTCGATGAGAAAAAAAATCAGATACAACCTTTCGGGACGAGACTCCGCCGCCACGAGGTATGTTGATGTTGGACAAGGAAGAAAACATAATGAGTTATGTTTTCTTGTGTCTGAGATAAAGTATGTTGTCATGGATCCTCTAACATGTTGAGCTTGCCTTTCCCCCTCATGCTAGCCAAATTCTCAGCACCAAGTAGAGATACTACTTGTGCTTCCAAATACCCCTAAACCAGTTTAGCCATGAGAGTCCACCATATCTACCTATGGATTGAGTAAGATCCTTCAAGTAAGTTGTCATCGGTGCAAGCAATAAAAATTGCTCTCTAAATATGCATGACTTATTAGTGCAGAGAAATAAGCTTTATACGAACTTGTTGTGGAAGTAATAAAAGCGACGGACTGCATAATAAAGTTCCACATACAAGGGGCAATATAAAGTGACGTTCTTTTGCATTAAGATTTTGTGCATCCAACCATAAAAGCGCATGGCAACCTCTGCTTCCCTCTGCGAAGGGCCTATCTTTTATTATTATCTTCTACCTCATGCAAGAGTCACGGTGATCTTCACCTTTCTTTTTTCATTTTATCCTTTGGCAAGCCCAGCATGTTGGAAAGAACATGATATATATATATATCTAATTGGATGTAGGGGAGCATGAATTGTTATTGTTGACATTACCCTTGAGGTAAAAGGTTGTGGGGTAAAACTATAAGCCCCTATCTTTCTCTGTGTCCGATTAAAACTCCGTAACCACAAATATTGCGTGAGTGCTAGAAATTATGAAGGACTAAGTGATAGTTGAGTATGTGGACTTGCTTTTAAGCTCGACATAGACTCTTTCCGATGTTATGATAAATTGCAATTGCTTCAATGGTGAGGTTATACTTTCTTTGGTGCCCAATAAAGTTTCGATTCATACTTTTGCATTGTGAAAAGATCATCACTTGAACATAAGTAATCATATGACAAATCTATATATGTTGCTGTTATGAGAATAATCATGATGCCTTCATGTCCGTATTTTATTTTTATCGGCGCCTCTACCTCTAAACATGAGGACATATTTATTGTTATCGGCTTTTCGCTTGAGGACAAGCGAGGTCTAAGCTTGGGGAGTTGATCGCCCATTTTGCATCATGCTTTTATATCGATATTTATCGCATTATGGGCTGTTATTTCACGTTATGTCACAATACTTATGGCTATTCTCTCTTATTTTACAAGGTTTACATGAAGAGGAGAATGCGGCAGCTGGAATTCAGGGTGGAAAAGGAGCAAATATTGGAGACCTATTACATGCAACTCCAAAAGTCCTGAAACTCCAAGGAATGTCTTAAAATAAATAAAGAAAAATCGTCGCCAAAGATGAAGGCCGGGGCCCACACCACATTCACGAGGGTGGGGCGCGCTCCCCAGGCGCGCCCCTACCTCGTGGGCCCCTGGTGGCTCTCCGATGCCCATCTTCTCCTATATGAAGTCTTCGATGAGAAAAAAAATCAGAGACAACCTTTGGGGACGAGACTCACCGCCACGAGGCGGAACCTTGGCGGAACAATCGAGGCTCTCGTGAGCTATTCTGGGGACACTTCCCTCAGGGAGGAAATCATCGCCATCATCATCACCAACGCTCCTCTCATCGGGAGAGGGCAATCTCCATCAACATCTTCACCAGCACCATCTCATCTCCAAACCCTAGTTCATCTCTTGTATCCAATTCTTGTCTCCAAGTCCGGGATTGGTGCTAGTAGGTTGCTAGTAGTGTTGATTACTCCTTGTAGTTGATGCTAGTTGGTTTATTTGGTGGAAGATCATATGTTCAGATCCTTTATGCATATTATTACCCCTCTGATTATGAACATGAATATGCTTTGTGAGTAGTTACGTTTGTTCCCGAGGACACGTGAGAAGTCTTGCTATTAGTAGTCATGTGAATTTGGTATTCGTTCGATATTTTGATGAGATGTATGTTGTCTAACCTCTAGTGGTGTTATGTGAACGTCGACTACATAACACTTCACCATTATTTGGGCCTAGAGGAAGGCATTGGGAAGTAATAAGTAGATGATGGGTTGCTAGAGTGATGAAGCTTAAACCCTAGTTTATCGTTGCCGTAAGGGCTGATTTGGATCCACTTGTTTCATGCTATGGTTAGGTTTACCTTAATACTTTTGTTGTAGTTGCGGATGCTTGCAATAGAGGGTAATCATAAGTGGGATGTTTGTTCAAGTAAGAACAACACCCAAGCACCGGTCCACCCACATATCAAATTATCAAAGTACCGAACGCGGATCATACGAACGTGATGAAAACTAGCTTGACGATATTCCCATGTGTCCTCGGGAGCACTTTTTCTATTATAAGAGTTTGTTCCGGCTTGTCCTTTGCTACAAAATGGATTGGGCCACCTTGATGCACTTTATTTACTCTTGTTACTTGTTGCTCGTTACAATTTACCTTATCCTAAAACTATCTGTTACCACTTATTTCAGTACTTGCAGAGAATACCTTGCTGGAAACCGCTTATCATTTCCTTCTGCTCCTCGTTGGGTTCGACACTCTTACTTATCGAAAGGACTACGATAGATCCCCTATACTTGTGGGTCATCATCCGTGCTTCCCCGACCTCGCCGGCCTGCTCGTATGAACCGCGGTGAGCTCTGCCACAGTTTCCCCTGACCCCGTGGTCTATCCCTCGCCGTAGACGTCGCCCCATGAGCTCCGAAGCTCGCCGGCGCTGTGCTTCATCGCCGTCGTGGCTACGGACACCGTGGCTTGCACCTGAGCTCGTCATCGTGCTCGGGTTGCTCCCAGGAGACGAACGCATCCACTAGATCGCCTTGCCGTGCATCGTAGCGCCACAACTGTCGTTGCCCAAGCTCCGGCCGCTGCGGATGAGCTCACCGCCGTCAGCTCGGTCCACCCCAGCTCCTCCCTATTACACTGCCAGATGCGTGCGAGCCCAGCAACGCGTAGCACCAAACCACCGTCCTAATGGTCGTCGGAGCGACGTTTCCGACGTCCTCCGCTGCCTCGGGTCGTCGCTGGCGGCTAAATGCCGGCCTAACCCCATTTAGGTTAGTGCTAATGACGTCCCTAGGTCAATGTCAGGTGGGGCCACCCCCTACTAAATTAGTTTAGTTTACTTTCTAAACTTTAATTAGCCACTGTGTCACTGACGTGTGGGGGCCACCTCGCTAACTAATCTAGATTAGTGCTAATTAACTTAGGTTAGTTAGTTAGACACTGACATATGGGTCCCACTGGTCAGGTTTGACCTGGACCGACCCATTGACTTGCTGACGTCACACCAACGTCATGCCGACGCAGTAATTGCTTTCTGGAATTTAAATAAATCTTAAATGGTCTATTTATTTCAGAAAATAGTTAAAACTTCTAAAAATCATAGAAAATAATCTATAGCTCACATTGAAATAAATTATATATAAAAAATGATAAGAAAAATCCAATCTATCCATCTGTATCATTTTCATGCATGTTAGAACAATTTTTGTCTACTATTTAGGACAAATCAAATGAATGGCATTGAAATAACCATATGTGGAGTTGAATTTGAACCTTTGGTTCAAACCAACTTCATTTAATCTGGTTGCTAGTTGCATTAGCTCAATCAACAGCATATTTCCATGTCATGATCATGCATCATATTGTTGCATTGCATTGATTGTGTTCCCTCTTGTTTGCCGGTGTTTGCCCCTCTCAGTAGACGTTGTTCCAGTGATTTGATCGATGACACCGATGAAGAGCTATAATATCTTCAGAAGTGCCAGGCAAGAAAAACCCCCTTGTTCATTCCGATACAATCCCACTCTCTCGCTCCTGCTCTCTTTTACCGCATTAGGACAACAGCGATTCAACTGTTACATGCTGCGCTAGTTGAACCCCTTTTCCTCTGCATGACTTGTCATTGCCACAGTAAATAGATGAAACCCACTAGCATGAGTAGGAGTTGTTTGAGCCCTGATGTGCCTACTCATTCGTGCTTGTTTGTCATGCCCGCTCTTGCTTAGAGTTGAGTCGTCCGATTCATCGAGGATGAATTGGAATGTGGTGAACATGTCCTACTGTTGAGAGCTAAGTGTGTGAACACGATTTGGTAAAGGTAGCGGTGAGAGGCCATGTAGGAGTACATGGTGGGTTGTCTCATTGCAGCCGTCCTCAGGAACTGAGTTCTGTGTTTGTGATCCATGAACAGTTACTACCACGCATTGGAATGCTTAAGTGCCCCTCTCGACTTATTAATCAACCTGATCTCTGTCCAAGAGTTGTAACTAGTTTCTGGTGTTTGTAGGTAGTGCTAGTAGTCTACCAAGTGGCACCCGGTATAGGTGGGCTTGGGACAGACTAGGTGCAGTGGCACGGTGTACCAAGTGGCACCCGGATGGTGGGCTTGGGAACCCTGCTCACATCGTTTGGGGCCATGAGCGACACCCCGGCCGGATCTCCTTGCGGATGGAACCCGAATAGGCGATAAACTGGACTAGAGACTTGTGTGGTTAGTCGGTCGTGGCCGACTCCTCGCCGAGCTTCCGCTTGAAGGTTTCGAGATACATAGCGTGTACATGGTGGTAAGTGGCGAGGCGTGTGTGAAGAAGTACACCCTGCGGGGTTAACATCATCTATTGAATAGCCGTGTCCACGGTAAAGGACTTCTGGGTTGCATGCGGTTCATAGACAAGTGAAAGTGGATACTCTAAAACTCGCAAGATAAGCGTGAGTGCTATGGATGGCCTTCTCGTAGGGAGACGGGAGCGGATCCATAGTGGTGTATTGATATGGTGAATATGTGGACTTGTGTGCGCCACCTCAAAAGAGTTACTTGCAGTCGTAGTTCAGGATAGCCACCGAGTCAAAGCTGGCTTGCTGCAGTTAAACTCCACCAACCCCCCTTTGTTGATACCGATGCATATGTAGGTAGTTCTGATGTAAGTCTTGCTGGGTACATTTCTACTCACGTTTCCTTAATTTATGTTTTTGCAGAGAGACTTCAGTCTCGCTAGTAGTTCCGCGTGACTTCGACGTTTAGCTTGTTACATCAGCTACGATCTTGTGCCCTCGGCAGTGTCTTGTAGATAGTCAGGCTTCTCAGCGTTTTTCTTTTATAGTTGTCTATACTCAGACAAGTTAAGCTTCCGCTTGTGCTTGTTGCTTGTATGCTCTGTATGTTGGGTCATGATACCCATGTTTGTAATACTTGGCTTCTCGGAGCCTAATGAATAAATAATGAGTTTTGTTGTGATGCCATGTTGTATTTACACATATCGAGCATATTGTGTGTATGATTGAAATGCTTGGTATGTGTGGGATCCGACAACCTAGTTGTTTATCCTTGGTAGCCTCTCTTATGGGGAAATGTAGTCTTGTGCTCCCATGAGCCATAGTAGTCCTTCTGACCGGTTCATCGGTCGTGCTAGCCAGTACTCTTGCTTGAACACTTGGTGGCGGCATGTGATTCGCCGTTCTGTATACTGTCCCCGGGAAATGTTACGTGGTGACATCCGAGTCTGCCTAGCTGCTACATCCCGGTTCACGAGTCCGGTTAGCCCAGTGCTACAGCCGGATTCGCACGCTGGCGACCGACATGCTCGATCTTGATTCATGTATGCTGTCGGTAAGTTAGTGCCACTTTGGATTCACGACTAGTCATGTCGGCCTGAGTTCTCTGTCATATGGATGCTAGCGGCACTAGCATATCGTGAGCCAAAAGGCATAAACGGTCCCGGGCCATGGTAAGCGACACCGTGGAAATACCGTGCGTGAGGCGCAAAGTGATATGAGGTGTTACCGGCTAGATCGATGTGACTTGGAATCAGGGGTTCTGACATAAATCTACATAACCCATTTGAAAAAAAATAGTCAAGAATTTGAAAAAAATGTTGAACAATTGTTTGAAAAATGTTAATCCAGCACTTGGAAAATGTTAAGTGTGTATAGAAAAAGTGTTGACTATGTACTAAATAAATAATAATAAGATTTTGATTAGATATATTAAAATTTTAGTTATTCATTCAATAAAACAATTTGAACAAAAATTGAAAAATGTTACTCAAGCATTTGAAAAATGTTAAACAAGTATTTGAAAAATGTTAGTCAAGCATTGGAAAAAATTAAATGTGTTTAGAAAAATGTTGACCATGTGTTACAAATATTAATGTTGCCTTTAAAAATATTAATCAAGCATTTAATTTTTTAAATGTGCATAGAAAAACTATTGACCATGTATTAGAAAATTTTATTCTATTATTTGAAAATATTTTTGAAGCACTTGAAGGAGTTTAAAAGTGTGTAGAGGAAAATGTTGACCATGTATTTAAGAAACTTTAACCATTTTTCGTGAATATTTTTAATGATGCATTTGGAAAACATTAATAAAGAATATGAAATATGTTAAAGTATGTATTGAGAAAATGTTGACGATTTTTCAAAAAATGTTAAACTCGTATTGGAAATAGGAAAAAGAAACCAAAGAAAAAAAAAAGGAATTGAGAAAGGAAAAAAGGGATAAAAACCATGAAAGTAAAAAAAGAACCAAAAGGAGAACGAAAGAAAAAAATGCTGTATAATGAAACCAAGAAAACCAGGGATAAAACTGCTGAGAAAATCGAATAGAAAGGATGAAATAGAAAAGAAAATGCCCAGTGAAAATCGAGAAACAAAAAAAGTAAAAAATCAAAGAAATAAATAAAGAAAAAGAATCAAAGAAACCAAGAAAACCAGGAAGAAATAAAGAGACCATAGGAAAACAGAGAAAAAAGGAAGAAAACAAAAGTTTATGAAAACCGAGAGAGAAACTAAGAAAACCAGTGAAAAATCAAAGTTATAACAAAGAATAAAACCCAAATACAATCGGCAAAAAATAATAAGAACCGAAGAAAAAACAAAAGAGAACGAGAAAAAAACAAAGAAAAACAATTTTTTGAAAATATATTCTATTAATTGAAAATCTTTTTGAACCATTTGAAATAGTTTAAAAGTGTGTAGAGGAAAAATGTTGACCATGTAAGTTAAGTTTTTAATGATGTATTTGGAAAACGTTAATCAAGAATATGAAATATGTTAAAGTATGTATTGAGAAAATATTGATGATTGTTTTAAATTTTTTAAACTTGTATTAGAAAAAGGAAAAATAAACGAAAAAAGAAGGAATTGAGAAAGAAAAAATGGATAAAAACCATGAAAGGAACAAAAAGAAGCCAAAAGGAGAATGAAAGAAGAAAAAAAAGATGTATAATGAAAAAAAGAAAACCAGGGAAAAACCCTGGGAAAACCGAATAGAACAGAAGAAAAAGAAAACAGAATGCCCAGTATAAACCTAGAAAGAAAAAAAGAAAAAAGTCAAATAAAAAATAATGAAAAAGAATAAAAGAAAACCAGGAAGAAACAAAGAAACCATAGAAAAACAAAAAAAAGGAAGAAAACAAAATTTTATGAAAACTAAGAGAGAAACTAACAAAAACGGTGAAAAACTGAAGTTATGACGAAGAATAAAACCCTAAGAAAACCGGTGAACAATAGTACGAACCGAAGAAAAAACAAAATAAAACGAGAAAAAGAAAAAAGGACAAAGAAAAACTAGCGCAATAGGGCGGCCCATACGCTCAATCTATTCAGCGAGAGCTCCTTCCTTTTTGCTTAAGGCGGGATATAGCTCTCGCGCGTTCCCGCGTCCTGGGGCACCCAGGTCGCCAAACAGAACCTCCCTCAGCGGCCACAGGTAGCCAGCAGCAGATAAGATTTTGATAGCACACAACCGAGTGCGGATCCCTCAGCGGCCACAGGACACAAAGCCGAAACGAATATAGCAGCAGCCCAGGATAAGATTCGAAAATCTTGACGACTGTGCAGCTCGCAGGCTGCGGCAATGGCGGCGACACTGCAGTTCATCAGCCTGCTCGGCGCCCCCTCCGCCCATCCAGCTCCCTCCTGCAGCAGCAGCAACGAGAAGCAGCACCGCGCTGTCCACCTGCCCCAGCAGCAGCAGCAGCAGGGGAGGAGGAGCGGGAGGAGGCTCCGCGCCGTCCGTGCAGTCGAGACGGGCGCCGAGCCTGCCACCGCCGATTCTGAGACGACGGTGGAGCCGCCGTCCGTCGACTTTGCGTTCGTCAGCGTGAGTCCTTCTCTTCTGCCTTGATCGGTCGGTTATTTGCTCTGCTTTCTTTCCTTTCGCTCGGCTGGTGATGATGCTGCATGCAATTGCAGCCTCGGCTGCTGCCGGACGGGACGCCGGACGTGCACTACCGGACGGCGTGCGGCGGGCAGAAGCTCAGGGACATCATGCTGGAAGGTTACATCGACCTCTACGGGCCTTACGTGAGTGTCGCCCCGCCCGCCGGCGATCTCTCATTCGTTGATCTCGGTGCTGTATCACCGACCAGTGTTCAATAAAAAATAAATTCACCGACCGTGCTGATGCTGCTACTGCAGGATAAGTTGCTGCTCAACTGCTCGGGGGGTGGCGAGTGCGGGACTTGCATCGTGGAGGTAACCGAAGTGCTGGATAAGCACGTCTTTAGAATTTTGACACTACGCTAGAGTAAAAAAAACCTTTTATATTAACTGCAACCGCAACTCGGGAAACTCTTAAAATATCCATTCTCTTTCACATTTTTTTCAGGTAGTTGAAGGCGGCGAAATGCTTTCTCCGAAAAACGAAGTAGAAAAGGAAAAGCTTAAAAGGGTGTGTGCACAGCTCTCTCTCCCAGTCCATTCATAATTTCCACCAAATATCAAGTGTGTTTATATGAAAAAGAGAAACAGTAGTACAGTAGTAACTTTGTGCCAAAACTCTGAACGTTGGTTGATCTTCAGAAACCCAAGTCATGGAGGCTGGCGTGCCAGGCCACGGTTGGCAACCCAGATTCAACAGGGCAGGTATCATTATTGTTGCAAATAGACCCACATTCTGTTTTATGAACAACAAGAAGACCGCCGTTTTATCATCGCGTTTTATTTCTCGGGTTCACATCATTAACATGCTAACATCATGGACTTGAATGATTCTTTACTCTGTGTAGATGGTCATACAACAGCTACCAGAGTGGAAGGTACACAAGTGGGAGAAGTGACTGGCGTATAACATTATGATGATTATGCAGTAGACCTCATGAGTCATGACCCTGGAAGTATTAAGCAGGAGCAACACTTGGTCAGGAGAAGAAAAACTAGAGGCTGTCTGCTTGAAATCTCAACGAGGACGCACAGAGACATGTGAAGGCGTCCCGTAGAACTAGAAGCAAAGGCGCACTTCCTTGCGCTCGTAAACAAATAGTAGTACACAATAATCCAAAGTGCTCCAATGCTCAAATGTAAAAGAATCGGTTCATTTTTCTCACCCTAGGCGATCACCTATTGTATAATACTGTGGATCACCTTGGCGCCCTCTCTCACCAAGTCCACAGAAAAATCGTCACCGCGACTACACTCCACACATATCTCGTCGAGTCATCGTCCACCGGAACAATTTTCACAACTATTCCCTGATTTTCACAACTCTACACACTACACACATATCTCATCGAGTCATCGTCCATCTCTGGAGGTTGTTCTGGACGTTGTCAAACATGATTGTATTCCCTGATCGGGTAATACAAGAATTATTTCGCAAAGAATAGAGTCAATGTCCACTAGCACAATTTTCCCAACTATCTGTTTGACGCGGTGATACGGGGCAAACCGTGTGAGTAGCCCGATCTTCACAAACTGAAGGTGCATTCGAGGATGAACACGGAAAAATTGTAAGGAAACACAAGTGCGTAGCACTCAAAGACAAAATCCACAACCAAATCTCTCATAACACAAGTCAATACAAGAGGAACAGTTAGATCAAACAACAAAACAAGAGAAATAAGACAACAAGGTGTTAGTTCGTCCCCAAATTCAACAAGGGAGTGGAGGTCTTGAGAGATATATAGTCTTCCCCATCTTCTAAGAACAAGAGGTCTTCAACCGCAAGAAGAAGAAGAAGAAGAAGAAGAAGAAGAAGAAGAAGAAGAAGAGGTTTTGAAATCCATGGGGATTCTTATCCAGTTAGGAGGTCCTGATCCTACTAAGATGAGATAAATTGAGCAAAGCTCTCTCAGGATTTAGTTTAAACTTAGCTTGCCCTAGATTTGAGGAGGGCTACGACTTATATCGTCAAGCCACAAAGAGACATGTACATGGGGAACGATAGGCCAATTTCACCGCATGCAGGTAGGTTGACATGGTCCAAAGGGATTTGTGTAAGTTAGACATGGGGCCAAACATCATATCGGACTGTCCGATGTTTGAAATTGCATGTTTTTTTAGAATGAAGGCTCAAGGAGAGCCCAGTTTTAAATTAACAAAGCCATCAACCGGCCAGGATTACATCGAACAAACATAGGAACCAAAGAAAAAAACAGCAAGATGATACATGGTGCTGTGTAAATAGCTATCAGGCTACTGCAAATTACTAGCAAAGATATGGAAACTAAAGGACAAGTTTAGCTAGAAGTCGAAGAAGCCCTCCACAGCGAGCAGAGCACCACGCAGGACACCAGCAAAAGCTTGGGGGAAGAAACAACAAGTAGTTGGAGGAGCACCGTTGTTAGCTCAATGGGTTCTGGCTGTTGATATCGCCCTCCTCCACCTCAGAAGGGGGCTCCCTTCCCCCTCGCCCTGGCATGAAGGGCGCCGATCCGTCGAAAGGTGGAGACGCCCACCCGAGGGCTAAATAGCGACCGACGCCGTTGCCAACCCGAAAACCACACCAGGACACCACCACCAAACTACATGGAGATCAGCCAAGGGAAGCATCGTCATTACATGATATCTGCACACAAGGAGAAGCAAACTACATGGATAAGGCCGCTGAAGACCGAGCAACCCTCAACCAGAACAAGCACGCTTCCCCCAAAGCTCACCAAAGACGGCAAACCCTTGAGGGTGACAGCGCCCACAACATCGCTGCGGCCCAATCCCGAGGGATTTGGGTTTTCACCCGGTACACGAACAACACGGGAGGAAGAGGAGGGGGAAAGGGGCATTTTTACCAGCGCCTACATGTAGGGGACGACGCCCATGGCCGCCGCCGCCGGCAGGCTGGCATAGCCAGCCACAAATTTCTCCGGTCCCTTCTCCCACCCCCACCTCGAGAGGAGACACGGCTACGGTGCCCGGAGACCGCAGAAGAACAGATCTGATGCTGGTGGCCCCGAGGCCAAGCTCTCCATAGCCATCGCCCTCCATCACCATATGCCCCCCGCACGGCCAAGATGGGCGGCCAGCACCCGTTGCTGCCGTTTGCTGAGGACGACGCAGCACCACCGCCCACGGTCGCCACCTCGGCTCCGAGATCCTCCACAGGGGCGGAGTGACCAGATCCTCGCGGCCACCATCCCCGGCGGCCACGCGGCGTTTCGGCTGAAGGAAATATGCCCTAGAGGCAATAATAAAGTTATTATTTATTTCCTTATTTCATGATAAATGTTTATTATTCATGCTAGAATTGTATTAACCGGAAACATAATACATGTGTGAATACATAGACAAACAGAGTGTCACTAGTATGCCTCTACTTGACTAGCTCGTTGATCAAAGATGGTTAAGTTTCCTAGCCATAGACATGAGTTGTCATTTGATTAACGGGATCACATCATTAGGAGAATGATGTGATTGACATGACCCATTCCGTTAGCTTAGCACTCGATCGTTTAAGTATGTTGCTATTGCTTTCTTCATGACTTATACATGTTCCTATGACTATGAGATTATGCAACTCCGTTTACGGAGGAACACTTTGTGTGCTACCAAAGCGTCAGCGTAACTGGGTGATTATAAAGGTGCTCTCAGGTGTCTCGAAGGTACTTGTTGAGTTGGCGTATTTGAGATTAGGATTTGTCACTCCGATTGTCGGAGAGGTATCTCTGGGCCCTCTCGGTAATGCACACCACTTAAGACTTGCAAGCATTGCAACTAATGAGTTAGTTGCGGAATGATGTATTCTGAGCGAGTAAAGAGACTTGCGGTAGCGAGATTGAACTAGGTATTGAGATACCGACGATCGAATCTCGGGCAAGTAACATACCGTTGACAAAGGGAACAACATATGTTGTTATGCGGTCGACCGATAAAGATCTTCGTAGAATATGTGGGAGCCAATATGAGCATCCAGGTTCCGCTATTGGTTATTGACGGAGGCGTGTCTCGGTCATGTCTACATAGTTCTCGAACCCGCAGGGTCCCACGCAACAAGGTTTCGATGACGGTTATATTATGAGTTTATGAGTTTTGATGTACCGAAGGAGTTGAGTCCCGGATGAGATCGGGGACATGACGAGGAGTCTCGAAATGGTCGAGACGTAAAGATCGATATATTGGACGACTATATTCGGACATCGGAAAGGTTCCGAGTGATTCGGGTATTTTCGGGAGTACCGGGGAGTTACGGAAATTCATATTGGGCCTTAATGGGCCATACGGGAAAGGAGAGAAAGGCCTCAAAGGGTGGCTGCACCCCTCCCCATTGGCTAGTCCGAATTGGACTAGGGAGGGCGCCTTCCTTCCTTCTCTTTTCCTTCCCTTCCTTCCTCCTACTCCTACTACTTGGAAGGGCTCCTAGTTCTACTAGGAAAGGGGAGTCCTACTCGTAGGACTCCCCTAGGGCACGCCATAGAGAGGGCCGGCCCTCCCCTCCTCCACTCCTTTATATACGGTGGCAGGGGGCACCCCATAGAAACACAAGTTGATCTTCGTGATCGTTCCTTAGCCGTGTGCGGTGCCCCCCTCCACCATATTCCACCTCGGTCATATTGTAGCGGTGCTTCGGCGAAGCCCCTGCGACGATAGAACATCAAGATCGTCCCCGTTGTCTTGTGGAACTCCTCCCGACGCTTTGCTGGATCGAAGCCGGGGATCGTCATCGAGCTGAGCGTGTGCTAGAACTCGGAGGTGCCGTAGTTTGGTGCTTGGATCGGTCGGATCGGGAAGGCGTCGACTACTTCCTCTACGTTGCGTCAATGCTTCGCTTCGGTCTCACGAGTGCGTAGACAACACTCTCCCCTCTCGTTGCTATGCATCACCATGATCCTGCGTGTGCGTAGGAATTTTTTGAAATTACTCGTTCCCCAACAGTGGCATCCGAGCCTGGGTTTTATGCGTTGATGTTATATGCGAGTAGAACACAAGTGAGTTGTGGGCGATATAAGTCATACTGCTTACCAGTATGTCATACTTTGGTTGGCGGTATTGTTGGATGAAGCGGCCCGGACCGACATTACGCAGACGCTTCGCGAGACTGGTTTACCGCCGTGCTTTGCACAGGTGACTAGCGGTGTCGGTTTCTCAACTTTAGTTGAACCGAGTGTGGCTATGCCCGGTCCTTGCGAAGGTTAAAACAACACCAACTTGACAAACTATCGTTGTGGTTTTGATGCGTAGGTAAGAACGGTTCTTACTAAGCCCGTAGCAGCCATGTAAAACTTGCAACAACAAAGTAGAGGGCGTCTAACTTGTTTTTGCAGGGCATGCTTGTGATGTGATATGGTCAAGGCGTGATGAGATATAAGTTGTTGTATGAGATGATCATGTTTTGTTGAAGTTATTGGCAATGGCGAAGCCTTATGGTTGTCTCTTTATTGCATAAGATGCAAGCGCCAAATAATTGCTTTACTTTATCGCTATGCGATAGCAATAGTTGCAAGAGCAATAGTTGGCGAGACGACCATGTGACGACACATTGATATAGATCAAGATGATGGAGATCATGGTGTCATGCCGGTGACGATGGAAATCATGACGATGCTTTGGAGATGGAGATCAAAGGCACAAGATGATGATGGCCATATCATGTCATATATTTTGATTGCATGTGATGTTTATCTTTTATACATCTTATTTTGCTTAGTTCGGCAGTAGCTTTATAAGATGATCTCTCACTAAATTATCAAGGTATAAGTGTTCTCCCTAAGTATGCACCATTGCAAAAGTTCTTCGTGCTGAGACACCACGTGATGATCGGGTGTGATAGGCTCTACGTTCAAATACAACGGGTGCAAAATAGTTGCACACGCGGAATACTCAGGTTAAACTTGACGAGCCTAGCATATAACAGATATGGCCTCGGAACACGAAGACCGATAGGTCGAGCGTGAATCATATAGTAGATAGGATCATCATAGTGATGTTCACCATTGAAACTACTCCTTCTCACGTGATGATCGGACATGGTTTAGTTGATATGGATCACGTGATCACTTAGAAGATTAGAGGGATGTCTATCTAAGTGGGAGTTCTTAAGTAATATGATTAATTGAACTTAAATTTATCATGAACTTAGTTCTGGTAGTATTAGCATATCTATGTTGTAGATCAATAGCTCGCGTTTAGCTCCCTGTTTTATTTTGATATGTTCCTAGAAAACTAAGTTGAAAAATGTTAGTAGCAATGATGCGGATTGGATCCGTGATCTGAGGTTTATCCTCATTGCTGCACGAAAAATTATGTCCTTGATGCACGCTAGGTGACAGACCTATTGCAGGAGCAGATGCGAGGCGTTATGAGCGTTTGGCTAGCTCAATATGATGACTACTTGATAGTTTAGTGCACCATGCTTAACGGCTTAGAATCGGGACTTCAAAGGCGTTTTGAGCGTCATGGACCATATGAGATGTTCCAGGAGTTGAAGTTAATATTTCAAGCAAATACCGAGTTGAGAGATATGAAGTCTCCAACAAGTTCTATAGCTAAAAGATGGAGGAGAATAGCTCAAGCAATGAGCATGTGCTCAGATTATGCAGGTACTACAATCGCTTGAATCAAGTGGGAGTTAATCTTCCGGATAAGATAGTGATTGACAAAATTCTCTAGTCACCATCACAAAGTTAGTAGAACTTCGTGATGAACTATAATATGCAAGGGATAACGGAAACGATTCCCAAGCTCTTCGTGATGCTGAAATCGACGAAGGTAGAAATCAAGAAAAACATCAAGTGTTGATAGTTGACAAGACCACTAGTTTCAAGGAAAGGGCAAAGGAAAGAAGGGGAACTTCAAGAAGAGCGGCAAGCAAGTTGCTGCTCAAGTGAAGAAGCCCAAGTCTGGACCTAAGCACGAGGACTGAGTGCTTCTCTTGCAAAGGGACTGGTCACTAGAAGCGGAACTGCCCCAAGTATTTGGCGGATAAGAAGGATGGCAAAGTGAACAAAGGTATATTTGATATACAGATTATTGATGTGTATTTTACTAGTGTTCGTAGCAACCCCTCGGTATTTGATACTGGTTCAGTTGCTAAGAGTAGTAACTCGAAACGGCAGTTGCAGAATGAACAGAGACTAGTTAAGGGCGAAGTAACGGTGTGTGTTGGAAGTGGTTCCAGGATTGATATGATCATCATCGCACACTCCCTATACTTTCGGGATTAATGTTGAACCTAAATAAGTTTTATTCGGTGTTTGCGTTGAGCATGAATATGATTTGATCATGTTTATTGCAATACGGTTATTCATTTAAGTAAGAGAATAAATTGTTGTTCTATTTACATGAATAAAACCTTATATGGTTACACACCCAATGAAAATGGTTCGTTGGATCTTGATCGTAGTGATACACATATTCATAATATTGAAACCAAAAGATGCAAAGTTAATAATGATAGTGCAACTTGTTTGTGGCACTGCCGCTTAGGTCATATTGGTGTAAAGCGCATGAAGAAACTCCATGCTAATGGACTTTTGGAATCACTTGATGCTTGCGAACCATGCCTCATGGGCAAGATGACTAAGACTCCGTTCTCAAGAACAACGGAGCGAGCAACAGATTTGTTGGAAACCATACATACTGATGTATGTGGTCTGATGAATATTAAGGCTCGCGACAAGTATCATTATTTTCTGACCTTCACAAATGATTTGAGCAGATATGGGTATATCTACTTAATGAAGCATAAGTCTGAAACATTTGAAAAGTTCAAGGAATTTCAGAGAGAAATTGAAAATCATCGTAACAAGAAAATAAAGTTTCTACGATCTGATCGTGGAGAAGAGTATTTGAGTTACGAGTTTGGTCTTCAGTTAAAACAATGTGAAATAGCTTCACTACTCACGCCACCTGGAACACCACAGCATAATGGTGTGTCCGAACGTCATAACCGTACTTTATTGGATATAGTGCAATCTATGATGTTTCTTACCGATTTACCACTATCATTTTGGGGCTATGCATTAAAGACAGCTGCATTCACGTTAAAAAGGGAACCATCTAAGTCCGTTGAGACGACACTATCTGAACTGTGGTTTGGCAAGAAACCAAAGTTGTCGTTTCTTAAAGTTTGGGGTTGTGATGCTTATATGAAAAAGTTTCATCCTGATAAGCTCAAACCCAAATCGGAGAAATATGTCTTAATAGGATACCCAAAGGAGACTGTTGGGTACACCTTCTATCACAGATCTGAAGGCAAGACATTCGTTGCTAAGAATGGATCCTTTCTACAGAAGGAGTTTCTCTCGAAAGAAGTGAGTGGGAGGAAAGTAGAACTTGATAAGGTAATTGTACCTGCTCCCTTATTGGAAAGTAGTTCATCACAGAAATCTGTTCCTGTGACTACTACACCAATTAGTGAGGAAGCTAATGATGATGATCATGTAACTTCAGATCAAGTTACTATCGAATCTTGTAGGTAAACCAGAGTGAGATCCGCACCAGAGTGGTACGGTAATCCTGTTCTGGAAGTCATGTTACTGGACCATGATGAAATTGCGAACTATGAGGAAGCGATGATGAGCCCAGATTCCGCGAAATGGTTTGAGGCCATGAAATCTGAGATGGGATCCATATATGAGAACAAAGTATGGACTTTGGTTGACTCGCCCGATGATCAGCAAGCCATAGAAAATAAATGGATCTTCAAGAGGAAGACGGACGCTGATAGTAGTGTTACTATCTACAAAGCTAGAATTGTCGCAAAAGGTTTTCGACAAGTTCAAGGTGTTGACTACGATGAGAGTTTCTCACTCGTATCTATGCTTAAGTCTGTCCGAATCATGTTAGCAATTGCCGCATTTTATAAAATCTGGCAAATGGATAAACAAAACTGCATTCCTTAATGAATTTATTAAAGAAGAGTTGTATATGATGCAACCAGAAGGTTTTGTAAATCCTAAAGGTGCTAACAAAATATGCAAGCTCCAGCGATCCATCTATGGACTGGTGCAAGCATCTCGGAGTTGGAATATACGCTTTGATAAGTTGATCAAAGCATATAGTTTTATACAGACTTGCGGTGAAGCCTGTATTTACAAGAAAGTGAGTGGGAGCACTACAACATTTCTGATAAGTATATGTGAATGACATATTGTTGATCAGAAATAATGTAGAATTATTCTGCAAAGCATAAAGGAGTGTTTGAAAGGAGTTTTTCAAAGAAAAACGTCGATGAAGCTGCTTACATATTGAGCATCAAGATCTATAGAGATAGATCAAGACGCTTGATAAGTTTTTTCAATGAGTACATACCTTGACAAGATTTTGAAGTAGTTCAAAATGGAATAGTCAAAGAAAGAGTTCTTGGCTGTGTTACAAGGTGTGAAATTGAGTAAGACTCAAAACTCGACCACGGCAGAAGATAGAAAGAGAATGAAAGTCATTCCATATGCCTTGGCCATAGGTTCTATAAAGTATGCCATGCTGTGTACCAGATTTATTGTATACCCTACACTGATTTTGGCAAGGGAGTACAATAGTGATCTAGGAGTAGATCACTGGACAACGGTCAAAATTATCCTTAGTGGAATAAGGATATGTTTCTCGATTATGGAGGTGACAAAAGGTTCGTCGTAAAGGGTTACGTCGATGCAAGTTTTGACACTGATCTAGATTATCTAAGTCTCAATCTGGATACATATTGAAAGTGGGAGCAATTAGCTAGAGTAGCTCCGTGCAGAGCATTGTTGACATAGAAATTTGCAAAATACATACGGATCTGAATGTGGCAGACCCGTTGACTAAACTTCTCTCACAAACAAAACATGATCACACCTTAGTACTCTTTGGGTGTTAATCACATAGCGATATGAACTAGATTATTGGCTCTAGTAAACCCTTTGGGTGTTGGTTACATGATGATGTGAACTATGGGTGTTAATCACATGATGATGTGAACTATTGGTGTTAAATCACATGGCGATGTGAACTAGATTATTGGCTCTAGTGCAAGTGGGAGACTGAAGGAAATATGCCCTAGAGGCAATAATAAAGTTATTATTTATTTCCTTATTTCATGATAAATGTTTATTATTCATGCTAGAATTGTATTAACCGGAAACATAATACATGTGTGAATACATAGACAAATAGAGTGTCACTAGTATGCCTCTACTTGACTAGCTCGTTGATCAAAGATGGTTAAGTTTCCTAGCCATAGACATGAGTTGTCATTTGATTAACGGGATCACATCATTAGGAGAATGATGTGATTGACATGACCCATTCCGTTAGCTTAGCACTCGATCGTTTAAGTATGTTGCTATTGCTTTCTTCATGACTTATACATGTTCCTATGACTATGAGATTATGCAACTCCCGTTTACCGGAGGAACACTTTGTGTGCTACCAAAGCGTCTGGCATAATCTGGGTGATTATAAAGATGCTCTACAGGTGTCTCCGAAGGTACTTGTTGAGTTGGCGTATTTCGAGATTAGGATTTGTCACTCCGATTGTCGGAGAGGTATCTCTGGGCCCTCTCGGTAATGCACATCACTTAAGCCTTGCAAGCATTGCAACTAATGAGTTAGTTGCGGGATGATGTATTACGGAACGAGTAAAGAGACTTGCGTGCGAGATTGAACTAGGTATTGAGATACCGACGATCGAATCTCGGGCAAGTAACATACCGATGACAAAGGGAACAACGTATGTTGTTATGCGGTCGGACCGATAAAGATCTTCGTAGAATATGTGGGAGCCAATATGAGCATCCAGGTTCCGCTATTGGTTATTGACCGGAGACGTGTCTCGGTCATGTCTACATAGTTCTCGAACCCGTAGGGTCCCACGCTTAAGGTTTCGATGACAGTTATATTATGAGTTTATGAGTTTTGATGTACCGAAGGAGTTCGGAGTCCCGGATGAGATCGGGGACATGACGAGGAGTCTTGAAATGGTCGAGACGTAAAGATCGATATATTGGACGACTATATTCGGACATCGGAAAGGTTCCGAGTGATTCGGGTATTTTCGGGAGTACCGGGGAGTTACGGGCTCTTTTGGAAAAGGCAGTGCCTAGGAGGTGCTTAGGCACGCCTAGGCGCTAGGCAATGGCCAAACGCCTCGCCTAGGGCATAAGCAGAAGGCAAATAAGAAATTGTCTACCAAAGCGAGAAATCATGCCATATTGCACTGATATGCCAAAAGGGCCATATTCTAATCGTAGTAGCTGGTCATTAGCATACTTATATGCCCTAAATTAATAAAATACACATATATATAAGCACATATACACCCTGATAGTAAAAATTATATAATCGCCTAGGCTGCGCCTAGGGCGCTTAAGCACCGCTTAGGCACTAGGCGAAGGCCAACCGCCTCGCTTACGCCTACCGCTTTTTCCAACCTTGGTTACGGGAATTCGTATTGGGCCTTAATGGGCCATACGGGAAAGGAGAGAAAGGCCTCAAAGGGTGGCCGCACCCCTCCCCGTTGGCTAGTCCGAATTGGACTAGGGAGGGGGGGGGGGCGCCCCCTTCCGTCCTTCTCCTTTTCCCTTCCCTTTCCTTCCCTCCTACTCCTACTACTTGGAAGGGCTCCTAGTTCTACTAGGAAAGGGGGAATCCTACTCCCGGTGGGAGTAGGACTCCCCTAGGGCGCGCCATAGAGAGGGCCGGCCCTCCCCTCCTCCACTCCTTTATATACGGGGGCAGGGGCACCCCATAGACACACAAGTTGATCTTCGTGATCGTTCCTTAGCCGTGTGCGGTGCCCCCCTCCACCATATTCCACCTCGGTCATATTGTAGCGGTGCTTAGGCGAAGCCCTGCGACGGTAGAACATCAAGATCGTCACCACACCGTCGTGCTGACAGAACTCCTCCCTGACGCTTTGCTGGATCGAAGCCCGGGGATCGTCATCGAGCTGAACGTGTGCTAGATCTCGGAGGTGCCGTAGTTTCGGTGCTTGGATCGGTCGGATCGGGAAGACGTACGACTACTTCCTCTACGTTGCGTCAACGCTTCCGCTTCGTTCTACGAGGGTACGTAGACAACACTCTCCCCTCTCGTTGCTATGCATCAGCATGATCCTGCGTGTGCGTAGGATTTTTTTTGAAATTACTACGTTCCCAACATCGGCACCCCCCTCCGGCGGCGGGCTAGGCTTTGAGCAGCCCGAGTCGCCCCTGCGGGAGCGACGCAGGGGCCAAGAGGAAAAAGACCTCAAACTGCATGTTGATATTGATGTCGGAACATCCAACATCTTCTCGAGAGCATTTGGGTAAGTTGGGCATTGGGTCGGATCCCAGGCCAGACTGTCCGACTTTGTAGTATTCAACAAAATAACCTCCTTGGTGATGTTCATTGCTTCTTCTTCGAGCCCCTTCCTCTATTTGCTTACGTAAGAATGCACAAGGTTTGCAATGAGGTACCACATACCACATGAATGTATAGGAAGATCCCCCAGGTCAAGATCCTCATCGGCATGAAAAGTAGTGAGGTTTGTGACGTTGAAGGTGTACCTGTCCAATGGAATGTTAGTCTTGTAAGCATTATCATTGATACTTTAGATGGTCTTGAAGGGAGGGTCGGCTCATGGAAGTAACTTGGACTTGCGCTCTTTTGGGAAGCGACCATTGCAAAGATGCATCCGCACGAGGTCATCGAGGTAAAGACCGTCGGATTCTTGGTGATGCTTACCTTGTCGGCATGGAAGTGAATGCCGCTCGATGGTGAGTCTTGTATCTTTGTGCATCGTCTTCATGAATTTGGCGTGTGCACTTACATCCTTGTTGATGCGCTCTTGGAGAGGTAGCGGCATGATGTCCAAAGGCATCAAAGGGCTGTAGACAAGTTCAAATAGAGACTTGAGTGTTGTTGGGTGTCGTGCACTCAAAAGGGAGTTATACTGATTCGGGGGAGTTGATCAACATTGGTGATATCATCATGAGGGTGTCGATGGGAATTTGTCGCATCCATCGGTTCAATTCTCTTGTGCCGTCAGTGTTCTCTAGCACGATTGACCGTCTCCATGTGAGATCCTAATGATGTGTTATATTCGGCCACCACTGCTACAGACACTTGTGAACAAACAACCAGATCAACTATATGTATGGCGCTATGCCAACATCCAAACAATCAAGTGCAAATTAGTGGAACTGAAGTCATTCTGTAATGTTGTACTCCCTCCATCCTAAAATAAGTGTCTCGAGCTTAATACAATTTTGTACTAGTGTTAGTACAAAGTTAAGACACTTATTTTGGGACGGAGGGAGTACAACGTTAGAGATATCACCTAGAGAGGGTCAACACATTTTTGTCACCTCCATATCAAGTGTCATGGTTTGTCGGCACTCTCAAATGAATAGTAGCAAACCTAAACAGAAAAAAAAACTTTGAACTAATGGTCATAGTCAACAATCATTTTTACTTTACGCACGAACCAACCCATGGTTGGATAGTTAGAGGGACAGTGGTATCCCCAGCTCATCAGTGTTCAAGTTCTGATGCTCGCATTACGATGGGGCGCCTACGGTGACTTCGTAAATCTCAAAATATATACCGGCTCAGTCTCTCGGAGGTGCTCATAGGGGTTGGGTGTGCGTGTGTGTGCGTTTATAGGGTGACGTTCCCGTCAACGACGAGGCGCCTACGATGATTTCATAGATCTCAAGATATATGCGGGCTCACTCTCTCGAAGGTGCTCATATATATGGGTTAGGTGTGCATGTGTGCGTTTATAGAGGTGGGTATATGTGCGTATGTATGAGGCTTAGGTCTGTACTGTGTTAAACAAACAGAAGCTGGGCCAAAATCATGAAGTCCCTGCTCAACCATACCTGATACTAGACATCAACGGCATGCAGACATGCAAGGATGGTAAATTCCAGTGACACGCAGCTTCTGTCAAAAAATAAACTGAAGCATGAAGTTGATATGCTTACCGACTAAAGTTGCCATCCCTGCATAACTAAATTTACTATAAAAAACGTTCAGAGTTGCCATGTGCCCGTACCTTACCTGTGGCACTTATCAGGGTTCATTTTTTATCGCTTTTGATTTGGAGCAAGGGGTGGGAGGGAATGTGTAGGCAAAGATAAGGCAAATTAAGATTCTGTTCATAATTTGTGTCCCTTCTGAGTCGAAGAAGGAAGGTGGTGGGAGGCATTTGATGATGGATCGGTCGATTGGATTGCGTTAGAAAAGACCAACGAAGGAAAAAGAAATCAGAAAAGGAAGATGGGGTTTGGTTGGGAAAAAAATGTTGGGAGATGAGGTGGTCGTAATAAAGATAAATAAATTCATAAATAGACAGATGACCATGTGTAGACATCGCCAAAACCCTGCCAGGCAAGATGCAGTTCCTGAAGCCGCGCACCGTCCGCCTCTATCCCAAACTACGGCGATGGATCTTGACGGACGCCGCGAGCTCCGGTTCCGGCCTGCAGCCGCTCGCTCTAGCCCTCAACAAGCGCCTCGCCGACGACGCTGGCAGGAGCAACAAGAACCTCGTCTTCTCGCTGTTAGATAATAACGAGAAATAAACGAGACAAAGAGACATGGATTTTTACGTGGAAACCCTTACGGGAGAAAACCACGGACGCACGAAGGCGCAATCACTATGAGGAGGAGTATTACAAGCACAAGACGACAGACCGTCTGAGGTGCGACTACATGGGGTATATAAGAGGGCAATACATGAGAGTCCTTGGAGGACAAGTAAACGAGTTGTACTCAGACTGCAGCGTCGGCGATCGCATAAAGGCCCACACCGGTTGTACTACGTCTAGTCAACCCGGTACTAGAATTTGGATCACAATTTAACAATCTCCACCTTGAGCCAAATTCCCTCCAGTAGTCGATGAAAGTGAAATAACTCCATCCAAATCAGCATAAACACCTTGTGCGTCAAAGTCCATAAGACTAGTGAGAAATACCAATTAAGCCTGAGCAAAGCTCAAACTTATTGGTCGGAACTGGCTTTGTCATCATATCAGCAGGATTATCATGAGTACTTATCTTGCATACCTTCAAATCACCTTCAGCAACAACATCTCGAATATAGTGAAATCTGACATCAATGTGCTTTGTCCTCTCATGATACATTGGATTCTTTGTAAGATATATGGCACTTTGACTGTCACTAAATACGGTAGGGCAAGATGAATCTCCACAAAGCTCAGTGTATAAACCTCTCAACCAGATAGCTTCTTTGCATGCCTCAGAAATAGCCATATACTCGGCATCAGTAGTGGAACAAGCCACAATAGACTGCAAAGTTGCTCTCCAACTCACAGCACAACCACCAATGGTGAAAACATAACCTGTGAGTGATCTTCTCTTATCCAAATCACCAGCAAAATCAGAATCAACAAAACCAACAAGTCCATCTCTAGTTTTCCCAAACTGTAAATAAGCATTAGAAGTACCTCGCAGGTATCTGAAAATCCACTGAACTGCTCTCCAATACTCTTTTCCAGGATTAGCCATGTATCTACTGACAACACTCAATGCATAAGATAAATCCGGACGAGAACAAACCATGGCATACATAAGTGAACCAACTGCACTCGAATAGGGAACTCTAGACATGTACTCAATATCTGCATCTGACTTAGGACATAAAGCTGATGATAATTTGAAGTGTGCAGCTAACGGAGTACTCACCGGCTTGGCATTATGCATATTAAAACGACGAAGAACTTTATCAATATATCCCTTCTGACTTAGATATACTTTTCCAGATGGTCTATCTCTGGATATTTCCATGCCAAGAATTTTCTTTGCTGCACCCAAATCCTTCATCTCAAATTCATTACTCAATTGCTTCTTTAGTTCATTAATCTCTGACATACTCTTTGCAGCAATAAGCATATCATCAACATAAAGGAGCAAATAAATAGTTGAACCATTGACAGTTTTCAAATAAACACAACTATCATAATTAGACCTTTTGAAACCTTGAGAGAGCATAAAGGTGTCAAATCTCTTGTACCACTGTCTAGGGGATTGCTTCAATCCATAAAGAGATTTCTTTAACTTGCAGACAAGCTTTTCTTTTCCAGGAATAACAAAACCTTCAGGTTGTTCCATATAAATATCCTCTTCTAATTCTCCATGTAAGAATGCAGTTTTAACATCCAATTGTTCAAGCTCAAGATCATGCATGGCAACAATACTGAGTAAAGTGCGAATAGAGCTATGCTTCACAACAGGAGAAAAGACTTCGTTATAGTCAATACCTGGAATCTGGCTATAACCTTTAGCAACTAACCTTGCTTTATATCTTGTCTCATCATTAGGAGAAACACCTTCTTTCCTCTTGAAAACCCACTTGCAACGAATAGGTTTCTTCTCTCTAGGTAATCTTACTAAATCCCAAGTGCCATTCTTTTCAAGTGATTCCATCTCATCATGCATAGCGGTCATCCACTTATTACTATCACCAGAAATAATAGCCTCGGAATATGAAGAAGGCTCAGCATTACCTTCAATTTCTTCTGCAACAGATAAAGCAAAAGAAACAATATTGCACTCTTCAATTAACCTATCAGGTTTATTAATACCCCGTCTAACTCTGTCACGTGCAAGATTCCAACTTGGTGGAACAATAGGCTGATTTGGAGTGGGAGTGACATGATCATCATCAACGACGGGTTCATCATGTGCAACAATTTCATTACCAGATATATCACCTGAATCAATAACATGCTCCACCTGAACAGTAGGCTGCTGAATAGTAGGCTGATGTTCACTCTCAACGGGAACATTAGTAGATGGAACATCATGTAACATAGCAGATTCATTAAAGATAACATTTCTGCTAATAACAACCTTCTGGGTTTCAGGATTCCATAATTTAAAACCTTTAACACCAGACTTATAACCAAGAAAGATGCACTTAACAGCCCTAGGCTCCAACTTTCCATTATCAACATGAGCATAAGCAGTGCAACCAAAAACTCTCAACTGTGAATAATCAGCAGGTGAACCAGACCATACCTCAATTGGAGTTTTCTTATTAAGAGCAATAGATGGTGAACGATTAATGAGATAACAAGCAGTGGAAGTGGCCTCAGCCCAAAAACGCCTATGCAAACCTGCATTGGACAACATGCAACGGGCTCTGGAAATAATGGTCCTGTTCATACGCTCAGCAACACCGTTTTGTTGAGGAGTATAAGGAACGGTGTAATGTCTGACAATGCCTTCAGACTTGCAATAATTCTTAAATTGCTTAGAACAGAATTCCATACCATTATCAGTGCGAAGTATCTTTACCTTCTTTTCAGTTTGTCTCTCAATCATAATCTTCCACTCCTTAAATGCTGGGAATGCTTCATATTTATGCTTCAAGAAATAAGGCCAAACTTTTCTCGAATAATCATCAATAATAGTCAGCATGTAACTTGCACCACCTAATGACTTCTTGCGAGATGGTCCCCATAAATCAGAATGCACATAATCAAGAATACCTTCAGTTGTATGGGTCGAAGTATTGAACTTCACCCTCTTGTGCTTGCCGAAGATACAATGCTCACAAAATTTCAATTTACCAGGTTCATATCCATCAAGAAGACCTCTCTTATTTAACTCTGCTAAACCAAGTTCACTCATATGTCCAAGACGCATATGCCAAAGGTTAGCAGCATCACAATCAGAATTCTTTGAAACAACTGGAGTAGCGTTACCTGAAACGGTAGAACCTCTAAGGTAATAAAGACCATTGGTCGAACTTAAATCACCTTTCATCACAATAAGGGAACCTTTGGTGACTTTCAAAACACTATCTCCACCTGAATACTTGTATCCCTTTGCATCAAGGGCACTAACAGAGATAAGATTTCTCTTCATCTTGAATATACGAACATCTGTCAAAGTTCTGATCATGCCATCAAACATCTTGATTCGAATAGAACCTATGCCTTCAATCTTGCATGGTGAATTATCAAAACCCAAAACGGAACCAGCAGCAGTAGTGGAATCAAAAGTATTAAACCAATCTCTATGTGGACACATATGAAAAGTGCATGCAGTGTCAAGTACCCACTCATCATTGGTCTCAGCACATCCAGCAATAACGACAAGAGCATCATCGGAACTATCATCACGAGCAACGTTAGCAGAATTTTCACCTGGTTTGTTACCTTTCCTCTTTTCCTTGTTCTGCAACTTGAAACACTCAGAGATGTCATGCCCGTCTCTCTTGCAATATCTGCAATACTTCTTGTCTCTGGATTGCGACCGGCCCCTGTAGCCGTTTTTACTTTTGCCTCTGTTTCCATTATTGGAGTTCTTCTCCTTTGTCCTGCCACGAACAGATAATCCCTCGGCTTGGGATGAACTCGAACCATCATGAGGCACCATTAATTTCATCTTCTCCTTAGAGTTCAAAGCTTCATAAACTTCATTAAGCGTGAGAGTATCACGACTGTATAATATGGTGTCTCTAAAATTTGTATAAGAACTTGGCAGTGAACAAAGTAACATTAGAGCAGTATCTTCCTCTTCATATTTAACTTCCATTGCAGCTAGATCAGATATGATCTCTTTAAATTCTGAAATATGATTCAAAACATTACCTCCCTCGGGTAACCTGTGCAGGAATAATTTTTGCTTCAAATGCATCTTGCTGGTGAGATCTTTAGTCATGCAAATCCCTTCCAGCTTTAACCATAGAGCGGCGGCAGTTTTCTCGCTCAAAACTTCCTGCAAAATATTATTATGCAAATGGAGTTGAATTTGTGACAAAGCCTTACAATCAATTCTTTTCTCCTCATCAGTCCAGTCCTGAATTCTGTTCTTCCCAAAACTATCCAGTGCTTCATCATAGTCGGACTGTGCCAACAACGCTCGCATCTTGACTTGCCATAGAGTAAACCTTGTGTCACGGTCCAGCAGCGGAAGATCGTACTTCATTGATGCCATGAGTCGATTAATCTGATAGTCGCTGGACAGTGAAAGTAGCGGTTGAACAGAGAGCAAAGAATCTGATCTGTAAATCAGTCTCGGTGTCCACGTGAGTAGTAGTAGTACTCAACTAGTACTAGCAGGTCACGTGGAGTAGTACTAGTACTTTGACTCCTCTGTGTTGATCCGGTCTTCACGTCACGATCAGAAGCAGCCTCAGGTTGCGCGCAGCAGCAGCGGAACTCGGATCGATGTGTGTGCTTGGGGACTTGAGCTTGTAACTAGCGGATCAGACAAGACGGCTGCAACTTGGATGATATAAGCGCGTACGGACGGAGCTTCTGTCGGTCTCGGCTTTGTAGGCGATGCAGCAGCGGAATTCAACTTGCTGTCGGATTCGAATCGACAGATACGCGTGCAGCCGCGCACACGTCGGAACCCTAATCTCTCGCTCCCAAATCTCGTATCTAAAACTTGGCTCTGTATACCACTTGTTAGATAATAACGAGAAATAAACGAGACAAAGAGACATGGATTTTTACGTGGAAACCCTTACGGGAGAAAACCACGGACGCACGAAGGCGCAATCACTATGAGGAGGAGTATTACAAGCATAAGACGACAGACCGTGCGGAGTGCGACTACATAGGGTATATAAGAGGCAATACATGAGAGTCCTCGGAGACAAGTAAACGAACATCTTTCAGACGTGCGACGCCAACGTTAGCGCCCACACCGGGTTGACCACGTCTAGTCAACCCGGTACTAGAATTTGGATCACAATTTAACACTCGCCCTTGTCCATCTACGCCGCGCTATCGCTGGTGGCCGCAGGCGCCCGCGAGCGCACCCTCGCGGAGATGCTCGGCGTCCTCGGCGCGCGGTCCCGGGACGACCTTGCCGGTTCAGTCCGCGCGCTGGCGGAGCAGGCCCTCGCCGACCAGTCATGGGCCGGCGGACCGCACGTCAGCTCCGCGTTCGCCGTGTGGCACGACAAGACGAGGCCCCTCAAGCCCGGCTACGCCGACGTCGCCGTCAAGTCCTACAAGGCGCAGACGTGCGCCGTGGACTTCCACGAGAAGGTCGGTGTCAATCTCATCTCTCGTTTGGCCGTACGTACATGATCGATCTATGTTGGGTTTTTAGGGCACACATGCACAGATCGGTCGATAACATTACTAACATTACAATTAATATGTGGTTGTGCAGCCGAAGGAAGCTGGGGAGCAGATCAACGCATGGGTGGCGGCGTCGACCAACGAGCTCATCCCCTCAATCGTTGATCCAGAAACACTGTCCAATCAGACCGACCTTGTCGTCGCCAACGCCATCTACTTCAAGGGCAAGTGGGACAAGCCGTTCGACGAGGAAGACACCGAGGAGGACAAGTTCCACCGCCGTGACAGCAGCACCGTCGACGTGCCCTTCATGCGAGGCTGGGGCAAGCAGCATATCGCGTGCCACGACGGCTTCAAGGTGCTGCAGCTTCGTTACCAGAGAGGCCTGCCGTTGCCCGCTCAGCCGCCACCGGCACGCTACTCGATGTGCATCTTCCTCCCCGACGACCGCGACGGGCTGTCGCAGCTGTCCGACAGGATAGCGGGCGACCCTGACTTTCTACGCGAGCACTTGCCGACGAGCACCGTCTTGGTCGGCGACTTCCGTCTACCCAAGTTCAAGCTCGCGTTCCATACCGAGTTGGCCGGCGTTCTCCAGGACTTGGGAATCAAGGACGCTTTCGACCCGGGGAAGGCCGACTTCACGGACATGGCGGATGGCGCCGGCAGGCCCCTGGCGTTGGAGGAAGTGTTGCACAAGGCTGTCATCGAGATGAACGAGAAAGGCACCGAGGCGGCCGCTGTAACGGCAGCCCTCATGTTTGGATGTGCATCTGGCTACCCGTCGCCGTGTGTGGACTTTGTCGCTGATCATCCGTTTGCCTTCTTTGTGATGGAGGAGGCGTCGGGCGCAATCATGTTCGCAGGGCACGTCCTTGACCCATCAAGTGAGTGATGATACTCACGATCAACCATGGCCTTCGCAGACTCAGGAAGTAAGGATCTAGTAATATCTAGCAAGTAGTATGAATTTGTAATGAGGTGCGCTACAATTGCCATTTCGTTTCCATATACAAAGTTAAGTTAATTCCGTGGTCTATATAGCTAGCTTGGTCCACATGTAGGAAAACAAAAATCCTTATCGCATATTTTGTGTTGCCCACTTGATTTTTTTAGAGAATGGGCACCGGCCGAGCCTGAAAAGAGCTCGAACCTAGCCCGATTTTGAATTAACGAAGTCATCAACCGGACAGGATTACAGGGGCATCACATTAGAGGAAATCGAAAGTAGAGCAAAGCGGAAAGAAAGATACATGACACAAGGTAGAACAACACAGCAGCGGCGCCATAGAGCCAAAGCACTAAGCAGCGATGCCGACAACGAACACTACACCCACACCAACTAGCCAACTAAGGACACAAAAGGCGGGTGAAAGTGCAACTATCCCTAGGTGGTTTTGGTAATTCCTAACAACATATAGCTCATTGAGCTAACACTATTTCAAGACTAACATTTCAGGAAAGCTCAATGATTGGCATGGCATGGACTAGAGGATGTGGAACCCCTTCGAGATGCTGAGGACAAAAGGATTGGCTCAAGCTCAAAGCTCAAGACTCTAAATTTTCTATTTTAGTGATCCAAGATCATGTTGAGTCTATAGGAAAAGCCAATACTATCAAGGAGGGATGAGGTGTTGCTTAATGGCTTGCTTGCTCAAAGTGCTTAGTGATATGCTCCAAAGCCCTCAACCACTTTCTCACTTCCACATATGACCTAAACCAAAAGTCAAACTCGGCCCCACCAATTCTTTCCATCCGGCGCAACCGAGTTCAGATGTCATATCCACTGCCACAAACCCTAGGCAAATCGGTCTCACCGACAGGGATCTCGGTCTCACCGAGATGGGATTGTAATCTCTCTGTTTCCCTTCGTAACGTTTCGGTCCTACCGAGATGAGCGATCGGTCCCACCGAGATTGCAATGTAAACTCTCTGTTTCCCTTTTGTAACATTTTGGTCTCACCGAAATGAGCGAATCGGTCCCACCGAGTTTACCTGACCAACTCTCTGGTTAGCTTATTACCAAAATCGGTCTCACCGAGTTTGTGTAATCGGTCTTACCGAGATTACGTTATGCCCTAACCCTAACCATATCGGTCCTACCGAGTTGCATGTCGGTCCCACCGAAAATCCTAACGGTCACTAGATTTGCTGAATCGGTCTGACCGAGTTTAACAATTCGGTCCCACCGAGTTTGGCAAGTTGTGTGTAACGGTTAGATTTTGTGTGGAGGCTATATATACCCATCCACCTCCTCTTCATTCGTGGAGAGAGCCATCAGAACATGCCTACACTTCCAATACACATTTTCTGAGAGAGAACCACCTACACTTGTGTTGAGGTCAGGATATTCCATTCCAACCACATAAATCTTGATCTCTAGCCTTCCCCAAGTTGCTTTCCACTCAAATCATCTTTCTACCAAATCCAATCCTATGAGAGAGAGAGTTGAGTGTTGGGGAGACTATCATTTGAAGCACAAGAGCAAGGAGTTCATCATCAACACACCATTTGTTATTTCTTGGAGAGTGGTGTCTCCTAGATTGGCTAGGTGTCACTTGGGAGCCTCCGACAAGATTGTGGGGTTGAACCAAGGAGTTTGTAAGGGCAAGGAGATCGCGTACTTCATGAAGATCTACCTCTAGTGAGGCAAGTCCTTCATGGGCGACAGCCATGGTGGGATAGACAAGGTTGCTTCTTCGTGGACCCTTCGTGGGTGGAGCCCTCCATGGACTCGCGCAACCGTTACCCTTCGTGGGTTGAAGTCTCCATCAACGTGGATGTACGATAGCACCACCTACACTACTGGAAACATGTAATTTGCCGTCTGTGGATTACAGACGGCAAAGACCTAAATCCAGACGGCAAAGAGTTTGCCGTCAGGAAGCAGACGGCAAAGATAAGTCGGCAAAGAAAATTTTGCCGTCAGCTTTTCATCGAACAGACGGCAAAGATTTTGCCGTCAGGCAATCTGTGAATTTGCCGTCTGCCACAAAAATAGCATACGGCAAAGACGCGTTCTTTGCCGTCAGTCAAAAAGTGTGCTTTGCAGTCAGTCATATAAACTACAGACGGCAAACAATGTTTTTTATTTTTTTGCCGGAGCAGTGCATCTCGCCCACCAGCCGTCGTCGAACCAAATCAGATTGAGGCGGAGCTCGCCGAGACTGAGCTGCTTGCCCAACAGCGCCGAGAGGGCCGTGTAGCGCATCGTCATGGTCAACGTGCGGTCATGCCCTGTTGTCGTTTGGCAGCCGTGCAGGAGGGAGGAGGACCACAGAAGAGAGGAGGGTGGAGCTTCTCGCAGCGCTGGTGAGGTGGCGGAGCTTCACGCGGTGGAGACGGAGGAGCTTCACGCGGCGGCAGTGGAGTTGCACGCAGCGGCGACGGTGGTGCTGCACACTGACCACGATGGACAGGCAGGTGAGGGGCGCGGTGCTGGACGGACGAACGAGCGGCGTGCAGTGCGGCTTCTCGGGGAGTAGCGGGCGTGGAGTGCAGCTTCTCGGGGACTAGCGTGCGTGGCGCCGGCCGGACGGGCGACGGGCGCAGAGCCGGCTGCTCGGGGACAGGTTGACGGGCGGGTATTGGCCGGTGGCGTGCGGCTGCTCGGGGGCGCGGGACGGGTGGGCGGGCGCTGGGAGAGAGGAGGAAGCAGGAGATAGGAGGGAGCTGGTCGGCGGCGGGGCTCTGCTCGGGGGAGATGTAGAGAAGAGCTGCAGGAGAGAGGAGGAAGCTGGTCGGCGGCGTGCGGCTGCTCGGGGGCGCGGGACGGGCAGGCGGGTGCTGGGAGAGAGGAGGAAGCAAGAGATAGGAGGGAGCTGGCCGGCGGTGGGGCTCTGCTCGGGGGTGACGTAGAGAGGAGCAGGAGAGAGGAGCTGCAGGAGAGAGGAGCTACATGAGAGGAGGAAGCTGGCCGGCGGCGTGGAACTACTCACGGAGGAGAGAGGAGGGCGCTGAGGGGATAAGGAGAGAGAGAGAGGAGTTGGTCGCGTGGGGTGGCAGGCCTCGTGGGTGGGCCCCTGGCTTTTTTTATGCGTGGTGGTTGGCCCCTGACTTGTGGGTGGGTGGCTGCGTGTGTGTCCGATGCATACGGTGGATGGATACGTGCGTTTTGGATCTTGCCACGTCATTGATCCGCGTGATCAATCCGTGTGGTGTGTTTTCTCTTTGCCGTCTACCAAATAAAATACAGACGGCAAACATCTCACTTTGCCGTCTGCTGATCAAAAGAACAGACGGCAAAGTCTGTGCCGTCTGTTATTGTTTTGGTAGACGGCAAAGTGAGCGGTTTGCCGTTTGTATTTCGTTGGGCAGATGGCAAAGTCTATTTTGCTGTTAGTATTTCTTTGCCGTCTGCAGCAGACGGCAAACCTTGTCTTTGCCGTCTGGCCCGATGAAAAGTAGACGACAAAGATGCCTCCTGACGGCAAATTATCTGTTTCCCGTAGTGCTATCGAAACCACGACAAAAACATCCGTGTCTCCAATTGCGTTTGAATCCTCCAAACCCTTCCCTTTACATTCTTGCAAGTTGCATGCTTTACTTTCCGCTGCTCATATACTCTTTGCATGCTTGCTTGAATTGTGTTGAGATTGCTTGACTTGTTCTAAAGTTGCTAAAATCTGCCAAGAACTAAAATTGGGAAAATGCTAGATTTTTATTTGGTCAAGTAGTCTAATCACCCGCCCTCTAGACATACTTTCGATCCTACAAGTGGTATCAGAGCTTTGGTCTCCATTTGCTTTGATTTCCATAGCTTTTGGTGGTCATAGCCTTGGTTTCACAACCTAGGAGAGTATGGCGTCTAGTGAGGGAAATTACCACCGTAGAGGTCCTTACTTTGATGGTACTAATTTTGCTAGTTGGAAAAATAAGATGAAAATGCATATTCTTGGACATAACCCCGCCGTTTGGGGTATTATGTGTATTGGCTTTCAAGGTAAATTCTTCGATGGGAAAGAACCGAACCGTGAAGCTACCGTGGAAGAGTTGAAGATGCTGCAATACAATGCTCAAGCTTGTGATATCCTCTTCAACGGATTGTTCCCGAAGAATTCAACAAAATCAGCCGTCTTGAGAATGCAAAGGAAATTTGGGATACTTTGATTGATATGCACGAAGGTACCGACTCCGTCAAGGAATCCAAATTGGATGTGCTTCAAAGTCAACTTGACAAGTTCAAAAGGAAGGATGGTGAAGGTGTCGCTGAAATTTACTCTGGGCTTGCTCTTATCACAAATGAGATCGCCGGCTTAGGAAGTGAAGAGATGACCGGCAGATTCATCATCAAGAAGATCCTAAGAGCCTTGGATGGAAAATATGATACCGTGTGCACATTGATCCAAATGATGCCCAATTACAAAGATCTCAAGCCAACGGAAGTCATTGGAAGAATCGTTGCTCATGAGATGTCACTCAAGGATTAGGAGGAGCTCCATAACAAGTCAAGTGGTGCTTACAAAGCCTCATGTGAAGCTCCCACATCATCAAGTGAGAAACAAACCTTCAATGAAGAATTGAGCCTAATGGTGAAGAACTTTAACAAGTTCTACAAGAGTAGAAGCAAAGAGAGAAGTTCCAAGTCAAGGTCCTACAATGACAAAAGATCTTCTAGTCGAGAGCGTAATTGCTACAATTGTGGAAAATCCGGACACTACTCAAATGAGTGTACGGCCCCCTACAAAAGAAGAGAAGATTCTTCCAAAAGAAGAAGTAGAAGAGAAGAATCACCATCAAGAGAGAGAAGGAGTAGGGATGATCGTTATGAACGAAGACCCTCATGGAGAAGCAAGGATTCGGAAAGGAAGGACAAGTCATCAAGGAGCTACACAAAATGAAGACATCAAGCTCATGTTGGTGAATGGGTATCCGGCTCCGACTCCGACAATCACTCCGAGAGAAGCTATCACTCGACTTCGAATATACTCAAGATGAAGGTGTTGCCGGTCTAGCACTTGTGTCAACCAACTCCTACGACATATTTGATTCACCAAATGAAGGAATTGGAAGACGCTTCATGGCCAAAGGTCCAAAGGTATCACACCCGAGTATGTTGATTTCAATAGTGATGAAGATGACTTGTTAGGTGATGATGATTTACTTGTTGACAACTCTAGTGATGAATACTATGATGAAACGTCAATTAATCATGCTAATCAAGATGAAACGAATGACAATGATAAGGAGAAGATTGAGTCTCTAACTAAAGAACTAAACACTCTTAAGTTAGCTCATGAAACTATCTTAGGAGATCATCGAGAACTTTTAAGGACTCATGAGAAATTACGTTTTGAGAAGCTCAATCTTGAGCAAGAGCATGATTTCTCAAAGGCAATCAATGATGATCTTCGCAAGAAAAGTTCTTCTTACATTGCCAAGCGTTTACTCTTATCCACTTACATGCCTCAAGTCAAGTCTAGTAACAAGAACAAGAAAGATTCTTCCTCTAGTAGTAACAATAATCATGCTAAATCCAATGTTGTTGCTTCTAGTAGTTCTCTTGATTCCACTAATGATTCTCTTAGCCAAGTTACACTTGAGAAAGAAAATAGCTTATTGAAGGGAATTATAGAGAAAGGTGTCTACAAGAGCCTTGCCGGGAGTAAGCAATTCGAGGAAATTGTACGCAAGCAAGGAAGGCACCGGAAGAACCAAGGTGTTGGTTTTGAACGAAATTTCAATGCCAATGGAGTTGAGTGGGAAGAAGATCAATACCCCAAGACGAAGTTTGTTCCTCAACAAGAGAAGTATGATCCTACTTCTTTCAAAGGGACATAAGCTCAAGATGATCTTCCACCACAAGACCACAAGGAAAAAGGCAAGGACAAGCTTCAAGAATAAATTGATGCATTTGAAGAAGCTCCTAAGCCCTTGGTCAAGTGGGTCCCCAAGACTACATCAAGTTCCACTTCATCAAGTACGACTACAACTCCGAGGATTCCCATCAAGATGGTGTGAATCCCAAAGAAGAACAACTAGAGAGTTCTTTAGGGTGACTCTGCCAACATACTTCACTCTTATCATTTTGGCAAGAACAAGTGCAATCAACCTCCACATCTTGCACTAGTTCAAGGAGTCACAAACCCTCTTGTTGGTAAGACAAGGGACAAGGTAACTGAGGGAGTCCTGGATTAGGGGGTGTCCGGATAGCCGGACTATCACCGTTGGCCGGACTCCTGGACTATGAAGATACAAGATTGAAGACTTCGTCCCATGTCCGGATGGGACTTTCCTTGGCGTGGAAGGCAAGCTTGGCGATACGGATATGTAGATCTACTACCATTGTAACCGACTCTGTGTAACCCAAACCCTATCCACTGTCTATGTAAACCGGAGGGTTTTAGTCCATAGGACGAACAACAATCATACCATAGGCTAGCTTCTAGGGTTTAGCCTCTCTGATCTCGTGGTAGATCCACTCTTGTACTACCCATATCATCAATATTAATCAAGCAGGAGTAGGGTTTTACCTCCATCGAGAGGGCCCGAACCTGGGTAAAAACATCGTGTCCCTTGTCTCCTGTTACCATCCGCCTAGACGCACAGTTCGGGACCCCCTACCCGAGATCCGCCGGTTTTGACACCGACATTGGTGCTTTCATTGAGAGTTCCTCTGTGTCGTCATCCTTAGGCCCGATGGCTCCTTCGATCATCTACAACGACGCGGTCCAGGGTGAGACTTTTCTCCCAGGACATATCTTCATATTCGGCGGCTTTGCATCGCTGGGCCAATTCACTTGGCCATCCGGCAGATCGAAGCTACGCCCCTGGCCATCAGGTCAGATTTGGGAGTTTGAACTACACGGCCGACATCCGCGGAGACTTGATCTTCGACGGATTCGAGCCACAGCCAAGTGTGCCGCACTGTCTCGATGGGCATGATCTAGCTCTGCCGCCGAACAGTGCCCTGGAGGCCGCACCAGCGTCCGCTCCGACCCTTAGCTCAGAGCCGACTCCGTCGATCGAGGACGAGTGGTTGGACACCGCCTCGGGGGCTACGATCTCTACGGCAATTGAGCCGAACTCCATCCCTTTCCTTTGCGAAGACCGTGACTCCAAGGTGCCGAACTCCAAACCCTCCACGCCCCTGCCAATCGAATCCAATTGGGCGCCCGTTATGGAGTTCACTGCCGCGGACATCTTTCAGTACTCGCCCTTTGGCGACATCTGAATTCACTAAAGTCTCTCTCTTTATCAGGAGAGCCCTGGCCGGACTACGGTTAGGATGGTTGGGATGCAGACGACGAAGAAATTCAACGCCCACCCACCACCCACTTTGTAGCCACTCTCCATGATTTAACTGACATGCTCGACTTCGACTCCGAAGACATCGACGGTATGGACGACGATGCCGGAGACGACCAAGAACCATCGCCTACAAGGCACTGGAAGGCCACCTCGTCATATGACATATACATGGTGGACATCCCAAAAGATGGGAACGGCGATGGAACAGCGGAGGATGACCCCTCCAAGAAACAGCCCAAGCGCCGGTGTCAGCGGCGCCGCTCTAAATCCCGCCACAGCAAAAACGGTGATTCCGGCACGAGAGATAATAACACCCGGACGGTGTCGAAGACAACCCCTCCGGCAAGATTCAGCACAGAGGAGGGAGAAGCCAACCTCATGATAGAGCGGCAGACGGGGAGGTGGAGGACGATAATTATATGCCTCCCTCCGAAGATGAGGCAAGCCTCGGACGACGCATTTAATTTGTCGTGCCCGAGGATCCCGCCAACAGAGCGCCTCAAACGCAGGCTTATGGCCACGGCAAGCAGCCTCAAGAAAAGCAGCAGAGCTTAGAGCTGACCAAGACTTGCTAGGCGACAGATGGACTGAAGTCCTTGCAGCCAAGAGTACGAACTCGAACGCCTCCAAGAGATACCAAAACGCAAGCTGCTACCCCAATTAGAGGAAGCAGCACCCAAACCTACATCACCAGCAAGATGATGCGCCGACCGCCACCCGTGGTCAGCGACAGAGAGGCCTCTAGACCTCCATTCAAGCCGCACCGGCGCCCGCTCGACCAAGGCACGGGAAACGCGCGCACCTGCGAGACATATTGGAGGACAAGGCAAGGCAAACAAGATCGATCTCACGGATCGCGTGGGCGCCCACGACACGTGATGATAACCGCCACGCCGGATACAGCAATTCGCCGGGCGAACACAAGAGACAAAGCTCATTTGAGCTGCGTCGTGATATAGCTCAATCTGAGGCGCCAAGACACCCACTATGCTTCACAGACGAAGTGATGGATCATCAAATCCCCGAGGGTTTCAAACCCGTAAACATCGAATCATACGATGTCATAACAGATTCTAAGGTTTGGATCGAGGACTACCTCCTCCATATCCACATGGCCCGCGGTGATGACCTACACGCCATCAAATACCTCCCACTCAAGCTTAAAGGACCAACTCGGCATTGGCTTAACAACTTGCCAGCAGAATCAATTGGTTGTTGGGAGGACCTAGAAGCCGCATTCCTTGATAACTTCCAGGGCACATATGTGCGACCACCAGACGCCGATGACCTCAGCCACATAATTCAGCAGCCAGAAGAATCGGCCAGACAATTCTGGACACGGTTCCTAACCAAGAAAAATCAAATCGTTGACTGTCCGGATGCAGAGGCCCTTGCAACCTTCAGACATAACATCCGCGACGAGTGGCTTGCCCGACACCTAGGACAGGAAAAGCCGAAATCCATGGCAGCCCTCACAACACTAATGACCCGCTTTTGCGCGGGAGAGGACAGCTGGCTAGCTCGTAGTAATAACTTGACCAAAAACCCTGGTAGTTCGGATACCAAGGAGAGCAATGGCAGGTCACGTCGCAACAAGCACAAGCGCCGCATTAACGGCGATAATGCTGAAGATACGGCAGTCAATGCTGGATTCAGAGGCTCCAAACCCGGTCAGCGGAAAAAGCCGTTCAAAAGAAACACTCAGGGACCGTCCAATCTGGACTGAATACTCGATCGCTCGTGCCAAATACATGGCACCCCCGAAAAACCAGCCAACCACACCAACAAGGATTGTTGGGTCTTCAAAGAGGCAGGCAAGTTAAATGCCGAACTCAATGACAAGGGGCTGCATAGCGATGACGAGGAGGAGCCCCAGCCGCCGAACAATAGAGGACATAAGGGCTTCCCCCCACAAGTGCGGACGGTGAACATGATATACGCAACCCACATACCCAAAAGGGAGCGGAAGCGTGCACTAAGGGACGTATACACGATGGAGCCAGTCGCCCCAAAGTTCAACCCATGGTCCTCCTGCCCGATCACCTTTGATCGAAGGGATCACCCCACTAGCATCCGCCATGGCGGATTCGCCGCATTGGTTCTTGACCCAATCATCGACGGATTTCACCTCACTAGAGTCCTGATGGACGGCGGTAGCAGCCTGAACCTGCTCTATCAGGATACAGTGCGCAAAATGGGCATAGACCCCTCAAGGATTAAACCCACAAAGACGACCTTTAAAGGCGTCATACCGGGTGTAGAGGCCAATTGTACAGGCTCAGTTACACTCGAAGTGGTCTTCGGATCCCCGGATAACTTCCGAAGCGAAGAGTTAATCTTCGACATAGTCCCGTTCCGCAGCGGCTACCACACACTGCTTGGACGAACCACATTTGCAAAGTTCAATGCGGTGCCGCACTATGCATACCTCAAGCTCAAGATGCCAGTCCCTCGAGGAGTAATCACGGTCAATGGAAACACCCAACGCTCTCTCCGAACGGAGGAGCATACGGCGGCCCTCGCGGCGGAGGTACAAAGCAGCCTCTCACGACAACTCTCAAGTCCGGCTACTAAACGTCCGGACACCGCTGCCGCCCGAATAACCTGCAACAAGACCGCTGGCACGATCCGAGCACGCAGAGTAATCCGCCCCAACCCCAGCCCTCGCGAAATTGCGAAGCCAAGATTACGCGTACATAACTACACTCTGGAGATACCATGGGCATAAGGGGAGGGGCACGACCACGGTACGCCCAGAATGCGGCTCAACCGCACCAGGGGCTCCCGATTGTGTCATTCCTTTTTTCTTCTTCTTTTCTCTTACTTTCAGGACTCCGTTTTCCAGAAGCCCTGTCCGGCACTAAAATTGCCGAACTCATGATGCAACAGCCAGGGAAGCAGAAAGCTACGTCGAGTGTCCAGGTGGTCTCTATTACGAGCATTATACCTGTTTTACATACCATCCCGCAGCTTACCCCTGGAGGGGGACATGTTAAATAGTCCCATCCCTTGCTTATCGCACTACTTGTATCGTTCTGCTTTCATTGCAACACCTTTTTGAATAAACAATACATAGCTTTTGCCTATTATTGCACTCCTTTATTTATCTATATATATGCTCATTCATGACATGTTGCACCCATACACTTTGGTACGGCCAATACACCAGGGGCTTAAGTACCCCAAAAATATGGTGTGATAAGTCCGAACACTTTCACAAGTGCGGCACCCGAACTTATAGCATTATATGCATCGGCTCGAATCATGTCTTGGGTCAATAGTTGGGTTTGCCGGCCCCATGTTTTGGTACCTTATGTTCCGTTATATCGGCTAAGGTAGCTGGGAGAACCACTGCGATTGTGCCCGGTTGAGCTGGGTTGAGCACCTCAGTGGAGAAAGCTAAAACTGACCGTCATGATAGGGCGAGAGCCGGTCGCTGTTCGAGAGGTTTTTTCGGGTCCCTAAAGACTTATGCCGCTTAGAGCGAGGAGTCAGCATTATCCGGCCAAGGCGTGGATAGCGCCCTGAACTCGGTCTTCCGAGTACTAGGGGCTTCGCCGAAATTTAAAATTATAGAATTCTATGGCTAAGTGAGAGTGTTCAAGCACTATAGTCCGGTTGCCTCGTTCGTTCGCTGAGCGCCTCCCTCAAGGACCCAAGAATGGGAACAAGAGCGCTCAAGTTTATCCCGAACACCCCAGACTCGTGGCATGGGGGCTGAAGCCAACGACTTGCCATCTCTCAAATTTGATAAACGGCCGCACAGAAGGTAATATTTTAAATTCACAAGCGTTGCTTAGCGCATATGAACAAGTTTTCAGCGTACAGGATAACAAATGCGAGTCTATTCAAAAATTACATCTTTGGAGCATTCGCCCGCTATACGGCGGGCACCCTTCAGGACGCCCTCATAGTACATTTCGGGCTTGCGATGCTCCTTGCCCTTCGGTGGCCCGTCCGTCACAAGCTTCTCAGCATGCAACTTGCCCCAGTGCACTTTAGCACGGGCAAGGGCCCGACGGGCACCTTCAATACAGACGGAGCGCTTGATGACTTCAATCCATGGACATGCATCCACCAGCCGCCGCACTAGCCCGAAGTAGCTCCCAGGCATGGCTTCCTTAGGCCACAGCCGAATTATGAGGCCCTTCATGGCCTGTTCGGCGACCTTGTGGAGCTCGACCAGCTGCTTCAGCTGGTCGCTCAGGGGCACCGGATGTCCGACCTCAAAGATACCGAGACCGAACACCTTTTCCGCCGAGCTCCCTCCTCGGCGCGGTAGAACGCGCAGCATCGGACACATTACGGGCAGATCTGCGAATGCTCCTAGAGAGCTCCGGATTCGGGTAAGTAATAGATAATTCACTTTCACATGCTTGCTTTGCATAAAGAATGCCTTACCGCCGCTATCTTCTTTAACGATTCAATTTCTGGAGGGCTTTTGGGCTTCGCCTTAGCGGCTTTGGCACTCTCAAGAGCCGAGGCGAGCTCGGACTCGAGTCTTCGAGTCACGCCCAAACTCGTGTTTTTCCACGAGTGCACGGAGCTCTTGCCGCACCTCCGCTACCCGCGCCTCCTGCTTCTCTCGCCAGTGCGCTCCGCGCCGCTTTGCTTTCGGCCGTGGACACCGCTTCCTTCGTGGTCGCCACCTTGTTCGTGGCCCCTACAATACCCACGTTAGTCCTGTCATTTTGCAACCAAATCCTTTCTATAAGGTATTACTTTAATAAGGTATTACTTACCTTCCTTGTCCTCGAGCTGCTTCTTGGCAAGGCCGAGCTCGTTCTCGGACCGCCGAGGCTCTGCTGCAATGCATTGACCTCCACATCGGTCTGGCAGAGGTCAAAGACAGCCTGCATTCCCATATGGACATACTTATGTTAGACTCCTCAGATATCTTTTTAGATCCTCGGTTCGGCTTTTCTTTCCAACACCGAACTAAGCATCAGGGCTACTGTCTATGCGGTAATACTTTTACATATTCTAAACTTACCTCAAAGCCCGTTAGAAGGCTGGTGCAAGCTTGATCAGCCCGCTCTTGGCGGATCTGACTTTCGGATCACCACACTCATAACAGTGCGGTGCTCCTCGTCGATGGAGGCGCCGTTAAGCGCCTCCAGCAAGCTATCCTGTGCCTCCGGATGGACGGAGGTCACCGGCGTTGCAGTCTTACCCTTCTTACGAAGGGGCCGCTTGCCGGACTTCGGAACCACTGAAGGTTCCGGTACGGAGTCCGGCACAGGGCCGGACTTAGAGCCCTCCGGGGTTTTGCCCCCTTTGCGCCCGGAGTCCGGGAGGTCGCCTTGCGGCGCCTCCAGGACCACCTCCTCCTGACTGGGCCCCTTTTGGGACTCCACTGCGGTGTCGTCTGCGTCGCGAGGGGAGGAGGCGGTCGGAAGTGAAGTGCTATTCACATCCGACGAATTCAGGGAGCCGCTCGACGAAGCGGCAAGCTTGTCTTTGGGCGGGCTCCATGGTTATATTTGGCGTTAGAAGACACTATGCGACAAATAAAAAGTCATCAGCTATTCCAGAGTCCGGACACTTACGATCTCGCCAGGGGCTTGGCCCTTGGTGGCCACTCCTCCTCGTCGTTGTCGGCGTTGGTGGAGAAGTCCGGAGGAAGGGTCCTTCCTTTCTTGACCCTCCGCCTCCCGGTCGGGCGGCCTTCTTTTTCTCTCCTTCACTGGGAGAGGCTTTTTCCTCCTCCTCGTCCTCAGGGGAGGATTCCGCCTCAGAGTCGTCGGACGATGAGTCCGACAGCACCTGGCGCCGGGAGCTCCTTCGAGTTCCCGTGGCCTTCTTCTTGGCCTTCTTCTCCGGCACCACGTGAGGTGCCGGAACCAGCAGCCCCGTCAATCGGGCGTCCGCTGGGTCTTCTGGCAATGGGGCCGGACAGTTAATCTGTCCGGACATCTTCAGCCAGTCCTGTCAAAGGTTAGGGAGTTTTAGATCCCGCATAGAGTCAAACTATGAAAAAAGAGTCCCATAAAGGGTAAAATAACTTACCTCGCTGGCTTGACGCTGCGAGATGAATCCGCGATCTTCGGTAGCGGATGCGGGAGCTTCGGCGCCCTTGAACAGCACCTTCCCGGCATCTTCGTGACGTAGTGTCAAGAGCCGCTCAAGGTTTGGTGCTGTGCGGATCAAACTCCCACAAATTGACGGCCCGTTCTTGGCATGGGAGAATCCGCGGATGAGCATCACCGGATTACGTTAACAAGCTTGAGATTCTTGTCCACCAGGTTTGGACGCAGGTTTGGAGTCCGAATAGCTCTTCCGAATCACCCCATGTCAGGCCCGCTCTTTCCATGATGTGAGCCGTGTGGGGAAGCCAGATCGAATTCGGGGCCGCCGCCCATTGAGAGTCGCTGCTCGGTGATGTAGAACCACCCGATTGTTACCCCTTTATGGTCTCCACAAAGGAGCCCTCGAGCCATAGGACGCTGGCCATCCTGCTTGAAGATGGCACCTCCGACTCCGCTTGGCGGCCGCCCACTACCTTCGGCTTGACATTGAAGGTCTTCAGCCATAAGCCGAAGTGGGGCTGGATGCAGAGGAAGGCCTCGCACACGACGATAAACGCCGAGATGTTGAGGATGAAATTCGGGGCCAGATCATGGAAATCCAGGCCGTAGTAGAACATGAGCCCCCGGACAAATGGGTGAAGTGGAAACCCTAGTACGCAGAGGAAGTGGGGGAGGAACACCACCCTCTCATGGGGCCTGGGGGTGGGGATGAGCTGCCCCTTGTTGGGGAGCCGATGCGCGATGTCGTCGGACAAGTATCCGGCCTTCCGCAGCTTTTTGATGTGCCCCTCCGTGACGGAGGAGGCCATCCACTTGCCTCCCGCTCCGGACATAGTTGGAGAAGGTTGAGGTAGGGTGTGCGGACTTGGGCGCTGGAGCTCGAGTGCGCGGAAATGGATGAGCAAAGGAGGAAGAAGGCGTGGGTGAAAAGGTGGATCCTTATCCCCTTATATGGACAGACGAAACTATGCGTCCCCCGCCAGCCTGGTAAAACTCGCTTATCTCCCAAGCACCGTAATCAATGGTGCGGTTGGGTTACCCACGTCCGTATTGATGGGAATCCCAGAATATGGGGGCACGATCTCCGCTCTGATAAGACGTGCCAAGGAAACCGCCTCGCTGAACACGCTGAGGTGGAACAGTAAAACTGTTCTTATAAAGGCCTGGCCGTGGTGTGATGTCACGCCGCGGAATACATCAGCAGATCTGTGCAAAAGTTATTCTCTCTACGGTGGTATGTGGAACTTGTTTTGCAGAGCCGGACACTATCCTTGTGTTCAAAATCTTCTATGAAGTATTCGGAGGAGGAACCCGCCTTGCAATGCCGAAGACAATATGCACGCCGGACTCGTCGTCATTGAAGCCTGGTTCAGGGGCTACTGAGGGAGTCCTGGATTAGGGGGTGTCCTGATAGCCGGACTATCACCGTTGGCCGGACTCCTGGACTATGAAGATACAAGATTGAAGACTTCGTCCCGTGTCCGGATGGGACTTTCCTTGGCGTGGAAGGCAAGCTTGGCGATACAGATATGTAGATCTCCTACCATTGTAACCGACTCTATGTAACCCTAACCCTATCCGGTGTCTATATAAACCGGAGGGTTTTAGTCCGTAGGACGAACAACAATCATACCATAGGCTAGCTTCTAGGGTTTAGCCTCTCTGATCTCGTGGTAGATCCACTCTTGTACTACCCATATCATCAATATTAATCAAGCAGGAGTAGGTTTTTACCTCCATCGAGAGGGCCCGAACCTGGGTAAAAACATCGTGTCCCTTGTCTCCTGTTACCATCCGCCTAGACGCACAGTTCGGGACCCCCTACCCGAGATCCGCCGGTTTTGACACCGACAGTAACCAAATGCTTTCATAGACATCATATTATGTATGCATCACTCTATGTCTATGGATATTCCTTATTTGTTCCTTGTGGGACTAATCCGTGTAGGTATTGAAAGTGAAACTCACTCCAAAGGATTGCTTCAAATGATCTACATCAACATTGAGCATCTACATCTTCAACACCTACATGAAGTCATCATCGACAAAACCCAAGGTTAGTTCATCCCTCTTAGGGGGGATCTCACATCTAGGGGGAGCTTTACTCTAAGAATTGAGCTAAAGCAACTCTAATGGTGTGAACACAACAACGCTTTATGTAAAAGTGGTAACCCTACTTGTGCTTAAACGATGAGTATGACCTATGATCAAATGTTCTCATTTGACTCCTAAGTCAATATATTCATATATAGATGACATAGTCATCGCCAATTGCTTGATAGATGCTAGAATTGTTTGTGCTAGCTTTGCCACATATTTCATTTGCCATTTTATTGGGTGAACATGTTGGTTGCATAATTTACTCATTCGAGGACATCCACCTGTTGTTTTGATTGTTTGGCTCCTCTTTTTCTTTTGCCAAGTGGATGGACAAGAATGCCTAAGAACCTTCTCTAGCTATCTATGCTCTTCTCGTCTCAAACTCTATTCATGCTGCATCACAAAGTTTGATCAAGTCAGATTCGAACCACTCTGTGTGAGGAGCACTCGGAGTCCTCGATTCGTCATAGACTTAAACTTCCAAAACTTCTTTGTGCGTTTCGGTCTGACCGATTCATCCATTTCGGTCGTACCGAGATCACTAAGTCGATCTAGGTTTTCAATCTCGGTGCAACCAATTTGAACTTTTCGGTCACACCGAGTTTCAGAAACTGCTTGCAGTTATGAATCTCGGTGCCACCGAGTTGTTCCGCTCGGTCACACCGACAGGGTCAGGCTATATATTCCCATGGGCCAAAATTTGGAAAACTTTCTGAACCTCTTTGCCCACGCTCAGCCTGCTCTGCCTCCGTGGTCTCCGGATCGTCCTCCTCGTAGCCAGCCGCCTCCAGTCGCTGGTCTTCGCCGCCATCAACGGGATCGTCTCCGCCGTTGCCGCCGTAGCAAGTCCATCGCCGCACTAGGGTATGGACTTGATCCTTGTGCTGATCTCTTTCCGATTCCGCAGCACATTGTTTTGCCATGTATCTTGCCACGATTGAGATCACTCTATCCAATGAAAACACTCCGTAGATTAGTTGTGGATTGAAAATTTAGGGTTAGGTTTCCGCCGAAACCATCTCGGACCGACAATCGGTTCCACCGATTTGGCTCAGGCCATTGCACATGTGATTCTCGGTCTGACCGAGAATTGCAAATCGGTGTGACCGAGTTCAAGTCTTTGTGAAACCCTAGCAGTCTCGGTGCCACCGAACTGTGACTCTGTCTGACCGAGTTCACTAGTTTAGGTTCCAATAGTTGCTTCGGTATCACCGATATTTCAAATCGGTAGATCCGAAATGCTTTCTATGGAAAACTAAAACTAAGTTTTTGATTCATTCTTTTGCAAAAACCTCTGCACTCTGTGATGCTCATCCACTCTACCTCATCTATAAACTATTCACAGGGTCAGCTATCAGTGTTTGCATCATGTCAGATCAGAGTGACAGTCAGAACAAGTCTGAGGAGCAGGTTCACATGAGTGAGGGCACTAGTCCCTCTAGTAGCTCAGATGATGGAAGCAGGAGCACACCCAACAACTTGCCAAAGGCCGCCACGAGAGCCAACAAGAAAAGAACCTCAGATTCAGAGGATGAGGACTATGTGGCTGAGGAGGAAGAAACTACCTCAAAGAGGAAAGTGCTGAAGAAAGAAGTTGGCACAACAGCTCCACTAAAGCCAGGTATGAAAACAAAAATGGCAGCAAGAAGAGTTCCAATGTCCAAAGCCAGAGCTTCAACTGTTGAAGCCTCAAAAACTGTTGCTGAAGAAACTGGATATGGCAAGAAAAGAAAAGAAAGGGTCAAGAAGACCATGGCTAGAGTAATTGGGAAGCCCTCAATGATGGAAGATGAAGAGGAAGAGGTTGCTGCACCAGCACCTAAGGCACATAATCTTATGGGAGATGCCATAAGATCAGGGGCTGCTCCATCTAAGCCCAAAGAAGCTCCCAAGCCAGCAGCTCCAAAACCCAAAACTACCCCTAAGAGAAGCACCAGGAACATTCCAGTAGCTGAGAAGAACAAGGCCCCAGTGCCTGAAGCTGCTATAGAAGAAGAAGATGATGAGTCACATGTCTTGAGGAAGCTGAAGCCAAAAATTCCAGATCACAATGATGCTCATCCAGTAGCTGAGAACATGAAGATAAGGAAGGATTCAGGATTGAGACTATGGAGAGAGTCAGGTCCATATGCCACTAGAAGAAGAACTGCTGTGGATTACAGGTTCCATACCAAGGAACAGCAGGACTTCTATGAGACAGTGTTTCTTGACAAGAAGCCAATAGTGTGTGACATGAGATGGATCAACTGGGAGTACATCAAGGAGAATGAAGAACACTATCCTGGAGTATATGACAGTTTCAAGGCTTGTGGAGTTGATGAGTTTGTGGCTCAGAAGCTCACAAAGTGGAATGATGAGCTTATAATGCAGTTCTACTCCACAGCTCACTTCTACCCAGATGGCAGGATAGTCTGGATGTCTGAAGGCACTAGATACCAGTCAACAGTTGCAGAATGGGCTCAGTTGATTAATGCCCCATAAGAACAAGAAGATGACTTGGATGTCTATGCCAAGAAGAAGAAGGATCACAACTCCATGGCTAGCATGTACAAGGAGATTCCTGATGCAGATCTTGAGACTCACTAGTTTGGATCAGTGAAACACTTGCTGTCAGGTCTGCCCACAATTAACTGGATCCTCAGGCACACACTTCTGCCAAAGTCAGGTGATCACAGAATGATCAGAGGTCACTCTATCAATTTGCTGCACATTTTTGATGTCCCACAAAAGTTCAAGGTCATGAGCCTAATTGTGGAAACCATAAAGAGGACAACTGCAGATCAGAAGAGGAGTTGTGGGTATGCCCCACAGATTCAGGAGCTGATTAACTCCAAGATGGGCACTGGCACATATCTCTTGGACAAGGAGCACCTGCCCATCTACCCAGACTTTGAGGATAACACTGTTGTGATGGATCAAAATGAACCATCTTCTGTGCAAGCACAAGCAAAAAGGGAGAAGGCAAATACTGAAAAGGCTGCAAAGATGCCAACCATGGATGAGGCATCTCAATATCTTCTGAAGAGCAAGCAAGATCAGCTTGGCTACTTGATTGTCTCCACTCTGAGAATTGAGAAGGGAATGGCCACCCTGACTCAAAACCAGGAGAGCTTGGAGAGGATCATGGAGCAGAAGTTCTATGACTTAGATGTGAAGGTCACTAAGATACAGTCTGTTGTTGAGCAACTTCAGGAGGAAGTGCAGGAGAAGAAGCGCAAGACAACCACTGATGCTTTTGCCGGAGTGCCCCGAGGACTGAGGTCTGCTGCTATGCCTATCACAGACACGAGCAACTTCATCTGCACCAGCTACAGCTTCAAGTGCCACCAGCTCCAAAGATCTACTCCTCCAAAGACCATCTACATCGACCGATGCCTTCATTCTTGGAGTTCTGTCTACACACCACCACCAAGATCAAGCCCGAGTGACGATCTAGCACTATGCATTTTTATGAACTTTTGGTAACTTGTTGCCAAAGGGGAGAAAATGTATAGATCATAGGCTTCGAGAGAGAGTGTTGTTTTTGTTCTCTCTTGCGTTTCTCCTTGGTGGTTGAACTTTGTTATTTGCTTGTTTGAGATACTTTATGCTTGCGTGTGATACTTGGATGATCATGTGTTTGATCATATGCTACCTTAATACTTGTTGGATGACATTATCCTTTTATATCCCATATGATCATTCACTTTGCTTGGTGATGAGTGCATGTATTTATTTATCATCATTTTGAGCGCTCCACCATGATGTATGTGACATGGAAGAGTAACCCATGATCCTAACTCATTGTGCATTTACAGTCCAAAGCAAATCTTAAACTATGCACAAATTTAGGGGAGCTCTTGCTTTTCATATACTTCTCAAAGCGACAATGTGTTTCACTCTTATTATCATTTGTCGAAGCTTTGATCTATATGTTGTCATCAATTACCAAAAAGGGGGAGATTGAAAGTGCAACTATCCCTAGGTGGTTTTGGTAATTCCTAACAACATATAGCTCATTGAGCTAACACTATTTCAAGACTAATATTTCAGGAAAGCTCAATGATTGGCATGGCATGGACTAGAGGATGTGGAACCCCTTCGAGATGCTGAGGACAAAAGGATTGTCTCAAGCTCAAAGCTCAAGACTCTACATTTTCTATTTTAGTGATCCAAGATCACGTTGAGTCTATAGGAAAAGCCAATACTATCAAGGAGGGATGAGGTGTTGCTTAATGGCTTGCTTGCTCAAAGTGCTTAGTGATATGCTCCAAAGCCCTCAACCACTTTCTCACTTCCACATATGACCTAAACCAAAAGTCAAACTCGGCCCCATCGATTCTTTCCATCCGGCGCCACCGAGTTCAGATGTCATAGCCACTGCCGCAAACCCTAGGCAAATCGGTCTCACCAATAGGGATCTCGGTCTCACCGAGATGGGATTGTAATCTCTCTGTTTCCCTTCGTAATGTTTCGGTCCTACCGAGATGAGCGATCGGTCCCACCGAGATTGCAATGTAAACTCTCTATTTCCCTTTTGTAACAATTCGGTCTCACCGAAACGAGCGAATCGGTCCCACCGAGTTTACCTGACCAACTCTCTGGTTAGCTTATTACCAAAATCGGTCTCACCGAGTTTGTGTAATCGGTCTCACCGAGATTACGTTATGCCCTAACCCTAACCATATCGGTCCTACCGAGTTGCATGTCGGTCCCACCGAAAATCCTAACAGTCACTAGATTTGCTGAATCGGTCTGACCGAGTTTAACAATTCGGTCCCACCGAGTTTGGCAAGTTGTGTGTAACGGTTAGATTTTGTGTGGAGGCTATATATACCCCTCCACCTCCTCTTCATTCGCGGAGAGAGCCATCAGAACATGCCTACACTTCCAATACACATTTTCTGAGAGAGAACCACCTACACTTGTGTTGAGGTCAAGATATTCCATTCCAACCACATAAATCTTGATCTCTAGCCTTCCCCAAGTTGCTTTCCACTCAAATCATCTTTCTACCAAATCCAATCCTATGAGAGAGAGTTGAGTGTTGGGGAGACTATCATTTGAAGCACAAGAGCAAGGAGTTCATCATCAACACACCATTTGTTACTTCTTGGAGAGTGGCGTCTCCTAGATTGGCTAGGTGTCACTTGGGAGCCTCCGACAAGATTGTGGAGTTGAACCAAGGAGTTTGTAAGGGCAAGGAGATCGCCTACTTCGTGAAGATCTACCGCTAGTGAGGCAAGTCCTTCGTGGGCGAAGGCCATGGTGGGATTGACAAGGTTGCTTCTTCGTGGACCCTTCGTGGGTGGAGCCCTCCGTGGACTCGCGCAACCGTTACCCTTCGTGGGTTGAAGTCTCCATCAACGTGGATGTACGATAGCACCACCTATCGAAACCACGACAAAAACATCCGTGTCTCCAATTGCGTTTGAATCCTCCAAACCCTTCCCTTTACATTCTTGCAAGTTGCATGCTTTACTTTCCGCTGCTCATATACTCTTTGCATGCTTGCTTGAATTGTGTTAAGATTGCTTGACTTGTTCTAAAGTTGCTAAAATCTGCCAAGAACTATAATTGGGAAAGGGCTAGATTTTTATTTGGTCAAGTAGTCTAATCACCCCCCCTCTAGACATACTTTCGATCCTACAGCGGGCACCACCGTGCAAGCATCGAGCGTTGGCTGCATCCACAGGCAAACTTGGGCAACACTTGAGTTGTCTCTGCCGTCGCAAAGGGCCACTACCCTTTCACCTAGGCTCGATGGGTGCCACTCCGGCGACCGGTAAAGTGGCTCCCACAAGAACCCAACACAAGGTGACTGAGCTGCCATAGGAGTAGCAGGAGGACATAACCACGAACACAGATGACCAACCAAGCGAACACCATCACTGGCAGTGGCGGAGCGAAGCACCAGACATGAGTTGTCGAACGAAGGCGCAACACCACAAAGAAGACCCAAGACGGCATCGGGTGGCATCGGGTGAAGCCGAGCAGGATGCAGGAGGAAGGCCAGGCCATCACGCACCGCCATCATGCCACCAGCATCCCTGCCGCCAAGAGCAGTTCCCAGTCGTGCCTTCAAGAAGGAGCACGACACCAGGGTGTCGTCGACACCCAGATTGGGGGAACATCAGCTTTTGCCATAGCTCGAGGAGGAGGCCGGAGGGAGAGGGTCCACCCCAAAGCCTCCAGGAAGGGGATCGACGCCAAATGCATCGACTTTGTGGAGGTCGCCGCGCCGGCCAGGGGTTTCCCTAGGAACCTCACCCACTCGCCAGATCTGTCAGGCCGGCACCGGGGGACGACGACAACAGCTGCCAGGGGCCGAGGCCAGCACGGATCGGGGCAGATCGGAGTGGCGCGGAGCTTCTTCCTGGAGTAATGGCGGAGTGCGAGGAGCCGCCTCAGCACCTTCGTCCGCAACCTCCACGCCGCCCACACAGTCGTGGGAGGCTGCACACCAACGCCCACCGGCGCAGCCCGCCGCCCAGGCCGCACCGCGCCCACCGGCCGAGGCTGAAGGAAATATGCCCTAGAGGCAATAATAAAGTTGTTATTTATATTTCCTTATATCATGATAAATGTTTATTATTCATGCTAGAATTGTATTAACCGGAAACTTAGTACATGTGTGAATACAAGACAAATAGAGTGTCCCAAGTATGCCTCTACTAGACTATCTCGTTAATCAAAGATGGTTAAGTTTCCTGACCATAGACATGTGTTGTCTTGATGAACGGGATCACATCATTAGAGAATGATGTGATGGACTAGACCCATCCATTAGCTTAGCACTATGATCATTTAAGTTTATTACTATTGCTTCTTTCATGAATTATACATGTTCCTATGACTATGAGATTATGCAACTCCCGAATACCGGAGGAACACTTAGTGTGCTATCAAACATAACATCGTAATTGGGTGATTATAGAGATGCTCTACAGGTGTCTCCGATGGTGTTTGTTCAGTTGGCATAGATCGAGATTACGATTTGTCACTCCGAGTGTCGGAGAGGTATCTCTGGGCCCTCTCGGCAATGCTCATCACATAAGCCTAGCAAGCAATGTGACTAATGAGTTAGTTATGGGATGATGCATTACGGAACGAGTAAAGAGACTTGCCGGTAACGAGATTGAACTAGGCATGATGATACCAACGATCGAATCTCGGGCAAGTAACATACCGATGATAAAGGGAACAACATATGTTGTTATGCGGTTTAACCGATAAAGATCTTCGTAGAATATGTAGGAGCCAATATGAGCATCCAAGTTCCGCTATTGGTTATTGATCGGAGATGTATCTCGGTCATGTCTACATAGTTCTCGAACCCGTAGGGTCCGCACGCTTAACGTTCGATGACGATTTGTATTATGAGTTATGTGATTTGATGACCGAAGGTTGTTCGGAGTCTCGGATGAGATCATGGACGTGATGAAGGAGTCTCGAAACGGTCGAGACATAAAGATTCATATATTGGAAGGTTACATTCGGACACAGGAATGGTTCGGGTCGTTTCGGATGAGTTTCTGAGTACCGGGGGTTACCGGAACCCCCCGGGAAGTTATTGGGCCTCATGGGCCTAGTGGTGGAAGAGAGGAGGCTGACCAGGGAGTGGCGTGCGCCCCCCTAGCCCAAACCGAATTGTACTAGGGTTGGGCAGGGGCGGCCCCCCTTTCCTTCTCTCCTCCTCCTCCTTCCCTCCTTCTCCTACTAGGAATAGGAAAGAGGAGGGGAATCCTACTCGGACTGGGGAGTCCTAGTAGGATTCCCCACACCTAGCGTGCCCCCTAGGGCCGACCACCCCTTCCCTCCCCTCCTTTATATACGTGGCTAGGGGGCACACCATAGACACACAAGTTTATCTTTTAGCCGTGTGCGATGCCCCCTCCACAGTTACGCACCTCGGTCATATCGCCATAGTGCTTATGCGAAGCCCTGCGCCAGTAACTTCATCATCACCGTTGCCACGCTGTCGTGCTGATGGAACTCTCCCTCGGCCTCAACTAGATCAAGAGTTCGAGGGACGTCACCGAGCTGAACGTGTGCTGATCGCGGAGGTGTCGTATGTTCGGTACTTGGATCGGTTGGATCGCGAAGACGTTCGACTACATCAACCGTGTTACTAAACGCTTCCGCTTTCGGTCTACAAGGGTATGTAGATACACTCTCCCCGCTCGTTGCTATGCTTCTCCTAGATAGATCTTGCGTCATCGTAGGCAATTTTTTTGAAATACTACATTCCCCAACAGTGGTATCATAGTCAGGTCTATGCGTAGATGTTATATGCACGAGTAGAACACAAAGAGTTGTGGGCGATAATAGTCATACTGCTTACCAGCATGTCATACTTTGATTCGGCAGTATTGTTGGATGAAGCGGCCTAGACCGACATTACATGACTGCGTTCATGAGACTCGTTCTACTGTCGTGCTATGCACACAGGTGGCTAGTGGGTGTCTATTGCTCCAACTTTAGTTGAATCGAGTTTGACTACGCCCGGTCCTTGTTGAAGGTTAAAACTGCACACTTGACCAAAAATCGTTGTGGTTTCGATGCGTAGGAAAGAACGATTCTTGCTAGAAGCCCGTAAGCAGAGGACATCTAACTTGTTTTTGCAGGGCTTGCTGTGATGTAATATGGTCAAGACGTGATGATATATAAATTGTTGTATAGGATGATCATGTTTTGTAACAGTTATCGGCAACTAGCAGGAGCCACATGGTTGTCGCTTTATTGTATGAAATGCAATCACCATGTAATTGCTTTACTTTATCACTAAGCGGTATTGATAGTCGTAGAAGCAATAGTTGGCGAGACGACAACGATGCTTTGATGGAGATCAAGGTGTCAAGCCGGTGACGATGCTGATCATGATGGTACTTTCGAGATGGAGATCAAAGGCACAAGATGATGATGGCCATATCATATCACATATTTGATTGCATGTGATGTTTATCTTTTTATGCATCTTATTTTGCTTAGTACGATGGTAGCATTATAAGATGATATCTCACTAAATTTCAAGGTGCAAGTGTTCTCCCTGAGTATGCACCGTTGCTACAGTTCGTCGTGCCGAGACACCACGTGATGATCGGGTGTGATAAGCTCTACGTTCACATACAACGGGTGCAAGCCAGTTTTGCACACGTAGAATACTCGGGTTAAACTTGACGAGCCTAGCATATGCAGATATGGCCTCGGAACACTGAGACCGAAAGGTCGAGCGTGAATCATATAGTAGATATGATCAACATAGTGATGTTCACCATTGAAAACTACTCCATCTCACGTGATGATCGGACATGGTTTAGTTTATATGGATCACATGATCACTTAGATGATTAGAGGGATGTCTATCTAAGTGGGAGTTCTTAATTAATATGATTAATTGAACTTAAATTTATCATGAACTTAGTACCTGATAGTATTTTGCATGTCTATGTTGTTGTAGATAAATGGCCCGTGCTACTGTTCCTTTGAATTTTAATGCGTTCCTAGAGAAAGCTAAGTTGAAAGATGATGGTAGCAACTACACGGACTGGGTCCGTAACGTGTGGATTATCGTCATTGCTGCACAGAAGAATTACGTCCATCGCTAGGTGCAAGACCCACTGCAGGAGCAACACCAGACGTCGTGAACGCCTGGCAGAGCAAAGCTGATGACTACTCGAGAGTTCAGTGTGCCATGCTTTACGGCTTAGAACCGGGACTTCAACAACGTTTTGAACATCATGGAGCATATGAGATGTTCCAGGAGTTGAAGTTAATATTTCAAGCAAATGCACGGATTGAGAGATATGATGTCTCCAATAAGTTCTACAGCTGCAAAATGGAGGAGAATAGTTCTGTCAGTTAACACATACTCAGAATGTCTGGGTACCAGAACCACTTGACTCAACCATGAGTTAATCTTCCTGTTGATAGTGTCATTGACAGAGTTCTTCAATCACTGCCACCAAGCTACAAAAGCTTCGTGATGAACTATAATATGCAAGGGATGGATAAGACAATTCCCGAGCTCTTCGCGATGCTAAAGGCTGCGGAGTTAGAAATCAAGAAGGAGCATCAAGTGTTGATGGTTAACAAGACCACTAGTTTCAAGAAAAAGGGCAAAGGGAAGAAGGGGAACTTCACGAAGAACGGCAAGCAAGTTGCTGCTCAAGTGAAGAAGCCCAAGTCTGGACCTAAGCCTGAGACTGAGTGCTTCTACTTCAAAGGGGCTGGTCACAGGAAGCGAAACTGCCCCAAGTATTTGGCGGATAAGAAGGATGGCAAAGGGAAAGGTATATTTGATATACATGTTATTGATGTGTACCTTACTAATGCTCGTAGTAGCGCTGGTATTTGATACTGGTTACATTGCTCATATTTGCAACTCAAACAGGGCTACGGATTAAGCGAAGATTGGCTAAGGACGAGGTGACGATGCGCGTGGTAAATGGTTCCAAAGTCGATGTGATCGCCATCGGCACACTACCTCTACATCTACCTTCGGGATTAGTTTTAGACCTGAATAATTGTTATTTGGTGCCAGCGTTAAGCATGAACATTATATCTGGATCTTGTTTGATGCGAGACGATTATTCACTTCAATCAGGGAATAATGGTTGTTCTATTTATATGAGTAATATCTTTTATGGTCATGCACCCTTGATGAGTGGTCTATTTTTGTTGAATCTCGATAGTAGTGATACACATATTCATAGTATTTAAGCTAAAAGATATAGGCTTAATAATGATAGTGCAACTTATTTGTGGCACCGCCGTTTAGGTCATATTGGTGTAAAGCGCATGAAGAAACTCCATGCTGATGGGCTTTTGGAATCACTTGATTATGAATCACTTGATGCTTGCAAACCATGCCTCATGGGCAAGATGACTAAGACTCCGTTCTCCGGAACAATGGAGCGAGCAACAGACTTGTTGGAAATAATACATACTGATGTATGCGGTCTGATGAATGTTGAGGCTCGCGGCGGGTATCATTATTTTTTGACCTTCACAGATGATTTGGGCAGATATGGGTGTATCTACTTAATGAAACATAAGTCTGAAACATTTGAAAAGTTCAAAGAATTTCAGAGTGAAGTGGAAAATCATCGTAACAAGAAAATAAAGTTTCTACGATCTGATCGTGCAGGTGAATATTTGAGTTACGAGTTTGGTCTTCCTTTGAAACAATGCGGAATAGTTTCGCAACTCACGTCACCTGGAACACCACAGAGTAATGGTGTGTCCGAACGTCGTAACCACACTTTACTAGATATGGTGCGATCTATCATGTCTCTTACTGATTTACCGCTATCGTTTTGGGGTTATGCTTTAGAGATGGCTGCATTCACGTTAAATAGGGCACCATCTAAATCCGTTGAGACGACACCATATGAACTGTGGTTTGGCAAGAAACCCAAGTTGTTGTTTCTTAAAGTTTGGTGCTGTGATGCTTATGTGAAAAAGCTTCAACCTGATAAGCTCGAACCCAAATCGGAGAAATGTCTCTTCATAGGATACCCAAAGGAGACTTTTGGGTACACCTTCTATCACAGATCCGAAGGCAAGATATTCGTTGCTAAGAATGGATCCTTTCTAAGAAGGAGTTTCTCTCGAAAGAAGTGAGTGGGAGGAAAGTAGAACTTGATGAGGTAATTGTACCTGCTCCCTTATTGGAAAGTAGTTCATCACAGAAATCAGTTCCAGTGATTCCTACACCAATTAGCGAGGAAGCTAATGATGATGATCATGAAACTTCTGATCAAGTAACTACCAAACCTCGTAGGTCAATGATACGTCTCCGTCGTATCTATAATTTTTGATTGTTCCATGCCAATATTATACAACTTTCATATACTTTTGGCAACTTTTTATACTATTTTTGGGACTAGCATATTGATCCAGTGCCCAGTGCCAGTTCCTGTTTGTTGCATGTTTATGTTTCACAGAAACCCAATATCAAAAAGAGTCCAAACGGAATAAAAACGGACGGAGAATTATTTTGGAATATTTATGATTTTTGGGAAGTAAAATCAACGCGAGACGGTGCCCGAGGGGGCCACGAGGCAGGGGGCGCGCCCCAGGGGGGCAGGCGCGCCCTGGACCCTCGTGGGCACCCCATAAGGCGGTTGACGCTCTTCTTTTACTGCATGAAAGCTAATTTTACGAGAAAAATCCGGGCAAAGGTTTCAGTCCAATCGAAGTTACGGATCTCCGGATATAAAAGAAACGGTGAAAGGGCAGCAGGAGAGAACGCAGAAACAAAGAGAGACAGAGAGACAGATCCAATCTCGGAGGGGCTCTCGCCCCTCCCATGCCATGGAGGCCAAGGACCAGAGGGGAAACCCTCCTCCCATCTAGGGAGGAGGTCAAGGAAGAAGAAGACGAAGGGTCCCCCTCTCCCCTTCTCTTTCGGTGGCGCCAGAACACTGCCGTGGCCATCATCATCACCGCGATCTTCACCAACAACTTCACCGCCATCATCACCAACTCTTCCCCCTCTATGCAGCGGTGTAACCTCTCTATTACCCGCTGTAATCTCTACTTAAACATGGTGCTCAACGCTATATATTATTTCCCAATGATTTATGGCTATCCTATGATGTTTGCATAGATCCGTTTTGTCCTATGGGTTATTTGATGATCAAGATTGGTTTGAGTTGCATGTTTTATTATTGGTGCTGTCCTATGGTGCTCTCTGTGTCGCGCAAGTGTGAGGGATTCCCGCTGTAGGGTTTGCAATATGTTCATGATTTGCTTATGGTGGGTGGCGTGAGTGACAGAAGCACAAACCCGAGTAAGTAGGTACGTTGTTTGTGTATGGGATAAAGAGGACTTGATGCTTTAATGCTATGGTTGGGTTTTACCTTAATGATCTTTAGTAGTTGCGGATGCTTGCTAGAGTTCAAATCATAAGTGCATATGATCCAAGGAGATAAAGTATGTTAGCTTATGCCTCTCCCTCAAATAAAATTGCAATAATGATTACCGGTCTAGTTATCGATTACCTAGGGACAAATAACTTTCTCGTAACAAAAAGCTCTCTACTAAAACTAATTTAGTTGTGTCTTCATTTAAACAGCCCGTAGCTTTTATTTACTCGCTCTTTATTATCTTGCAAACCTATCCAAAAACACCTACAAAGTACTACTAGTTTCATACTTGTTCTAGGTAAAGCGAACGTTAATCGTGCATAGAGTTGTATCGGTGGTCAATAGAACTTGAGGGAATATTTATTCTACCTTTAGCTCCTCGTTGGGTTCGACACTCTTACTTATCAAGGAGGCTACAATTGGTTATCAAGACCTTTTTCCGGCGCCGTTGCCGGGGAGCAATAGCGTGGGGTGAATATTCTTATGTGTGCTTGTTTGCTTTATCACTAAGTAATTTTTATTTGCTGTTCTTAGTTTTTTTCTATCTTTAGTTTTGGGTAGGAAACACAAAATACTAAAAAAATTAGTTGTACCTACTGAACCAATGGTTGAAGAACCACTCAAAATCTATCACACTCCTGAAGCTTATTACTTGGATCATCTTGATCCCTATGTGCTCGTCTTTGAAACCCCAACTAGCTTAGTTGAGGGCAAATCTTTAGATGAGCATGCTTGTTATGTGCGACACCGTATATCTGAAAAAGGGAAACTTTTACTGGGTCAAATTCATTGTTTGCAATGCTATGCTTGGAATTTATGTGAAATATATGATTTTACTTGTTGTTCTGAAAACCGTATGGAATCGTATCAATGTGAGTTTAGTGAGAATGGAATCGTATCTTGGTATGCTAAGGGTGTTTATAATCACTATGATGTTCAACTTATTGAAGAATTTGTTGCTTTTAAGCATGCTTACGAAATTGCTTCTTTGATTGAAAAGTATGATGCTACTCTTTACAAATCTGAAAATTTTGCCATACTTAAATATTGCTATGATAATTATGCTTCTAATGCCTATGTTGAACCATATATTGAGGACTACTCCGCTGTCTAAGAAGAGACTAATATTTTGCAGGAGTCTACGGAAGAAGAAAGTGATGAAACTGTGAGCTCATTGGATGAAAAAGATGACGAGGAGAGCGAAGAACAAAAGGAGGAAGAGCGGATTAGCTACCCATGCCCACCTTCTAATGAGAGTAACTCGTCAACTCATACATTGTTTAATTTCCCTTTGTGCTTACCAAAGGATGATTGCTATGATGATTGTTATGATCCCGTTGATTCTCTTGAAATGTCCCTTTTTGATGATGCTTGCTATGCTTGTGGCCAAGATGCCAATATGAATTATGTTTATGGAGATGAACTTGCTATAGTTACTTATGTTAAACATGAAATTGTTGCTATTGCACCCACGCATGATAGTCCTATTATCTTTTTGAATTCTCCCAACTACACTATATCGGAGAAGTTTACCCTTATTAAGGATTATATTGATCGCTTGCCTTACACTGTTGCACATGATGATTTTGATGAATATAATATGCGTGTGCTTTCTGCTCCTACTTGCAATTATTATGAGAGAGGAACTATATATCCACCTCTCTATGTTTCCAACACGATAAAATTGTAAGAAACTGCTTATACTATGCATTGGCCTTTACTTTGCGTGCATGAATTGTTCTTTTATGAAATGCCGATGCATAGGAAGAGAGTTAGACTTCGTCATTGCTTGATATATGTTGCCTTGTGCTCACTACTAAATTCCAAATCATTTCTAATTAAAATTGGCTTTGATATACCTTGGGATCCACGTGGATGCACTACTTGAGCACTATATGCCTAGCTTAATGGCTTTAAAGAAAGCGCTGCCAGGGAGACAACCCGGAAGTTTTAGAGAGTCATTTATTTCTGTTGTGTGCTTTTATAAAGTTTAAAAACAAAAAAAATAAAGAGGGGAACCTAAAACTTTTCAAAAAGAAAAGCGAAATTGAGAAAGACGAGCATTGTTGAAGTGCGAGCTAGCCTTGAACTTTGTTCATGCTCACGGAAACTTTGTGAATCTTGATTACAGAAACTTTTCAACAAAAATAATTATCCCCTTGTACAATTCCATTGTATTATAAAAATAATGTGCCAAGGTTTTCCTTTAGGATGTTTACAATGCTTGTTGGTTTGTGCGGTGCAGGACAAAAACTTTGGCTGTAGTGCTTGACTTTTAATCTTTTACTGGAATGTCAAACGGTTCTGATTCTTTTTGCACTGTCTTTATATAATTTTTTTAATAATTATGGTAGAATTTTTCAAGTATCAGAAGTATGGTGAATGTTCAGATTGTTACAGACTGTTCTGTTTTAGACAGATTCTGTTTTTGATGCATAGTTTGCTTGTTTTGATGAAACTATCAATTTATATCAGTGGATTAAGCCATGGAAAAGCTATATTACAGTAGACACAATGCAAAAACAAAATATGAATTGGTTTGCAACAGTACTTAAGTAGTGATTTGCTTTATTATACTAACGGATCTTACCGAGTTTTCTGTTGAAGTTTAGTCTGGATGAATGCTACGTCTTGAGCTTGCGTTGGTTTCCCCGAAGAGGATAGGATGATGCAGCACAGTAGCGTAAGTATTTCCCTCAGTTTTTGAGAACCAAGGTATCAATCCAGTAGGAGGCCATGCACAAGTCCCTCGTACCTGCACAAAACGACAGCTACTCGCAACCAACACGATTAGGGGTTGTCAATCCCTTCACTGTCACTTACGAGAGTGAGATCTGATAGAGATAATAGTTTCAGTATATAGATGCAAAGTGAAAAGTAAAAGGCAAGGTAAAAACAAAGCAAGTATAAAAGTGATGGAGATTGATATGATGAGAATAGACCCAGGGGCCATAGGTTTCACTAGTGGCTTCTCTCAAGAGCATAAGTATTCTACGGTGGGTGAACAAATTACTGTTGAGCAATTGACAGAATTGAGCATAGTAATGAGGTTATCTAGGTATGATCATGTATATAGGCATCACATCCGTGACAAGTAGACCGAAACGATTCTGCATCTACTACTATTACTCCACTCATCGACCGCTATCCAGCATGCATCTAGAGTATTAAGTTAAAACAAACTAACGCCTTAAGCAAGATGACATGATGTAGAGGAATAAATTCATGCAATATGATAAATACCCCATCTTGTTATCCTCGATGGCAACAATACAATACGTGCCTTGCAACCCTTTCTGTCACTGGGTAAGGACATCGCAAGATTGAACCCAAAGCAATGCACTTCTCCCATTGAAAGAACTACCAATCTAGTTGGCCAAACCAAATGGATAATTCGAAGAGACTTGCAAAGATAACTCAATCATACATAAAATAATTTAGAGAAGATTCCAATATTATTCATAGATAAGCTGGATCATAAACCCACAATTCATCGGTCTCAACAAACACATCGCAAAAAGAAGATTACATCGAATAGATCTCCACGAGAGAGGGGGAGAACATTGTATTGAGATCCAAAAAGAGAGAAGAAGCCATCTAGCTACCAGCTATGGACCCGAAGGTCTGAAGTAAACTACTCACACTTCATCGGAGAGGCTACGGTGTTGATGTAGAAGCCCTCCGTGGTGGATGCCCCTTCCGTGAACTCTAACAGGCCCCAAGATGGGATCTCGTGGATACAGGAAGTTCTGGCGGTGGAATTAGGTTTTGGCTCCTGTTCGATCGTTTGGGGTGCGTGAGGTATATATAGGAGGAAGGAGAAGCGTCGGTGGAGCTTTGAGGGGCCCACGAGGGGGCGCGCCTAGGGGGCGCCCCACCCTCGTGACCGCCTCTCTGGTTCCTTGGCGAGGGTCCAAGTCTCTGGATCACGTTCGGTGAGAAAATCACGTTTCGAAGGTTTCATTCCGTTTGGACTCCGTTTGATATTCTGTTTCTTCAAATAATCAAAAAGGCAAAAAACAGAATTTCAGGCTGGGCCTCCGGTTAATAGGTTAGTCCCAAAAGTAATATAAAAGTGGAAAATAAAGCCCATTATAGTCCAAAACAATATATAAAGTAGCATGGAGCAATCAAAAATTATAGATATGTTGGAGATGTATCAGGCATCCCCAAGCTTAATTCCTGCTCGTCCTCGAGTAGGTAAATGATAAGAAGAAATTTTTTGATGCGGAGTGATACTTTGGCATAATTTCAATGTAAATCTTCTTAATCATGGTATGAATATTCAGATCCGAAAGATTCAAGACAAAAGTTCATATTGACATAAAAATAATAATACTTCAAGCATAGTAATCAAAGTAATCATGTCTTCTCAAAATAGCATGGCAAAAGAAAGTTCATCCCTACAAAATCATATAGTTAGGCTATGCTTCATTTTCGTCACACAAAGGTGTTCCCAACTTCTATACCCCCGATGACAAGCCAAGCAATTGTTTCGTACTTAAATAATATCAAACTTTTTCAACCTTCACGCAATACATGAGCGTGAGCCATGGATATAGCACTATGGGTGGAATAGAATATGATGATGGGGATTGTGTGGAGAAGGCAAAAAAGGAGAAAGTCTCACATTGACGAGGATAATCAACGGGCTATGGAGATGCCCATCAATTGATGTCAACATGAGGAGTAGGGATTGCCATGCAACGGATGCACTAGAGCTATAAATGCTCAACAAAAGAAAACTAGTGGGTGTGCATCCAACTTGCTTGCTCATGAAGACCTAGGGCATTTTGAGGAAGCCCATCGTAGGAATATATAAGCCAAGTTCTATAATGAAAAATTCCCACTAGTATAAAAACACAACTTATGAGACTCGCTAAATGAAAAACATGGCGCTACTTTGAAGCACAATATATGAGACTCACTACATGAAGAACAAGGTGCTACTTTGAAGCACAATATATGAGACTCACCACATGAAGAACAAGGTGCTACTTTGAAGCACAAGTGTGGAAAAAGAGATAGTAGCATTGCCCTTTTTATTTATTTTCTTTTTTTGGGCCTTTCTTTTTTTTTTTGGCCTTTCTCTTTTTTTGGGCAATGCTCTAATAATGATGATCATCACACTTCTATTGATTACAACATAAGGATTACAACTCGAAACTAGAACAAGGTATGACTCTATATGAATGCCTCCGGCGGTGTACCGGGATGGTGCATTGAATCAAGAGTGACATTTATGAAAAATAATGCATGGTGGCTTTGCCACAAATACGATGTCAACTACATGATCATGCAATGGCAATATGACAAAAGTAAAGTATGTCACGATGATGATGAACGGAACGGTGGAAAGTTGCATGGCAATATATCTCGGAATGGCTATGGAAATGCCATAATAGGTAGGTATGGTGGCTGTTTTGAGGAAGATATAAGGAGGTTTATGTGTGATAGAGCATATCATATCACGGGGTTTGGATGCACCGACGAAGTTTGCACCAACTCTCAAGGTGAGAAAGGGCAATGCACGGTACCGTAGAGGCCAGCAAAGGCGGGAAGGTAAAATTGCGTATAATCCATGGACTCAACATTAGTTAAAAGAACTCATATACTTATTGCAAAAATTTAGAAGTCATCAAAAATCAAGTACTACACGCATGCTCCTAGGGGGATAGATTGGTAGGAAAAGACCATCGCTCGTCCCCGACCGCCACTCATAAGGATGCACAAGCCAGGTGCACTTCATGTTTCAAATTTGTTACACAACTTTAACCATACGTGCATGCTATGGGATTTGCTAACTTCAACACAAGAATTTCTCAAATTCACAACTACTCAACTAGCACGACTTTGATATTATCACCTCCATATCTCAAAACAATTATCAAGCATCAAACTTATCTTAGTATTCAACACACTCAAAAGAAAGTTTCACATATCTTGAATACCAAGTATATTAACTTTAAGCAAATTACCATGCTATTAACAACTCTCAAAGTAATCTAAGTGAAGCATGAGAGATCAAGTTTGTTTAAAAAAAAATCCACCACCGTGCTCTAAAAGATCTAAGTGAAGCACTAGAGCAAAAATTATCACGCTCAAAGATATAAGTGAAGCACCATGAGCAAACTATCAAGCTCAAAAGATATAAGTGAAGCACATAGAGTATTCTATCAAATTCCAATTCATGTATGGCTCTCTCAAAAGGTGTGTACAGCAAGGATGATTGTGGTAAACTAACAAGCAAAGACGCAAATAATACAAGATGCTCCAAGCAAAACACTTATCATGTGGTGAATAAAAATATAGCTCCAAGTAAATTACCGATGTATGCCTTCCGAGGCATCCCCAAGCTTTGAATTTTTGGTGTCCTTGGATTATCTTGGGGGTGCCATGGGCATCCCCAAGCTTAGGCTCTTGCCACTCCTTGTTCCATAATCCATCAAAATAATTCACCCAAAACTTGAAAACTTCACAACACAAAACTCAATAGAAATCTCGTGAGCTCCGTTAGAGAAAGAAAACAAAATACTACTTTAAGGTACTGTAATGAACTCATTCTTTATTTATATTAGTGTTAAACCTACTGTATTCCAACTTCTCTATGGATTATAAACTATTTTACTAGCCATAGATTCATCAAAATAAGCAAACAACACACGCAAAACAGAATCTGTCAAAAACAGAACAGTCTGTAGTAATCTCTAACTAACGCAAACTTCTGGAACTCAAACAATTCTACAAACATTATACGACCTGGAAAATTTGTATATTGATCAGCAGTAATTGGAATCAATATTTTATCACGTTCTGGTGATTTTTAATAATTCGGGCACTGAGCGCAAAGTTTCTGGAAATTACAGCAAGATCAAATAACTATCATCCAAGAAGATCCAATAGGTTTAACTTGGCAAAAACACTAATTAAAAGATAAAACCACATCTAAACAGAGGCTAGATGGATTATTTATTCCTAAAGAGAAGCAAAAACAAAAAAAAACTAAAAATAAAATTGGGTTGCCTCCCAACAAGCGCTATCGTTTAACGCCCCTAGCTAGGCATAAAAGCGAGGATAGATCTAGGTAGAGCCGTAGTAATAAGATAGATAGGTGAAACTCATTTCATATTCTCTACGTTCGGCAGCAAGTTTTCTTTGAGGCAATAAAAAGTAATCAAAAGGGCTAAATTTAATAGGACAAAAGTCCCCAAGATCAATTTTAGGAGGTATAGGTTCCTCTTTCGGCCCTTCATATTGCACAACCAATTCATCGTTATAAGCATTCTTTTGACAGAACTTTGTGAGCCTATACTCGAGAGAGCATCCTAGCTCATTATTTCGAATAGCCAAATCATCATTAAGCTCGGAGATTCTATCAATTAAAATATTGGTAGGCACTTTTTTTCTAATATTTTCATTGAAAGCAACATAGTCGATAGATTGAAAACGCATTATTTCTTCTTGATAAAAAAGGATAGATTCTATGGGAGGACGGCCAGCGTCTACCCTATAATCTTGCAGAGATTTCTTTGGCTTCTTTTATTATAAATCTGAATTCATGAGCCAAAAGATAGTAGCGGCACGCTTAATGTGAGGAGTGTTCAATATTAGAAAATTCTAGGAAAATTCTTTGTATAGAAGGGTGCATATGCATAAATTGCCTTTCAAGTTCAACGATGAGCATGGCAATAGCGTCTGCAAGACTACTAGTTCTATGGAGAATAGAACCACCCATAGAGGGTAAAGCACCAGCACATGTAAAGAAATCTTGAATAAATCCTTTTCCAATAATATTACCACTACCGATTCGAAATCTTTTTGTGTGATAGGTAGGGGATTCTTCAGCAGGAGCTTCAGAATTTTCCATATTATTATCGCCCATATTGGCGATAATTTCCCCAATTTCAGACATAGCGACAAGCAAGCAAACTAACACACGAGCAAACAAACGGACGAGGAAAAGGCAACGGGAAAAAGAGGAGGAGGAGATTGGGAAAGAGAGGGCGAATAAAACGGCAAGGGTGAAGTGGGGGAGAGGAAAACGAGAGGCAAATGGCAAATAATGTAATGCGAGAGATAGGGATTGTGATGGGTACTTGGTATGTTGACTTTTGCGTAGACTCCCGACACGGCGCCGAAATCCTTCTTGCTACGTCTTGAGCTTGTGTTGGTTTTCTCCGAAGAGGAGAGGATGATGCAGCACAGTAGCGTAAGTATTTCCCTCAGTTTTTGAGAACCAAGGTATCAATCCAGTAGGATGCCACGCACAAGTCCCTCGTACCTGCACAAAACAATAGCTACTCGCAACCAACGCGATTAGGGGTTGTCAATCCCTTCACGGTCACTTACGAGAGTGAGATCTGATAGAGATAATAATTTTGGTATTTTTGGTATATAGATGCAAAGTGAAAAGTAAAAGGCAAGGTAAAAACAAAGCAAATATAAAAGTGATGGAGATAGATATGATGAGAATAGACCCGGGGGCCATAGGTTTCACTAGTGGCTTCTCTCAAGAGCATAAGTATTCTACGGTGGGTGAACAAATTACTGTTGAGCAATTGACAGAATTGAGCATAGTTATGAGGTTATCTAGGTATGATCATGTATATAGGCATCACGTCCGTGCCAAGTAGACCGAAACGATTCTGCATCTACTACTATTACTCCACTCATCGACCGCTATCCAGCATGCATCTAGAGTATTAAGTTAAAACAGACTAACGCCTTAAGCAAGATGACATGATGTAGAGGAATAAATTCATGCAATATGATAAATACCCCATCTTGTTATCCTCGATGGCAACAATACAATACGTGCCTTGCAACCCTTTACATCCTTTGGGTAAGGACACGCAAGATTGAACCCAAAGCAATGCACTTCTCCCATTGAAAGAACTACCAATCTAGTTGGCCAAACCAAACGAATAATTCGAAGAGACTTGCAAAGATAACTCAATCATACATAAAAGAATTCAGAGAAGATTCAAATATTATTCATAGATAAGCTGGATCATAAACCCACAATTCATCGGTCTCAACAAACACACCGCAAAAAGAAGATTACATCGAATAGATCTCCACGAGAGAGGGGGAGAACATTGTATTGAGATCCAAAAAGAGAGAAGAAGCCATGTAGCTACCAGCTATGGACCCGAAGGTCTGAAGTAAACTACTCACACTTCATCGGAGAGGCTACGGTGTTGATGTAGAAGCCCTCCGTGGTGGAGGCACCCTCCGGCGGAGCTCCGGAACAGGCCCCAAGATGGGATCTCGTGGATACAGGAAGTTACGGCGGTGGAATTAGGTTTTTGGCTCCTGTTACGATCGTTTGAAGTGCGTGAGGTATATATAGGAGGAAGGAGTACGTCGGTGGAGCTTCGAGGGGCCCACGAGGCAGGGGGGCACGCCCTAGGGGGGTGGCGCCCACCACCCTCGTGACCGCCTCTCTGGTTCCTTGGCGTAGGGTCCAAGTCTCCTGGATCACGTTCGGTGAGAAAATCACGTTTCCGAAGGTTTCATTCCGTTTGGACTCCGTTTGATAGTCTGTTTCTTCGAAATACTGAAAAAGGCAAAAAACAACAATTCTAGGCTGGGCCTCCGGTTAATAGTTTAGTCCCAAAAGTAATATAAAAGTGGAAAATAAAGCCCATTATAGTCCAAAACAATAGATAAAGTAGCATGGAGCAATAAAAAATTATAGATAGTTGGAGACGTATCAATGAAGTGTTCGATGATCGAGATGGTCTCGATGAGAGAAGAAGGAAGAGAGGCAAGAGCTCAAGGTTGGGGATGCCCAAGGTACCCCAAGTAAATATTCAAGGAGACTCAAGCGTCTAATCTTGGGGATGCCCCGGAAGGCATCCCCTCTTTCTTCAACAAATATCGGTATGTTTTTGGATTCGTTTCGTTCATGCGATATGTGCAAATCTTGGAGCGTCTTTTGCATTTAGTTTTCTCTTTTCTTTTATGCACCATGCTGGTATGAGATAGTCATTGGTTGATTTATAGAATGCTCACACTACTAAAAAAAGACACATCCGTGACATTTTGGGCCGAACGAAATTTTTTTCTGTCATACATATGACACTTCTATGACGATAATTGTGACAAAACCCAGTATCATCATAGGTCTGGTGGGCTCCTACTTCTATGACAAAAACTCATGACAGAAAATGGGCTTTTTATCCTGGGCGGGCCGGAGATGCAGCTGCATGACATTCTACCGTGGTAGAAGCGAGGGGGAGGAAAATTTCGGGGAGTTCCCGGTTACGGTGGGAGGTCAGGGGCCAAGCGATGCGCGTTTCTCGTACACGACGCTGCAGCGTGTGTGCGGCGTTAGCTCTAATCAACCCGAAGCGAGGCGTTGGGCTCTAATCGAACCCGGCGATTCCATCTGCGAAGTACGCGTTATCGAACCCGAGCGATCGATCGATGGCTGTTAATCGAACCCGATCGAGCGATTCGCCCATCATGCTGCTAATCGAAGCCGATCGATGCCTGCTGGGATGAGCAGTGGCGCGCGGGGGGTGGGGGTTGGATGAGCAGTGGCGGTGTCGTTTGCCTCTGGATGAACAGGACCCCGTGGTGTGGTGGAGGGCTGGATGAACAGTAGACGGTGGAGGGGTGCCCGTGGAGGGGTGGTTGAACAGGACCCCGTGGTGTGGAGGGCTGGATGAACAGTAGATGGTGGAGGGATGGCCGTGGAGGGGTGGTTGAACAGGACCCCATGGTGTAGAGGGCTGGATGAATAGTAGACGGTGGAGGGGTGGTTGAACAGTAGCCGGTGGAGTAGCGCGCGGTGGAGGCTGGATGAACAGGAGCCCGTGGAGGCTGGAGGAGGTCGACGGTAGCCCGTGGAGGCTGGAGGAGGTCGACGGTAGCCCGTGGAGGCTGGAGGAGGTCGACGGTGGAGATGAACAGTATCCCGTGGAGTCCCGTTTTGCGGTACGCCACACCCCTCCCGATGAACAGGACCCCCGTTTCGACCGTAGGAGGTCCGTTTCGTCCGTTTTGCGGTACGCCACACCCCTCCCGATCAACAGGACCCCCGTTTCGACCGTAGGAGGTCCGTTTCCTCCGTTTTGCGGTACGCCACACCCCTCCCGATCAACAGGACCCCCGTTTCGACCGTAGGAGGTCCATTTCCTCCGTTTTGCGGTACGCCACACCCCTCCCGATCAACAGGACCCTGTTCCGACCGTAGGAGGTCCGTTTCCTCCGTTGTGTGGTACGCCAGGCCTCGTTTCCATCGCCTGTTCTGTCCAAGCCGGTTGGCTCCCGCGCGTTCCGTTGCCTCCCGATGAACACGCCGCATTCCGTTGCCTCCCGATGAACACGACGCATTCCGTTGCCTCCCCATGAACATGACGCACTCCGTTGCCTCCCGATGAACACGACGACGACGCTGTTTCTCCATTCCGACCCAGCCATGTTCACGAGCCCTGGCCGTACGTATGCGCGAGTAGGCGTTCGAGACCCGCCGTATGTACACATACGTGGCGTATTTATTTCTTGCACCCTGGCCGCTATGCGTGCGTGTCCATGCTACGTGCGGCGCCTCTGCACGACTGCGGCGCGCCTCTACAACGACCAGATATGTGCGTACCGTTCGCGACCAGAATGACAACGCTACGTACGCTTCGACCAGGTGGGTCCCGACTATCAGGCACTTCCTTGCGTGCGAAGATGTAGCTGGTGGGTCCCAGCAGTCAGGGGGGCGAATCATTTTTTTGCCCGGACGCACTTCCTTCCGTGCGAAGATGTAGCCGGTGGGTCCCAACAGTCAGGGGGGCGAATCGTTTTTTTGCCCGGACGCACTTCCTTACGTGCGAAGGTGTAGCTGGTGGGTCCCAGCAGTCAAGGGGCGAATCATTTTTTTTGCCCGGACGCACTTCCTTGCGTGCGAAGATGAAGCTGGTGGGTCCAAGCAGTCAGGGTGAAATGTTTTTTCCGCAAAATACAGTGGCCCATCCGGTGGGTCCCAGCTGTCAGGTGGAGGAATCATTATTTTCCGCGTAATAAGGAGGCACTTCCTTGCTGCGGTCGTGGACCCAGCTGTCAGCCTCTCCACGTACACTCCACGTCCAATGGAAGCCATTCCTTGACCACGTTGACCACGCCGCGCCGAGAGCACCAGGGCGGTGGACGACGGCGAGGCCTAGGAAGGGGCGGCGGAGCCGGGAAGACGCGACGGTGGATGCCCACGCCAGAAGGAGTATGAGGTTCACTCATTCGGCTGCGGTGTGAGGCTGCCGTCGCCGCAGAATAACAGGGGTGTGGGTGCGAGAGGGATGGCCGGCCAGCGGTGAGAGTAGTAGGGGAGGTAAGGCCTTCCGCGGCATCACAGCCGGCCCACGGCCGGCGGGAGCAGGCGGCACGACCGGCGCTGGTTTGGGCGGCTGGAGCAAGAAGACCAGAGGTTGAAGAAGCACTACAGCCGTTGGATGGACATCGTACGGTCACTAGAGCTAGAATCGTTCATATATTGACTAAAGTTGACAAAGGCATCCGTCCCAGTCAACATAGTAGCCCCACAAGTCAGCCTCCCACCAAGGTGGGTCCCAGCTAGCAGGGGGTATTCATTTTTTTGTGCCTAATAAGGAGGCACTTCCGGTGGGTCCCAGATGACAGCGGGGGGAACGTTTTTTTTCGCGAAATACGGTGGCCCGTCCTGTGGGTCCCAGCAGTCAGTGGCAAACGTTTTTTTTCATGAAATACTGGTGGCCCGTTCAGTGGGTCCCTGCTGTCAGGTGGAGGAATAATTATTTTCTGCGTGATAAGGAGGCACTTCCTGGCGGCTGCCGTGGATCTAGCTGTCAGCCTCTCCACGTACAGTACTTTTCCGATGGAAGTCGGTCGTTGACCACATTGACCATGCCGCGCCGAGAGAACCACGGCGGTGGACGGCGGGGAGGCCTAGGAAGGGGACAACGCGGAGCCGGGGAAGACACAACAGTGGAAGCCCGCGTGGAGAGGAGTCTGAGGTTCACCGGTTCGGCTGCGGTGTGAGGCTGCCGTCGCGCTTGAGAATAACAGGGGTGTGGGTGAGTAGAGGATGCCACGGCCAGCGGTGGGAGTAGTAGGGGCGCTGAGGCTGCTGGCAAAGACAGACCCGCCACGGAGGCGGAGTAGGCGGTCCCTTGGGCTGCTTTGGCGGTGGAGCAAGAAGATCGAGATTGACGAAATGACGGCGGCCGTTGGATTGACATCCAACGGTTACATCTGCTAGAGTCGTTTGTTGACGTATATAATAACTAAAAAAAGCTTGCATACGCGTCAACTAAACAGGCCCACAAGTCAGACCACTCCCTCTTTTTCTTAATAATTTATATATAGCTCATGGCAACTTCTTATGCAATTTATTGTAGTCGTTTTTTTGGTTGGCCAGGGCCAATTTCGTATATTTCTGTGGGTTCCAAACTATTTTTAATACCGAAATGTCAAGCCAGATTTAAAGCACTTTGAAGATATATTTAAATTAGGTTAATGCCCAGTGAAATAGGAATCTGAAAATGTGAAAAAACCCAGAAATTATAAAGTAATTGCCAATTTGTCATCTGTTTTTATATTTACAACCCATTTCATATTACTTTCAAGATTTGCAGGTGTCTTGAAAGAGTTGCAGCCCATCAGGGCATAGAAAAATAAGTAGCCTGGATTGGGTATTCTTCAGAATAAATAAACTGGGCTCATTTTCACAAAGAAAAAATAGCTAGGCTGGTCACATGGTGAACATAAAATATAAGCATGGGCTAGACGGGCCACAACCCAGTTCAAACCCTGCTCCGTCTCAACAATACCAAACAAACAAAATACTACTCGAGTAGCTACGTCCCAGGTGTCAGCCGATCTTGTGCTGTTCTCTTGTCTATTGACTATATATGCTCACAATGTCGTGGGTCCCAGATGTCAGGAAAACACAAGGAGGAAGCATTTTATTTTTCCATACGCTCACGCGGTGGGCCCCTACTGTCATCCTCCCCACGTACTTCTGCCGATTCCTATTGTTTGTTGACCATGTTGACAACGCGAGAGGGCGGTGCCGCGGCGAGCGCACCAAAGCGCGCGGAGGACGTTGGCGTTAACGATTTAGGAGACGGTGGGGCGGTGATGCGTGCGCTGAGGCGCAACAAAGCCGTGGGAGGCGGAAGCAGGCGGCCCCGCCGGCACTAGTTTGGTTTTGGCGGCTGGAGGAAGACAGGACTGAAGAAACACGACTGACTGTAAAAGCAGCAGGAGTACTTAACAACCTTAGCTGAATCCAACAGGGCACTTAACAACCAAAGCTGAAAGCAGTATGAGTACTTATACAGTTCAACTGCATAAAGCACGCCTCGAGCAGTGCTACTTTGCCTCTGATTAGCCAAGGGTGAGGCCGCCAAGCCCCAGCGCCACCCGTGCATCCACAACCTTAAAGCGGCTTCATCTCGCAACATGGTCAATAAACAGGATATTCGCTTTAGAGCTATGGAAAAGCATGAACATAATCTTACATCCTATTCTCCAAGATGGACGGGCCTTCATTATTTGTAGTGACCGGACCTCAAGCGATCGATCTACGTGCATCGGTGTCATCCTGGATCGAGAATCTTGACACGCACGATGCTTGAAGGATTTATAACGAGTAGCAATCACACACTTATTACATCGAAATGTCTCAAAATATAACTTATTACATTAAATATGGCTTAAGGCCATCTAATAACGATAACAGCGGAAGGCTTGGAAGATAAGCGAGTCCATCAACTCCAACGGCATCACTAAGTATAGAACCACGACCTAAGGCACCTTACTGTAAATTCGAAAAGTCTGCAACATGAGCGTTGCAGCCGAAAACGGGTCAGCACATGGAATATGTTGTCAATGTAACACACAGAGAGCAATATGAAAGAGTAATGCTATACTACATGCATATATGGCTGGTGGAAAGCTCTATGGTTACAGTTTTGCGTAAAGCCAATTTTTCCCTACTGCAAAGGAATAAATTTTGTTTAACTATCATCGTGGTTGTTAAACATTAAGAATGGTTGACAGCATTCTCAATCCCAATTAAAAATATCATCATTAACCCAACAAAATTATTTAAAGTAACATGATGAGATTCACATGATAATCCAAGTACTAGATACTCAAGATGTCCATAACTGGGGACACGGCTAACCATGATTAGTTTGTTACACTCTGCAGAGGTTTGTGCACTTTTCCCCACAAGACTCGATCTCCTCCGTTGGGATTCTCGCACTACATGGTGTTTGAGAAACGGATGACCGAGACATAGTCTTTAAGCGCTAGCACCTTACGAGCAGGTGACAGTTACACCTACGTCCCTCTACATCTGCTAGTCTACCACTGTAAGAGTTCGCACGACCTAATCAACTATGCTAGAGCCCATAGTAGCTTGTGGCTGCACATGGAAGTTTCTAGTACGAATAATCTCATGATCCCTTTGAGCCTGGGTGGCGGTCCAAAAGAAAAACAGGCAATCCTGGAATACCCAGGTACCTCAATCCACCCAGATGTGTGTTTAAGTTGCCACCTTAAATAAACCATTAATTAACAATCTCACATCTGTCATGGATACACTCACCCAATCCACGTCTACTTAGCATAGCATGGCAACAATAAGCAAACGTAGAAGTAACTCCCAAGGGTTTGATAATAAAACAGGTATTAGGTACTACCTCATCTACTTTCCCAAAACCACAGTTTAATTAGATCCTAATCATGCAATGTTTGAGGATTGATCTGATGCATAAAAACTGGGTATGAAAAGAGGTATGATCAAAGTGTTACTTGCCTTGCTGTAGATCCGTGAAACCTAGGGAGTCAAAGTAACAGGCGGCGCACACCGGGTACTCTATCACAAACAAACAAGCACACAATAAGTACTCAATTAATTCACAGGAAACTCAAATAAAAGATCTAACCAGAAAGTTCAACTTAAGAACTCCGGTTTGCAAAAAGAATCAAATTGAACGAAGCAACGAAAGTCAAACGGCGAAAGAAACTGGCTTCATTTTACTAATCTGGACCTAGGTCAAAATTTACAGAGGCAAAAACTTGTTTGAGTAGATTATTCGGAAAGAGGGTTTCGAGACGAAACTCTAGGCGCTTGAATCGTCTGATTCCGATAAACGAGCGAAAAGTTATACTAGATCGAAAATCGGATCAGAAATAGTGATCAGAAAAATCACGGAATAAATCCGAGAAAAAGAAATACGACGAACAGATTAACGAACGAAAGTTCGTTATCTGTATCTAAACGATGAACGCGTTCGTTAAAACGAACGAATGAATGGATGCTCGCTAAATAAATAAACCGAGAAAAACCGATCTATTTAAAAGAAACAAAAACTAGGGTTTTCTAAAAAAACCGAAACTGTTTTTCTCAAAAAAAAAAAACAGCGGCGGCGGCTACCTCGGCTCGGGCTCGTGAAACTCGTGAGGCTCGGCCGGGCGGCCGGCGGTGGTCTTGGCGGCGGACTCAGCGGGCGAAGTCTTGGCGCAGTCTTGCGGGCGGCGGCGGTGTGGGGCTCCAGGGTGCTCCAGGCGGTGGTTATAAAGGGGGGGCTCACTTGGGGAATGGGGGCGGGTTTTTAAATAATTTCACGAGATTTAGAAAAATTATAGAAAAATAAATAAAAATCTAAAAATGCCAAAACAAATTTTCACCGCCTAAATAAAATATTTAGAACGAGGTGAACATTTTCTTGGCCCTAAAATGCAGTTTTTGAAAACGTGCAATTTTTTCCTAAATTCAAATAAAATAGCGAAAAACTCCAAAATAAAATCTTATTTGATTTTTTTATTAAATCTTCATTATTCATTTATTTTGGGAAAGTCATTTTATTCCCTCTCTCATATTTTGACAGTAGAAATAATTGAAGATTAAATAAATAAAATCAAATGATCCTATTTTCAAAATTTGAGAAAACTCAAATATGCAAATAACGAAATCTCCAACTCTCTCCATGGGTCCTTGAGTTGCGTGAAATTTCTAGGATCGAGCAAAAAAGCAAATAAAATATGCTATGCAAGTGATGATCTATGTATAACATTCCAAATTGAAAATTTGGGATGTTACATTATTTGAGACCACCCATGAATAAGTATCTTTTCACCTCCAAGGGGAATTGAGTAGGTCGACATAAACATCATGTTGTGACCAAGCGCAAGTCTGACCCAACCATGGTCAGGCATCTGTATAGGAACAATAGAACTCGGCAGTTCCTGTTTCAAGAAGATCACAGCTGTAAAACTGTGTATAAGCAATAGTTTATGAACAACATATATAACAGAAAACAACTCGTACCATAAGTTTCTCGACACAGTTGGACCTGTTCAACGAGTGCAGCAGTGGCACACATGTCCCACGTGGCCTTCCACCATTTAAACGCCCCACAAGGACCTCAAGACGGTTAATAAAGTGTAGGAACTTGTGGATGTCGATCCAGTCAACTTCAGTGCCATTAGTAACAGCCGAGTTATTACAGAGTAACAAACGAGCAGACTGCTTAACTCTGAAAAAACCAACACATGCCACCAATTATAAGAAAATATTAGTTAGAAGTAGCATCTTCGTGAGAGATTCGTTGCTACTTCTAAAGTTAAATTGTGATTAGTTAGACAGAATAGGTGGATTAAGAAGTAATCGAGGCAACAAGCAAGAACCAGATACAAAACTAACATGGATGAACAATTGGAGCAGCGTCCGGGTGGAAGATCGCAGTGAAGATGAGACCAGGTTCTGCTATTTCCATCAACATTAAATGCGCCAACTTTCAGTCCGTAACACTTGAGAAAGTTTATCCAAGTTCGGCCATAAAAAGAGCAGCGATCTTCTTGGTTCATGAACCCAACTCAGAACTTATATCCATGGCTTGTCTTCATTGTGACCATTAAACTAGTGTATTCAGTTATGGCAAGGCCGAGCATCTTGAGTACATGTGTTCTGGCCGAGCAAATAATACACTGCAGGAAAAATAATATGAGAATACATCATGTTCAAAAACACCCCACCCTCCCGGATAGAAAAGAGGATTCTAGGAACATACTGTGCGCGTTTCAAAATGCTGTGTTAGGATGAGAAGGAACAAGTGTGGCGTCTCGCCGAGGGCGCAGAAACCTGTAGGGTACTTGCAGTTTGGGCACTTCAAATGAAACACACTAGATTCCGTAGGAAGAAAAATGCATCAACGGCGGCGGCTGCCATCCTAGGATTACCTGCGACCAAGGGACTTGGATTTATCGGGGATGGATGAAGAATTCGTACCTGGTTCTCCATGAGAAAACCCTATGCAATCGCCGAGAGGGGGTTTTCTCTGAACAAGCATACGAGGGAGAAGGGGATTCAGGCCCAGTGAAATATTGCCACTTCGTCCGTCCAGCTTACTGCTTAAGCTGGAAGGGGGGGGGGGGTTGTGATTTGACGGCTCATTGGGCATTACTGCGGTGCTACGACCGGGGTGTGTCTACCGTGAAGTTGTGCACTCTAATTTGTGCATATGGCACGTGGACCCCATTGCCGGTTGCCCCACATATTAGCGAAAGGAAGTAGAAAGACAGGAGTAACTAGTTACACATAAATATATTTTTTGACAGAGAGATACTCCCTCTGTAAAGAAATATACAAATATTTTATATCACAGACTCACCTTGCCGAGAAATATACTCCCTCTGAAACGCACGGGCATTATGGGGGTTCAACTTTTTTATGGGGGTTCATCGAGAACATAATACTCAAATAGGCTCACGGTTACGGACTTTGGGCATGAGCCGACCCTGCATGTTTGGGGGCCCATGTGTTCTACCTCAGCGCTTTTCATATTGCAAGCGATCGATGCAGCGCTGGTTTTAGATCTTTGTCGCAAAGGCGAATACACAAAATTGAATAAAGCACGGCAGCTGTTGGAATGAAATCGAGCAGCAGTTCCTAACCAGCAATCGAGTTGCAATTATATCAACGATATACCATGTGATAAATAATACTGTCGTACTACTTATACACACAGGACACTTGTTTCACCATGCCAGATTATTACATCAAAATCTCTCGAAGGATAGATCAGTTCAGCAGTTGCGTGCTGCTGCTGAAGAATTTCAAAGTTGATTTGGACGAGCTCTCCTTGTCGAGAAAGTTCGATTTTGGCATCATCCCCTACCGCAAAATATGATTTAGATTTGAACCTTGACCATCCTTTAGCATCAATCATCATGCGACCATCCTTTGTACTTATGGTATATTGAGCAGGTTCATTCACACCAAGGCTGCGCATGGTAAGGGAAACTTGGCCGCGGTTGCCCGGATTGTTGAACAACTCCCTCGTTGCTCTAGGAATTCTCTGTTTGCAAACAAGAAAACATACCCAAACAGTTAGATCAACACAGTGAATCATGTGAAACAACATGGAAAGAAAAAAGAACGAAGCACTTGGGCGGCCAATGCTTACCAAGAAGGTGGACATGTCGATTTTTGTAAGGACTTTGGTATATGAAGTGCGAACTGCAGCCCAGTCTGTTGCTGTTGCAACTGCACGGGCCAGAGCAGATGCAAGTGCAAGTGTTGGTGCAGGTGCCGAAGCCGCTGCTGCTGCCGGAGATGGTGCTCCTTGTAGAGGAGGTGCGGTGTCGAGCAGGTGCGGTGTCGATGCCCGATCCTTGATAGATCGGTGATCACGACGCGGTCGGTGCCCAATCCTCGGTGGATCGGTCGAAGTCTGCCATTGTCGGTGCTAGAGCAACTGCCGATGATCGATCTGTCGCGAGATAAGCGGCAATCGTGTCTGGTCTACTATGATCAGCTTTCTAACTTGACTAGGATCCGTGACCATGATCCAGTTTTTTTCTTCATTTCTTTTAAACGCAAGAAGGACTAATTGTGGCGTTTTTGTTAAACCAAACTACAGTTCATCATAGGGATTCAGCTTATACTCAGACAACATACTGATCCAATTTTTTCCAGTAATATAAGTGATGGACAGTGACTTCGTTATTGACACGATATAAGAAGTGAAACCTGCAAATATAGCCATCGTAGAGCAAACCAAACGGTTTACTCTGTGATGAATGTCACATGGCAGAACCTGCATCGTAAAATTGCAGGAAAAGAAAGAAAACATGACATTAAATCAATAAGATTTAGAGAGTAAATCAATAAGATTTACTTGATGTGACACGAGCGAATCCTTACCAGGAAATCACTATGTTGAAGTACTAAACAGAATATTGATCGTCCAAATACGTGTGGCATGCAGGGGCCCCGCCTACTCCCACAAGGAGGACAGTCCAAAGGTCGTGATAAATCATATGGACCGAACATCCATGGGACTGGAAATCCTGGTGGGTGCGATAAACCCTGCTATGCATACAGATATTGGAGTGTAACCATAATTTATAAACCGTCCTCACAAAAAATATGATCTGGATACTTCAAAATATACAGACTGAATTGAGTGGATAGACATTAACATAGACCGTTCTCAGGACTGACCACACACCAAAAGCGGTAGTACTAATAAACAATACATGGTTCACAAACACAAATCAAGTACTGAACAAATAGTACTTACTACAGACAAGCAAAGTTGCACTAACTAAACTCTGCAGACTATTTCTTGCCACTGACCTACGGGATGAAACCTGCATAACTGACTAGGCCATTGACTTCGTGTGAGATGTCTACATGCACCATCACCATCTTGTCAACCTTGGAGAACCTAACAGAGTGGTGTTTCCACTCATAAACATGATGATGAAGACATGCCACATTAGATTTGTTGGGAAGCTTTACAAGAACCACACCCTTCGTAATCGAAGGCACAGCCAGGAAATTGTTGTGGTCAAGTACAGCCTCGAGAACATGCCTGACAACAATGCTACAGGTAAACACTAGTTCAGGATACGTGGTGACAAGGACACAGCAGCTGGATAGTTCAGCAGTAGAACTCATCATCTGGTCTTCTAGTTCACACGGCATGACTTTGAGAACTTCATCTCCACCGCGGACCTGGTTCTAATTCAAACAGAAACCATATTTTATTACTACCTCCATTCAGAAATATAAGATGATTTTCGATATTATACTCCATATATGACTACATATACGCACAGAAATGAGTGAACAAAGACACTAGAACATGTCTTCAAAGGCATGAGAGCAGAGGGATTACATGCAATATCCATAACACAAATTCTTCGAGGCAAATATACCCTCTTAAAAGGTAGCATTGATGTTCATAAAGTACTCCCTCCGTCCCAAAATTCTTGTCTTAGATTTGTCAAGATACGGATGTATCAAGTCACATTTTTGTATTAGATACATCCGTATCTAGACAAATCTAAGACAAGAAATTTAGGACAGAGGGAGTAGTTGAAAGTAATCTATAAGAAATCAGTGTCAACCTCTCGCATGTTTTGGTCAAAAGAGGAATTTAGAACCGTCATTTGGCACACTAAAATCACATGCAAGATCACCCAGAAAGTTGTACTACCAGTACTAGTACTGCGTGTTAGATGAAGAAACACGATCAAGATCGAGAAAAAGATCGTCAACAAGAGACATTACCTGGACTTGCTTAATGAGGGATCCCAAAGAGGGGGGCTTGGACAGTGCGATGGCTTTGAGCTTGTCTGCGGTAGTCTCGGCGGGGTGCTTGCGCTTCTTTGTACCATGAGCCTCGACGGTTTTGGCCAGAGCCATAGACATCACGTCGGCTGGTGCTCTGGCGTCCATCCAAGAGAGAAAGCTGAGAGAGAAGAGTGAAAGGAGGAACGAGATGAGGGAGAAGCGAAGCGAGTGGGGGTTTTCTTCAAGAGAGGAAGCTGAGAGAGAAGAGTGAAATGATGGTTGCTTCGTCCGTCCAACTTACTGCTGGAAAGGAGTGGGTTTTTTTATTTGACGGCTCATTGGGCATTACTGTGGCGGTTCGATCAGGGTAGTCTACCGTCACTCTACTACGGAGTAATTTAGTGCATGGCTGGCGGACCCAGGTGCTGGCTGTCCCACACGTCGGCGAAAGTGAGTAATTTAGTGCATGGTTGGAGGAGGATCCACACGGTAGAGCGTGTCCACTGTTTTTCATTCTAAAGAAAAAAATGATTATAGCAAGCGTTTCCACTCTTACGACGGAGGAGTGTGAAACACGGCAGCCACTTGAACACACACAATGCTCCTACTACTAGGCATGTGCAGTGGTTCATACGTCAGTACTACACAATCTTGTTGCTAGTGTAGTAAGATATGATGATAACAAATGATGTTGTGCGCATGTCAACTACTCCTATATGTAACATAGTACCGCTTTTTCGACTGTCCGGTCGAGAATGAACGGTGAGATCAATGTTAACAGAACTAGGTACATAGCGCACGGAGAGTACGGTGCTACTGATACTCACGAAACATGAACCATATGAAGCACGAATAGTGTTAGGCAGGGTGTATGAAGGGTGCACGGGATGGGAGCAAAAGTTCCCTTCTCGACCCACTTTTGGGTGTTTGGCAGATTGCATGAAGGGTGCAGGAGTCCACACTAGTAGGTTGACAAAAATACACGAAGATGAAACAACTATATTGAGATGAGAATGCAACCAAACACACCCACACGCTTTGTGCTACAGTCTGAGTTTGATCCAACGGTCATGTTGCACCGAGACATGGACATGCCCATGAAGAGGGCGCCTAAACACCACCGAAGTCCCTCTGCTTCTCGAGGCGCACGACGTTGCACTACTAGAAAACAGGCTATAGATAATATAGACACTAATGGAGCATTATACATGCGGTGCGCCACTACTATATAGTAATGGCGCACCTATACATAGTGCGCCATTAGTATCTAAAATAGTAATGGCGCACCTAGTAAAAAGTGCGCCATTACTATGTTTGACCAAGCTTTGACCCACTTCTGGACATAGTAATGGCGCACTTTTCCCTGATGCGCCATTGCTATTTTTGATACTAATGGCGCACTTTTCCATGCGGTGCGCCATTGTGGTTTTGTAGGTAAGTGCCGCAGCCCGACCGCCCACCATCTCTCTCCTCTCTCTCGCAAGGAACCCTATCCTCTTATCCCTCACCCCACGCACACACGTCTCTCGGCCTCGCCCCGGCCCCGATCCATGCCGGCTCCCAGTGCTCCCTCCTCTTCCTGCGCGGCGGCCCTTGCCCTCCTCTCTCTTCGGTCCCCTTTGCACCTCCTCGCGGCTGTCACAGCCAAGGAGCCCGAGCTCGGCGGAGACGGATCGGAAGGCAGCGTCGGTGCTGGATCTGGGAGTGGTGGAGCCGCCGCCGTCTCCACTCGCCGGGAATCGGCCAGATCCGCCCCACGAGCTTCACAGGTGCCACCCCTTCCGCCACCAGCCACCTTCCATGACGAGCAATCCAAGGAGCTCCGCCTCCCTCTTCTTATCCCCCACCCCCACTGGCGATGGAGGCGAGGTGAAAATTCCCCACCAACCGGAGCGCTTGCCTGCCGATGGAGGTCTCCGCCTGCCGTCTCCCGCCTCGACGGTGCCGTCCCGCCTGGCGGAGGGTCCCTGTGGCGGCTGCTCCTTTGGCCCAGCCCGCCTCCCGGCGGTCTCCGCCAAGGTGCTTCCCTCCTCCCCTATCTTGTGGGTTGCGGGGGATGTTGTGTGTGGCGGAAGCTTCACTCCCGGTTCTCGCTTCGGAGGTAGCTGGGATGGAATTATGGCGATTTGGTGCATTCTGCTGAGCTTACGCTCCTAATTTTTCCACTGATTTCTTAGTGGAATGGAAGGTGAAGAAGGTACGCGGCATGGACGGCGACCGAGGAGGCGGTGTCTGAGCTGCGGCAGGCAGCAGCTGGTGGAGGACCTGTAGGGGCGGCGGGTGCGGGAGGCCGAGGCGGGCAGGTGTCGCCAATGGCGGGACGAGCAACTCGAGCAGGAGGCGGCGCCAAGCTCGGCTGGGGCCTCTGGGCGATGCCCTCGACCGCTTCTTGGGCGAGGTCTCACGCCGAGCACGCCGCCTTCTACCTCGGTGAGCCCATCACACCCGTCCATCAATCACTACTCTGTAACTCTGCCGACAAGAGCTAAAGATCTCAACACATTCAGTCCAAAATTGCAAAGAGTAATTTAGTGTAGTATCAACTACTCCTACTACCTAAGCAGCAGCTCTTTTGCTCCAGAATCCTCACGAGAGGATGACTATTTAGTCGAGCAACCAGCACGAAGCTCTGTAGATATCTAAATGTTTGGCTCTGCAAGCGGAGTACTCTAACCATGAAATGTTTGCTGCTGTAGTAATCCAACCAGCCTAAAGCTACAAGAAGCCTTACCAACAAGCTGTAGTGCTCCACTGAAGCTATTCTCAGAGGCTGAAGCTATAAAATTTTGTTTCCTTCATAAAAACTTCAGTTTACAAAATTTTGCAAATTATATAATTTTGCGATCTTGTATTTGGTTGCAGTGTTTTTCAGTAGCTTGTTTAACTTGCTGATGCTCTCTTAATTCTGTTAATTCTATGCAGCTGCTCCACTAAAAATTCTTAGTGTATCTTATGCTTAGTGTTAATTCTTTGCAGCTACTCCTTTGAAGTACTTGCTTGAACTACTGAGATTGCTTCCAATACCATGGTATTGGAGTATTGCTTCAAATTCTAGAGTAGCAAGTGCAGGAGTAGTGTCTTTGCTCTTGTTTAGTAGTGTAGGAATTAAAGTGTTCTTCTCTTCTCTATTCTCTTGTCTTCTCTTCTCTTCTTGTTCAGTAGTGTACTTCTCTTGTTCAGTGGTGTACATTATCATGATCATACACTGAAACATTTCTTAACTGATTTACTCCCTCGTAAGCATTGATGCTTTCTTCAAAATTATGAGAAATTAAGATGCATCATACACTTAAAACTTATTTACTCCCCTGTCAATTGTTGTGCATTTCTTTGTCAAAGCAAGAATTAGTTTCTTAGGTTAATGAAGCATTACCAGCCATAGTTTTCTGTATCTTAACTATCTCTAAACATTTTTGCTTGAAAACTGAATGTACAATGTTTTTGTAGATAATTTGATCGAAAAGGGACGGCAGGCTGAGGTGTACAATGGACAGTTTGTGGCAGTGAAGAGGTTAACTGAAACCTTTTCAGTTAATTTAAATTAACTGATATTTTTCTACTCATTTGCCTGTTTAAGATGCATCATTAAGTAGCAGCAGGAGTAGTTTTGCCTGTATAAGATGCATCATTAAGTAGCAGCAGGAGTAGTTTTGCCTGTATAAGATGCATCATTAAGCAGCACGACTATTACTTTAATTTAAATTAATTGAAACATTTTCTGTTAATTAAGATGCATCATTAAGCAGCAGGAGTACTCATTTGTACTGTACGTGTGTACTCATTTAGCTGGAGCATATCAGCAGTTCACTCAGAAGTATTCTTGCATTGTCTTGATCTGTTTTGTAGCCAACTTTGTAAGAAGATGTTCAGAGACCCATGTAGAATGATGTTCATATTACTCCTGTAGACAAGCACTGATGTAGACATGAAGTAGTAATAGAGACCCATGTACTCCTTGTATTCATGTGTACAGTAAGAAGCAGATAAATACCCTGATTATTTAGCACTGTCAGATAAATACTCGTCGAAAGTGGGCTCCTATCAAAATTCATTTCCATTATAATCTTACTCATACAATATTCACACCATGTAATTTTGGAAATATATGCTCATATCTAGTTTTGCATAAAAATGACAGTATTGACATGTTATAAATAGTTTGTTTGTCTTTCTATTTATTTTGTTACATTTTGCAGGGATAAAGTGATGAAAAACAAGAAAAGATTACTAGAAGATTAGTTTTAGGATTTTCTTTTATTTCCTTGCAATTTTCCTTTTATTGGAAACTTGTAAAGACATTGTAATATTCTTACTATAATAAAAATTATGATTCTATTTCATTTTTGTTTTAAATTATTTTTCTTATAGGTTGTTTTACGTAAATTTAGATTTTTTTTGTTTTCCAAATACATTACTAGTGGCGCATTTAAGCCCTTATTAGTGGCGCACCTTCCTTTATTACTAGTGGCGCACCTATAAGGTTATTAGTGGCGCACTTGGAGGGAATACCAGTGGAGCACCGAATGGTATACTAATGGCGCACCTGTGGTGCGCCATTAGTATATAATACTAGTGGCGTGGTACTAGTGGCGCACGATGGTCGCCATTAGTAAACAATTGGTGCGCCACTAGTAGGCCTTTCCTAGTAGTGTTGGTGATGCAGGTGCAACCGCATGAGCCCGCTCCCGTCGGCGACGGGAGCCAGCTCGTCAAAGCGGCGTCAATAGCACGAATGGATTCGGTGGCGGAGCCACGAAAGGATTCGCCGACAACGGCGACGGCAGCCCGCAACCCCTCCTTGTCCAACTCAGCCCCCACCATTGCGCCGAGACGGCTCAGCTCCTCGGAGATATAGGTGAAGAAGGAGACCAGGTCAGGAAGCCGCAGCTCATTGAAGTCGGCCGGGTGGTCAAACGGGTTTAGCCCAACGGCCAGCATCATCGCGCTGGCACGACGGTAGGCATCGCGCAGCCGCAACACGTGTGTGGCAACTTGGTTCACCAAGTGGCCGAGGCGATCTGGACCTCGTCACGATCGGCCGCTCGCGCTCGGCCGCCCCTGACGGCCTATCGTATCTCCGCTTTCTGCAGCAACGCCGCCGGCGCCTCGAGCATCTTTGTGGTGGGCCTTTGCCGCTTTTGAAGCTCAGTGAACTCCCGCACATAACGGAGGAGCATGTCACTCCTCTCCTCCTTGAGCTCACAGAGCTCCACGTCCTTGGCCCTGAGCTCCGCATCCTTGGCATGGAGCTCCTGTGTCAGGACCCTCACCTCGGACTCCGTGATCTGCTACGCCGCCATGGCACCAGGTAGAAGCAATGGGGAGAGGAAGCAAAGGGGGCAAAACGGCTGAAAGGCAATGCAATCTACGGGAAGGTGGAGGGAGCGGGGAATCTTTTGGTTTTCACCACGGTAAAACACCAGTCGAAAACTTCTCACATCGGGGAGCAGTGGGTTTTTACAGGCGGAGTCATCGTGACTAATTGCTACCGCGCCTGCTCCCGTCAATCAAAAAATTTAAAATCCTGCCCCGCCTGCTCCCGTCAATCAAAAAATTAAAAATCCTGCCGCACCCAAACACCAGAGCAACGCCGCGGTGGATATTTAAATTTAGATGCAGACAAGTAGATAAAAAAAGGGGTGAAAAAACAAATGTGGCGGCGGCCTAGCTAGTCGGTCGAACTAGCCCAACTAGCTAGCCAGCGTGCTTCACTGATGTACTCGGCGGGAAAGGTGGTCTTTCGTGATTTGAGGACTCATTTACTTGCGTCGGCGCTACGACCGAGGAGGACCCAGAAAACGCACGGTAGGGCGTCCCACATCAGGAAGAATATGTCGTGCATCACGGGAGGACCCGAAACAGCAGCGGTAGGGTGTGCCGTAATGTCGACACGGAGGAAAAATGTGCGTGTAAAATATCTTGTATCGGGCGTAGTACCTATGGTTCGACCTCGGGACCCAGCCAGTCGGTCGAAAACACCCCACTAGCCACACAGCTTCATCATGCAAACGTGGCACGTAGGATAGATGTGGTCAACTCCGTCTCGACCAGCCACAACGTCTCTTGTTCTAGGCGATTCTTCTATTTTCCAGGCTTTTTTTAGTTGTAATAACACCACGGCAAGCTAGCGTCGCTCTTCATGTGTGCCCTGCAAAGGTTAGACGATGGAGAGAAGAGAGATTGAGATCGCAGACCTGGCACCCACCAGTAAGTGAGACAACGGTCATGCACGTGTTGACGAGGCACTCCCTCTACTCTACTCAACGCAAGTACTGTATAAAATCAAGCTATGGGACAAAGCCAACAACCGTTTGTTTTTTCAGGCTATCGACTTACGCTTTGTAGTCCAGGTTGCCAGTTCGAATCTCGTCTTTCAGATTTGTTAGTTTTAGGTCCAAATTTGATTAATGACAAGTGGGACCCCCGTGTGTTGTTCCGATATTTCAGTGTAGGATGGTTTTTGAACAAACACTTTGCGGCGGTTAGACACGTAACGTCATGAGTTACGTATTTTGCAAGTTTAAGAACAAAAATGACAGCGGCATAGAATATCACGTCCACCCGCAGCTTAGATACTATGGTGATACGAGTTTTACACGTTGGAAGTGAGATCCAATGGCTTGGGAGTAGTCTTTGTAATTATCGCAATTTCCAAACTCTCGAAAGGTTTTTTGCAAATAAAACATTCAGGCCTCGTGTGTGCGCTGCATCTTGATCCAACGGCACCACGGTGCTCATATTAGGTGCTCCCGTAGCAATTACCGCTACGGTGATATGAACATCTAGGTCGTATGATCGGTGATCGATGGCACATGCGTAGTACTTGTACTTTCTGCGCATTTCCCAAACTCTATCAGCCGTATATTGCAAAAACATTCAAACCTCCTCTTGTGGGCGTTAGATCTCGGTGAACTCGTATCACCATAGAATCTACGGTGCGGGAGCACCTCATACTCTCCGTGCGAGAAAACATAAGGTGCTATCGCAGCTTGGATGCTATGGTGGTACAAGCTTGGAGGTCGTTTGATCTGAGATCCAATGGCATCTGAGCAGTCTTTGTGCTTGTAAGCAGTGGCCAAACTCTTTTGTGGCTTTTCTGTGAAAAACCATTCGAACCACCGAGGAGGTGTTGGGTCACAAATCCAACGCCTCCGAAGAGCTTGTATCACCAAAGCATCTAAGGTGTGGTAGCACATGATATTCTTACATACAGGAGAATATGATGTCCTCCTTCATCTTAGATGCTACGGTGATATGAGCTTCGAGGTCGTTGGATATGGGATCAAAGGGCATCTAAGTAGTTTTTGTACAAATTGTGTGCAATTCTCAAACTCATCAAGGTTTCCTGCAAAAATATTAAGACACATCATGTGAGCTGCTATATCTCAGATCTACAAGCTCCAAGCAACTCGTATCGGCATATAGCATCTAAGGTATGGGGCACATGATATTCTCCGGGGAGGAGGGTGGGGATGCACAACCAATTGGTGGTTGGGAGGGTGGGGACAAATATAATCTAAACAACTCTAAACAGAGCTCCACAATTTTATCTAAGGTCGAGGGTTGACCCCGACAATCATAGCTCCGCCTAAACACAACATTTGCATGTCTTTGTAGTACTAGACTTAATATTCATGTTTCAGTTTCATGTTCATTTTAAATATTGAGCTGATGACCATGGATGTCTTACATTTACTCCTTCGTTCCTAAATATTAGTCTTTTTAGAGGCTTCAAATGGACTGGCACATACGGATGTATATAGACATATTTTAGAGTCTAGATTCACTCATTTTGCTCCGTATGTAGTCACTTGTTGAACTCTCTAAAAGACTAGTATTTAGGAATAGAAGGAGTATTTTTGAATTCGTGTCATACATGCATGGTTTGGAAAAATCGATGCACTATACATATTGGATTGTTGTTGTGTTTGTGCGTGTGTGTCTCTGTGTGTGTGTGTGTGTGGTCATATGCTTGATACATATAAAGTTTTCTCACCTCCGTATTGTTCATCTTTTAAATTTGAATCTGCATTGGAAAACTTACTAGGGATACGATGAAATGTGAAATCCACGTTGAGATCACTATATCACAAACTCACTCTAATTCAACAACTCGTCATAAATCAATTACCACGTTGAGATTAGTATTTGCAAGGAAAATACGGGTATTGTAATACACATAGATTCGTTCGGCAATTTAAAAGGTTCCTTTCGTATTCTCGAATGGTAGGACCCAACGGCGTACCAGCCAGACCTTGGCTCGTGTTGATCCTAAAAAAATCGGGCTCGTGTCCTTCGGTGGCGTGCGTGGTACGCACATTAGGCAACCCCAACCAGTCGAGCCTCGGCGTTTCAAGTCGAAATATCTGGCGGCCAGAATTCCAGCCCTAGGAAATTCCCCTCATGTCCCCGGTCCATAATGACTACCGATGAACAACGGAGGGATGCTTTAGTAACTAGACAAAATTACCTACCGTGCCGAGCACGGTTCAATTCCCTCGGTCGCCGCTCGTCAAGGTCACCCGTCAATTGCATCGCCTAGTACTACTACTACTACTACACCAGGATGAGCACAGAATTGAGCCCGTTTGTTCGTGCCTAGTACTTGAGTTAATATATCAGGCAATGCACTGGTACGGAGGGATTATCCTTTTACTCGGCATATATAACTTTTCTGAAGTCTAACTAAGCAAAGTGTTTGACCAAATCCTTTCTTAAGAAATACAACAGGACAGATGTACGGCTTGCAAATTTATTGCATGATGCAGGTTATGATATTGTTTCGAATCCTGGATCTTAAATTTCAGAAAATCCAAAAGTGAGCATAAATTCTTGAAACTGAGCATGGTCACGTGATATGGCACAAATATTACTTCGTAAGTTTTTTCTTCAATTCGAGACAAGCTGCTTATGACAAGTTGCACAAATGAAGAGCCAAGGTATTTTGGAACAAAGACCTGTCACGTTAAGGCGAAAGCTTTCACTATTGAAACCGTGGGTGTTTACGTGCCGCCACGAGTCCCCGCTTCTCATCGGTAGGTGCCGTCCCAGCAAGCGTGTGAGTCGACGGGAGGCGTGCGAGCAGACCGCTGCGCCGGCTATCAGGGAGGCGTGCGAGCAGACCGATGTGCAGACTCACCGGGAGGCGAGCCCTTTGACCAGGCTCCGCCGCCCACCGTCGTCCCAACTGCTCCCACTTTTAGTGCCGCCGGCGCCGCAGTTTAAAATCGACCCCGCACTACCCGGTATCGCTACAATCCTCTCTCTTCCTCTCCGATTATCCTGTCGTCTACCTCCAACTAGCCTGACCTAAACGTACGCCATGCCGCATCACGATGGTCTACCCTTAGTGTTCCAGTTTCCTGAGGAAGACACCCAGTTGAGGTCTCAAGAACATAAGGCGCTTTGGGACGAGCTTGAACTGGCCTTGCGGGAAGATGCCGTGCCTATCCCCGCTCCCGTTCCGGCTCCCGTCGCCCCGACTGCGCCAGCGCCCATCCCCGTGGCATTGATGGGCTGGGAGCCGCACATTGTCGCCGAGCTTGATGCCACGGGGTTCCATGAGGTCCCCGCCGACTTTCACGCGCCCCTGCACCTGCCAGCGCATGCGCCTTCGCGTGCACTAACGCACACGGCCGTGCCGGTGCCCGTGCACCTGCCAGCGCATGCGCCTGCACGTGCACTGACGTGCGTGCCCGTGCCGTGTGACACTCCAGAATTTTTAATTTGGTTTTTTTATCAAACTCTTTATTTGATTTGAAGGAGGCTATTTAAAATCTTTCAAAAAAAAAGACCCTCCTTCTCAAAAAGTCTTTCCTATGACAAATATTCTATTTTGTGTCTTCCTCAACCTTGGTGTTTTATATTGAAGACTTTTATTTTGATGTTAACTCATCACAATTAATTTTTGGAAATTATTTTTATTAAAAAGAAATCCTATGGGTTTTTTGGAATTATTCCTTTTATTGCAACCAACCATTTTACCATGCCTCATGTTAAAATTTCTTCCAAAACCCCTTCCTCCACTTTGGGTCAAGCCAGATATTCAATCCCAACAAGCTCAACCCATTTTTTATTTTTATTCCATTTATTTTATCCCCAAAATTATTTCTGCCATTATTTTTGGACCTAGGTGGTTTACAAAGGAAGTGCCATTTTCCTTTTGAGGTTTGATCCCAAACCAACTCCTCTGGCTAGTCCTTAGCACCCCCAACCTAGATCCATCAAGATCCACTCTTCAACAGTTCGAATTTTTCAAGTTTTTCTCACTGCAAGTTTGGACCAGATTTGTCATTTTTGGTGAAATTCATGTTTTTCCTTTTCCAAAAATTCTAACAAAAATCAGGCAGCCCCAAGATGCATTGAGAAAACATTTCCAGGTAAATTTCCCACATGCCAAAAACATTTCATCAAGCTTTGGCGTGCCTTGTTTCGTCACAAATTGAGAAAAGTTCAGGTTCGATGTTTGGATTAGAACAACGATGTCGTTTTCTTGATGCTTGGCATCCATCTCGCCCGATGCTCGCGCTGGCCTCTTCTTGCGATGCTCCCCTTCCTTATCGAGCGCCGCAAGGTCACTTTTCGGCGCGGCGTCGGTGGCGGCGTGGCTCGCCAGCTCCGGCGTCTTCTGCGGTGGCGAGCCACCGTGGCGACCAACAGATGGCCGACCCTGCTTTAGCGCCGACCAGCGCCGCCCGAGCCACCGAGGCCTCGCGTAGCCACCCCTCCTCTCGTGTGCGCTGCGGCACCGTCGCCGTGGCCTGGCGAGCACAGGTCGCGCTCTCTGCCGCCGGTGGGCCCGCGAAGCGCCGTTCCGTCGAAACCGTGGAGCAGGCCAAATCCAACCGAGGTTAGCATTTGATTGTAACCACAGGACCATCACGTTGATGCCCAGCCTCCTAAACCACCTGTCCGGCCGCTGCCTCGCCGTAATGGCCGCCGGAGTTATCCCGTTCGCCGGAACCGCCTCGGGCCGGCTATAAATAGCCACCCCGAGCTCGCCTTCGACCAGCACCACTCACTCCACCTCGCCATAACTGCATTCGACCCCTAGGAGGACCCCGAGGAGGCCTTCTCCTCCGTCACCGGCCGCCCCGATCCGCTTCGGGCTCCGACACGATCCGCTCCGGTGAGGGCACCCCCCACCTCCCAAACCCTGCCCGTAGCCTCCTAGGGCACTCAATCACCTAACCCACACCTCAATTTGGCATTTGCAGCCTTCCCCGACGAAATCCACCATCACCCGAGCCGCCGTCCGCCGGAGCAAGGGCCGCCTTCGACGTGGTGCTCGCCGACGACCAGCTCCACCACCCACAGACGCAGGAGATCACACTGAGTCTGTAGGTACCCTCCACTTCTCCTAACTCGCCGTGGATAGCCGCCGGCGACCACCGCAGCCTTCGGGCGTCGGCACGCTCTGTTTTCTCTCTCAAATATTCAAACCTGACGGGTGGGACCCCCTCGTCAGCGTTTTCTTCTTTTTGAACCGTTTTCTGAAAACGCCTTGAACATACCTCGCTTTCCAAGCTGAAGCGTTATTCTGTCCTTTTACGTTTCTACCCACAGGAATTTTACATTTCATTACAGACAAGTCCCTAGAGTAAAACTTTAATAACTTTTAAACAGAAAATGATTTTTGATTGATTCTTTTTCTGTCATCTTTATTTTTCTGTCTAGTTTTTTATCATTTTTATTTGAAAAATATTTGGAACACTTTTTGTGCACACACGGTATTTACGTTAGTACGCGTCTTCTTTCTACCGTAGATACCGGAGGAGGTGACGGAACCGCGAACTTCACCGAGCTAGACTCCGACTACTCCGAACCAGGCAAGCATGTTTGAACCTTTGATATGACGAGTGTTTTGCATGTTTGCTTAAGTAGTTACTTCATGGCATGTCTATATGAACATCCGTAAATGTTATGTTGCATGCAAAGCTATTGCGAGTGAGCTTCGAAAGTCGATGTGTGATTCGATGTGAGTTTACATGATCATGTGGTGACATGAAAGGTGGTAAGATGGTATTGTTGAAGCATGCCAGTCTTATGCCAAACCATTTAACTCCAGTATCAACGTGGATCAAGTCACTTACCATCCGTTCCTTTTCTTGTACTACCACATGTTTTCTGCAAAGAATATGGTTTAGTAAGTTGCAAACCTCTTTCCTGGTACACACCAAACAGAGGGGCCGGGATGAGGGAGCATGGGTGTTTCCGGTTGGGACCGAGAGGGGGGCACCCCTTAGAGCGCGCGAGATAAATTTGATCCCATGCTATTCGAGGTTGTGAACTCCCCATCTTAGAGTTTTTCTTGAACGTTGCCTAGGGTGATTCCTGGCAGTGGAATGTGGAATTGGGTGTGTACTGGTTAGATGTGTTTCTTCTAAAATACCGTAAACGGAACTAGTCCCTTGTGACTACTGAAATCCGTTGGTTGTGGTTAAATAGTACAAACTCTGCAGAGTCAAGCTCATTCTAGTAACCGTATCTATGGTCAAGGTCTGTGTTCAACTTGTCTTGGTGAGTCTCAGTGTGAGTCTCCGTGACAATCCCCAGTGAAAAAACATGAGTGGTAAACCCGGCTGAATGATTACTCCTGTGGATGGACTAACCCGTTTGTCATTATGTACTGAGTATTTCCTTGGAGTGATTTAACTTCATAAATCTATTGAATACAAATGATGAACATAAGCCCTTTCTGTGATGTCGCCCAGACGTCCGACTGTGGCACTCTTGTTATTTACTTTCGATATAAGCCCTTTATGTGATGCCGCTCAGACGTCTGACTGTGGCATTCTTGTTATTTACTTTCGATATAAGCCCTTTATGTGATGTCGCTCATACGTCCGACTGTGGCACGCTTGTTATTTACTTTCGATATAAGCCCTTTATGTGATGTCGCTCAGACGTCCGACTGTGGCACTCTTGTTATTTGCTTTCGATATAAGCCCTTCACGTGATGTCGCTCAGACGTTCGACTGTGGCGCGCACTGTCATTTACTTTTCAATATAGCCCTTTTTTGTGGTGTCGCTTAGACGCCCGACTGCGGCATGTTAATTTATTTGTTCACCTTTCGAGGCGTCGCTTCAGACACCCGATCGGTTTTCAGTTATTTTGTTGGGATTTCGGGAGGACTACCGCCTGACTTCCTTTTTATTTAACATGTTGTGCAAGTTTATTATTTAAGTGTGCATTGCTAATTGCTCATGATGCATCATGCTTGCATTTGTTATATCTTATGTCCGAACTGTCTTGCGAGTACATTCAAAGTACTCACCTGGCTTGTTGATTTGGCCAGATGTTGGTGAAGGCGATCTTATGGATGAAGAGTTCGATAGCGAGTCTGACGCCTAGAGGAGTCCCAGTCAGTCCCGTGCGGTCCTGGAATTTGTCACTTGTATCATATACGCTTCCGCTACCCAAATAAAATCATCGAGCCTCACCTCGACGCTCAATGAGCTGCAAGAGTAGGAGTCATGTCACCCACTTCACTGTGACATATCCACCACCACTTTTATTACGAGTCAGTAGTATGCCACCACACCCTTGTGTCATATCCGCCTTATGTATGATATTGGCGTGCTTGTAATAAATTGTTGAGCAACCTCAGCTCAACCCTGTAATATATTTAGTACTTCTGGACTTCTGTATCAAGAATTTGTCTACCAATAAGGAGGATTCTCCTATACTGGAAATAAAAGGGTCGGTTTCTCAATAAGTATTTTATTGAAAAACCGGTCGTGACATGTCGGTGCCCATGCAAACGAATGTCTCCGCCGCACCGTTGACAGCGCCTGTCCCCGCGCGGGTGCCAGTGCCCCCCTCAGGGGCATGGATGGCTGCCGTCTACCGCTTCCTTGCACCAACGCCAGTCGCCTCCTCCCGCAAGTTGACTCGCTCCAAAGTCCAGAACATTTTGGCCTTCCTTGAAGCTAGGCCAACGTCCAGGAGTACGCCAACAATGGCGCAAGACGCCGCCGTCGCCGTCGGTCAGTGGCCCGACGACACACAGAGCAGGGCAGAGGAGCCGCTTCCCACCGCGAGACACCCCCGCCGCCTCCGCGTAATCTAAATTTGCCATGAAAAACGTCCGGATTGCCATGCTTAAAATCCGAACGTTTATCATTTCCGTTTATTTTATATCGATCGTCGTATAATTTAAAGTCAGAGTCAGACTGAACGAAATGTATGGTTTGATCGATTTAATGTTCTGCTAGAGCCGTATCAAATTAAATATAAAACATCATCAAGCCACATGTATTCCTTGTCATCCAACGACCTAGACTGCTTCAATGTCGAGCGCTCAACACGCAAATAATATCCGCATGCACTTCATATATTTCCAAATTAACGTGCATTGCACGTACACACTGACTAGTGCTGCTAGTAGGTGAAACTGCTGCCGTGACTTGTGACGCGTCCAGATATGGTCAACGGCAACATCGCCCGCGAGTTCTTCCTGTTTGCCGTGTGTCTAAACGCAGAAGGGGAGAGAGAGAGAGAGAGAGAGAGAGAGAGAGAGAGAGAGAGAGAGAGAGCACATGGAACCCACCAGTAAGTGAAGGCGAATAGTACTCCCTCCGTCTAGGTGAGCAAGTCATCTTAGGTTGTGCACCGTGACCAAGGAGGAGGGAAAACGAGAGACTTTGATGTTTATTTGCTAATTAATAGCATTGCATGCAATGAACTAACCATTGCATGTCGTGTTTGGTAGTCTCAAGTCATTAAAAGCATGCACACCCCTCATCTCTGGTTGATATGTCAAGAAACAAGAAACAAGATAGAAGTTAATGCACCGCGCCTTAGTGTTTTGGGATTATTTGGTTTTCGTAAGATGACTTACACACCTAGATGGAGGGAGTACTAAAAATAATATTACATGTTATCCATTAATTAGGTTGTGGTAATATAAAAACATTATGTGAACAAAGCGGGTACAACAAACATTGCTATTCTACGTATGTTGCCTATTGACGTGCGGCTTGAAGGCCCGGTCGCATGTTCGATCCTCGTCCTTTATTTTTTAATTTGTATATGCGTCCAAATTTGTTTCATGACATGTGGGCACCTCCGTGTGTAGTTTGTAGCACTTTAATTTGTGGGTCGAAATTTGTTCCATTCCAAGTGGACTATCGATGTGTAGTTTTGTAGGTTATTTATAATAATTAAAGAGAACAACATAGTTTTTTCAATAATACCATGGTGCGACGTTGAAGGCGAGAAAGGACGTGCAAGAGAGCGATGACCGGGCCAGAGGGAAATCAACTAGGGGAGTTGCGTGGGTTGCAGCGGTGTTTGGAGTAGTTGTGGGCGAATGCTACGAAAATATAATCTAAGCCGACCGGAATAAATGCCTACACAAATTAATCCAAGGTTGGAGTGCCCCTCGCAATGTAAATAGCTCCGGCTTTGCGAGGATGGAGAGGTAGTAGCTTCAACGCGTGGAAGATATGGCGTGAGAAAGCGAGGTCAATCGAGAGACATATAGATAGAGAGACAAAGTGAGTGTGGTCCGACATTCATTGAACAAATATATATGCTCTGGAGAGATATTGTCTGATTGAGCTTTTGGCAAGGGTGAGGGCTGTAAGATAGAGCTTGAGAGATGATCCAGTCGCAGACGTGTAGATATATTTTGTGCGTGGGAGGAAGCAGCAAGGTCAACCGATCACATAGGGTCGTCGTGCGATCGAAAGAGTGAGACGGGTTGGAGAGAGTGACCTATATAGACGATGTGCGTGAGAGAGTATACAATGTGAATAGGTCAAATTGGGCTCAAACATGGTGATATATCATTTTTGTCCGAGAAAGAGCGAGGTCAATCGAGACAGAGAGAGAGAGAGAGAGAGAGAGAGAGAGAGAGAGAGAGAGAGATTGAGTGAGCGTGGCCCACCATGAGGTCGAAAGAGTGGCGGCGGCTTGGATGGACTGACCTAGATAGACAATCTGCGTGAGAGAGTATAGATTGTGTCGATTGAGGCCCGAAGAGGGAGATATATCATTTGTGTTTGAAAGAAAACGAGGTTAAACGAGACTCATATAAAGAGAGCGAGACTGAGCGAGTGTGGCCCGCCGTGCGGAAGAAAGAGTGAGACAGTCTCGCGGGAGTGACCTAGATATACAACGTGCTTGCGTGCGCACGAGAGGTTGGGGGGGCTAGATAGGCAATGCATGTATTTAGCGAGAGGTGAGAGGAGAGGGGGGAGAGAGCTCAGCATGGGGTGCAATGGCGAGTGTGTGAGGTAAATACATTTGGTAACAGAGTGGAAAAAGGGGTTGTGTAGTTGAGAGACTTAGAGATCGAAACATGGAGAGGAAGAATGAACGTGTGTTGGAAACCTATAGCTTCCTAAGGTGGTTAGGAGAGGAAGATTGACCGATACAGGAAGCATGTAGCGTTTGAAAGGGGGGCTAAAACAACATTTGAATGTACATAGTACGAGACTTAATATCGATGTTTCAATTCGGTGTACATTGTAAGATTTTAACCGAGGACCAGGCATACGGGTAATTATTTCTAATTCGTCCCATACTAAGTTTCGAAAAGTTGACATTGACTCAATTTGTTGTGCTATTTTGTAGGTCATATGTTTGAATCCATCCAAAAGTTTTCTCACTACCATGGTGTTCATCATATACATATGAATTTGTATTAAAAAAGTAGTGTGGATAAAGTGAAATGCGAAATCCATGTTAGAATTTGAGATCGCTATGTGACACACACTCTAATTCAAAAATCTAACTACGTGACACACACTCTAATTCAAATAACTAATTATGTGACACACACTCTAATCCACGTTAGCGTGGGTACCGTTTCAATTTTTTTTTCAAATAACTCCGCATTAATTAATTTATAGTACTCCCTCTGTTCACTTTTATAAGACATTGAAGACATTTCAGACAATGTGCAAAACAGTTCATTTTAAGTTGTCTAAAACGACTTACAAAAGTGAACGGATGGAGTATCTCGTTTTGAATGACTAATTATTGCAAGGACAACACGGCCATGGTAATACATACAGATTCGTTTGCAAATGAAAGAAGATTCATTTGCATTCTCAAATGTAGGCGCACCAGGCAAACCAGGGTCGTGTCGGGGTGGAAGCTGCTTCGGTGCCTTAAAGGCAACTGCCTTTGGGTGACTGACATGTGGGCCAGCAATCTGTTGGGCCCACATGTCATGAACACAAAGGCAGGTGCCTTAAAACACCAAGCATAGTCTGTCGGGGTGGTCGCATGTGTTGGACGGACGCGTAGCACCCAGCCACCCACCCCTCCCCCAAAAAAGGGCGACAACAATATAAGTTTGCGCTTCCACATTTTGGATTGAAATATCTGGCGGCCCCAATTCCAGCCCTGCAAAATCTCTCTTCTCCACCGTCCCCTTCCGCGCCCAGATTGCTCAAATCCCTAATTCGCCGCCAACCCTCGAATCGCCCCTCGTCTCGTCTCTTTCCCCACCGTTCCCCACCTCTGTGCCGGACGACGACGACGAAGACGACGGTCGCGCTTCACCACCGCACCTGAGCTACCTCATCTACGCCCTAGTACACCGCACCGGGTGGTCCACCGAAAACGTCGGCCGCTGCAACCGACGTGCCTCACAGACACTGAGTTCCACGCATCAGGTGCGCTTCACCGACGCCGTCTCCCAGCTCACCGGGGCTACTTCACAGAGCACGTCGTCGCACCTCCGGCCCCCGAGGCCGTTGGGGCTTCACCAAAGGTCTCGTCCACCGCATCGTAGCGCTCCGCTGCCACTCAAGATCTGCATCCGTGCGCGGCAGCCAACGCCAGCGCATCACCCTCAACGGCTCAAGTGACCCGCACTCTAGCTAGGCGAGCATGCCCAAGCGCCGGCCCGAACTAGGTATCCCACATCACTCCCTTGTGCACTGTTCCGACGATGTTTGGATATCCTTTCACTGCTCTCTTAGCTTACACGCCTATGCAACTCGACTTTAACTCTTATTTCTTACGGAGATATCATACGAAACAAGCAAATCCATTTTTAGCGAAGCATGACGGCGCTACTGGGATCTGGTACACATCCCGCACACCGTATAACCTTGTAAGTATCTATCCTCCGGTACAACATCAAGGTCGATTCCTCTTATTTGATCAACCATTAGCCGTGTCAAAAATGCAGAGGGGATGCAAGGAGCACAAGGCCTGCACATCCAAGCAAGTGGTAACATGGACTTGTACATGGAACATCCCAAGCGCAAGCAGAGCTGCGATGAGCCTGTACAACGAGCTAGTGTAAGTCCCTGCATTTCATTTAATTAGATCTTGGCATTCGTGTATGATTTGTGTGCAGTGGCTGATCCACGAATTCAAGTTACCAGGGGCGAATATTTAACTTAAAAAATATGAAGGCACTTGCACTCCGAAAATCAACATAACTTGAGAAATGTGAAGCTACATGCACTTTGAAAACCAGCTAATGATCCAAAGTAGTTCAGATTATAAACACTAAATGATGCAAGCAACAAAAAACACAAAATGCAACATGGTGTACAAGGACTACAAACATGGTCTATACCTACTTGAATTATTCGTTCTCTGGCTGAAAATATTGAAGTGTAATTGCACGTATAACCAGTGCGCAAAGTGCATATTAATATATCTATCCTGCACAAGTATGCCAATAGTTTCAAACAACAGATTAGAAAAGTATTTATGCTATGTTGTCATGATACGGGGACTTTCTGGTAGATGGCATCGACGTTTCCTCAAGCTATGAAAATGCACTATAATTTGCTTGTCATCAATGCCTGCAAATATCTGTCTCTCTCAACATAGTAGATCATCATTAGACACTAAATCCTTCAATGAGCTTGCAAAATGCTTGCATTAGATCCCTCATTAGACACTATATGTTCATCACCAGGAGCATGTAAAATGTTTGCATCAAATCCTTCATTAGCGATCTGTTCATTAGACACTTGAGGCTCAAGAACAACATGAGCTTGTATGTTTGCACGGAAACTTGATTAGATACATCAGATTCAGTCGATTCAGTATTGATTGGGGAGTTATAAAATAAGTAGAAATTGGCTTCATTTTCTCATAGATTCCCTACATACGAGCAGTTTTACAACACCGTCAGGTTTAACTATTGGCCAGAAATTGAAGAGTTGAATTAGATATAATCAGGGATGTGATGTACCTGCTCGTTGCACATGCTACTCTTGCAAGCTGCGACTGTCCGTTTGCGCAAGCTCGATGCCATGCCCGTGCTGCTGCCGCTGCCTCCCATGCAGGCTACACCCATGATTGGATCTTCTTCTTATTGTCCTTCCGTTCGCTTGAAACCTGGTGACCGCCCTCCAACGAGGGCGCGAGGAAGTGCTGTGCGTGTCTGTCCAGCGGCGGCTAGGTTAGGAGCGAACCAGACTAGAGGCTGGAGTGAATGAATTGGGATTTTTCCTGCTGTCGATCGATATGGGAGGCGCTCATTTGGGCATGAGCCTGCTATAGGGCCTGCCTTGCACTTATGTTATTGGCCCATCAAATTGAAACATTTTTCTTCATTTTTACATTGCACTCGCTCGTGTGTTGGGACGAACAAAACTAGCATGGGCCAACCTGGACGACTCAAACTAGGTGCACACTTTCCAGCCACCAGGCGGCCGCCCATACCAGCCCCTATGGTGGCGTCGCCCTTTTGCGTGTATGATTGGATAGTGAAAAATATTCCAGTGGCGCTTTTGTTTTACCCACAGAATGGTTGAATTGCTTGTTTCTATGAACTGAGTTCGCCAATAATGTGAAGGATGCCACTCTTTTCATCCTATTGTAGATTGCTTAGATCTCGATATGCCAAAAGTAATCGCATGAAATATACAGTAAAAGCCAGTGTGGTGTGTTTGGCTACAACTAGTCTGACTACACGTCCTCATATAACATATCAAGGACGCACCATCTTACCAGATTAACCATTCGACTTACCCATGCAATGTGGGAAGAAAGAATTATTGGGACTGCGTATCCAAGCAATTGATGCCATGGACTCCTTCGTACAACCTTGTAAGCGAAAAAGAAGTTGTAGTGTGCCTGTACAAAGAACTAGCGTAAGTTCAGTTACCTGCTTCTCGGAATTTTAGTTAGCCACTTATTGCAAAATTGTTCAATTACGTTGCTTGGCTTAATTTAGTTTGCTACTGATTACATAATGGCACAACCTGTTAATCATATTGTAGACTGCGCCTATCTATGTGTTTGATACTTACTGTTAAGAATTACCTGTTTGCCTTAACTTAAAAATCTACTTGTTTGTTTAACTGCATTACAGTTGTAATATCGGGTTACAATGATGTTAATAACTACTTTTCAGCATCCAACTAAAACTCTTTAATTCCTTGTTTGTTTAACTGGTTTGCTGTTATAACTCCCAGTTGAGATGTTTTGCTAACTTCAACTTTTCTGAATCCAATCGGAACTTTAATGGCAAAACAGGTTATCCCAAGATCAAAGAGCGAGGTCCCCATGGACGTTGCATCATCCTGATGAGTGGCACCATTAATCGTGCATTATGAATTGCCAACTGCTGATGCTCTAGAGGCTAAACTAGTGGTAGAAAGAGATTCTCCTTCTGCACTTAGAGATGAACTTGACATGTTGAGGAAGCAAACAGCACAATCACAAGCAGTACTCAAGACAACCATTAAATATTTGGTGGATTTCAAAACGAAGCAAGCTGAGACTGACCAGATTATTAAGGTCTGAAGGAAAAAGGAAATTAAATTCCTACTTGGTAAATCATAGGTGAAATGTTCTTTCCATAGTTGAATAACCTTTGTGTTGTCTGTTCATGTAATCAATCAAACCATTTGTTTTAGAGATCATGTAATAATTTTTTTTTTGTTTTTTGGTTTGTAATTTTATGTGAGCACAAGTCTGTATTAATTGATAAGACTCGGAGACATTTCATTTGGATTGCTGTGCGAGACCTACAAATATGCCAATCGGGCTGAATGTGCATTCAGCAATAGTAGTAGTATAGATGGACCATAAGTGGCACGCATCGGAAAGGGCCAAGATGCTGGCTAAAAAAAGGATGCTGTTGTAGCAAAAAAAAAGTACAGCGGCCTGGCTTATGTATGTTAGTTGATATTATTGATCCATATACTAGATAAGTGTTTATATGTTCATTAGTTGTGTACATTATTGGTTGATTGACTCGGTATTTGAATCTTGATACATCGCTTGTGTACATATCTAAATGGGATACACATTATGCTGCGTGTGACATTTGAGTTGGACATAAAGTGTTCCAAATATTCGAATTCACCTTAAACTGGATTCTAGCTTCTGAATTCGAGTATCGGCATTTGTAAATCATATTCATATATGATGATGGAATACATCTTTGTCGTACTTTTGAAGATATATAAAACACATAGAATGATTTATAAAGATTAGTATAGGAATACAAAATGGATTGAATTTAGTTGCTGGGTAGCGTGGATACTTATTGTCCCAAAATTCGAAAGAAGCGGCAAAATGTCCACTCCCACGTCGTCTGCCCGAAGCCAAGTGTTTGGGAGATGGAAATTATTGTCTACCCCTTACACGGACAATCCATCGGCCCGATTTCCACTGCTCTCAATAGGGGTAGGTTAGTAACTTCAAGTAGACTGACACGACCGCCTCTGAGCCCATTCCGACATGGTGGGCGCCAAACATGGGCGACAAAACACATTTGATTCAAGCTCGTCCGAAAGACCTCTGTTTCTCCCTCCATTTCCCCATTCATACACGGTGGGCGGCAAAAGAAACTCGACTCGGCCGAAATCGATGTAGGCAAATATTTTCAATAGGGGCAGGTTTGTAACTTCAATCGGACATGACACAACCGCCCTACCTGTCAGCCCCATTCATACACCATGGGCGCCAACCACCCTCTCCTCGCCTGAAATCGCTCTGGGCAAATATTGGCGAGATGCGAGATTACCGTCCTATCCCCAACCGACGAGGCGTCCAAATTTCAAGCGGGGCTAAGTTAGTAACTTTCCCATATTTCAGACGGTAGCGTCCCAAAACATGGTTCCCGTACCTCTCCTCCATTTTCCCATTCATACACCGTCCGCTAGTACACCCCATCCCACACCAGCCTCCGTCCGCCACCCCATCCATCGCTGCCGTCCTCCACCACATCCATAGCCACCGTCCTCCACCATGCGGGCGCCTACCAAGACCGCGTCGTCCCATTGCTAGAGATGGTCGTTTCTCATCCACGGCGATGGACCAATAGCCTTGCATCGCGTCCTCTCGCTTCATCGGCGCCGTCGTCCTCTTTGTCGGGCCGCTCACACGACCTTCTCTTCCACATAGCAACGGGACTTATCCCCCGATGCACCCATCTACCGTCGCAGATCTGCTTCAGTGCCACCGACAGCCATCACACCCCCGATGCCTACACGGCGCCACAAGAGAGGTGGTACTTCATATCTCCTCAACTTTTTGATCTCAACCAGAAAATAGATCTTAACTTGGTTACTCTACTTTCTTTTCAACTCTTAGAATTTAGTTCATAGTTGGAAGCAAACAATGGATGCTAAATATCATTTCTCCGGTTTGCAGCTTCAAATTTGCCATGGCACAGCCATAATACGGTTTAATTGATCATGCTTAGGGTTTAATTGATCATGTTGGTTCCGTGGTGGTTTCTTTAACAGAAATCGGAGGGGAAACCCTCTTTTGCTAAAAAAAATATGTTTAGAGTTTCCCCATTTTATGGTCACTATACGATCAGAATACGTGCTTCGTGTCATAATAACATTGCTCCAGCCATCAAGCTAAACAAGCTTAGCTGTTCAAATACGAATCTGATATTATTAAAACAGAGTTGTTTAATTGGTCAGCTAAATGTTCCTAAATTAGTTTCGAAAATGCATGTTCACCGCTCGGGTTTGTATATCTACAGGGTGCCCACGGTGGGCCAGCCCACCCTGGGATTTTGGGTCGTCCCAGGCCCCGATTCCCCTCTGTTCTGCTTGGCGCTTCGATCTCTACTGCTTCCCCGCCGCTTTGCCTCTTGGCGACTTGCCGTCCCCGGACGGCATGACTCTAGGACGAGATGCCGGACTAACAGGAGGCCAGGAGCCGCTCTCCCAACAGCGTCACCGCTGCCCGGGCGCGCCGCCGTGCCTACCTTCCCAGTCCGTCCAGGGCTCAGGCGTGTCGCACCCACCAAGCCAACCCGATTTATCCTGAGATACGTCCTCAACACTCAGCAGCCACTCCTCATCACCCATTTTCTAATTGATTCATTACTCATTAGGCAGGACTGTCATTAGGGTTTGTTGTGTGCTCAGTGCTACCTACACTTAATGGTTCAGATGTATTTCGGTAATCTTTAGTACCTCTAAAGTTCACAGGGTTTTCAAAATTCCGGCCCTCGGAACAGAAACTAGTCATTTTGGATTGTTGGTCATAGTGACATTGACCCAGATTACTACTGCAAGCTGATGACCCACAAGTATAGGTGATCTACCGTAGTCCTTTTGATAATTAAGAGTGTCGAACCCAACGAGGAGCAGAAGGAAATGATAAGCGGTTTTCAGTAAGGTTTTCTCTGCAAGCACTGAAATAATAGGTGATAGATAGTTTTGTGATAAGATTAACGAGCAAAAAGTAAATAAAGTAAATAAAGTGCAGCAAGGTGGCCCAATCCTTTATGTATCAAAGGATAAGCCTGGACAAATTCTAATAATGAAGAAGGAGCTCCCGAGGACACATTGGGGATTATCGTCAAGCTAGTTTTCATCACGTTCATATGATTCGCATTCGGTACTTTGATAATTTGATATGTCGGTGGACCGACACTTGGGTACTGTCCTAACTTGGACAAGCATCCCACTTATGATTAACCCCTATTGCAAGCATCCACAACTACAAAAAGGAGTATTAAGGTAAACCTAACCACAACATTAAACATATGGGTCCATATCAGCCCCTAACGAAGCAACGCATAAACTAGGGTTTAAGCTTCTGTCACTCTAGCAACCCATCATCTACTTATTACTTCCCTATGCCTTCCTCTAGGCCCAGATAATGGTGAAGTGTCATGTAGTCGACGTTCACATAACACCACTAGAGGAAATACAACATACAGCTCATCAAAATATCGAACGAATACCAAATTCACATGACTACTAATAGCAAGACTTCACCAATGTCCTCAGAAACAAACGTAACTACTCACAAAGCTTGTTCATGTTCATAATCAGAGGAGTAATAATATGCATAAAGGATCTGAACATATGATCTTCCACCAAGTAAACCAACTAGCATCAACTACAAGGAGTAATCAACACTACTAGCAACCCACAGGTACCAATTTGTGGTTTTGATACAAGAGATGAACTAGGGTTTTGAGAAGAGATGGTGCTGGTGAAGATGTTGATGGAGATTGACCCCCTCTCAATGAGAGGATCGTTGGTGATGACGTTGGTGATGATTTCCCCCTCCCGGAGGGAAGTGTCCCTGAGGGAGTTCCGGACTAGGGGGTGTCCGGATAGCCGAACTATCATCATCGGCCGGACTCCAAGACTATGTAGATACAAGATTGAAGACTTCGTCCCGTGTCCGGATGGGACTTTCCTTGGCATGGAAGGCAAGCTTGGCGATACGGATATGTAGATCTCCTACCTTTGTAACCGACTTTGTGTAACCCTAGCCCTCTCCTGTGTCTATATAAACCGGACGGCTGTAGTCCATAGGACGAAGAAAACAATCATACCATAGGCTAGCTTCTAGGGTTTAGCCTCTTTGATCTCGTGGTAGATCCACTCTTGTAACACACATCATCAATATTAATCAAGTAGGACGTAGGGTTTTACCTCCATTTAGAGGGCCCGAACCTGGGTAAAACATCGTGTCCCTTGTCTCCTATTACCATCCGCCTAGGCGCACGATTCGGGACCCCTACCGAGATCCGCGGTTTGACACCGACATTGGTGCTTTCATTGAGAGTTCCTCCGTGTCGTCACCGATAGGCTCGATGGCTTCTTCGACCATCATCAGCGGCGCAGTCAGGTGAGACTTTTCTCCCGGACAGATCTTCGATTCGGCGGCTTTGCCTGCGGGCGATTAAGCAGCCATCTGGAGCAGATCGAAAGCTACGCCCCTGGCCGTCAGGTCAGATTTGGAAGTTTGAACTTTACGGCTGACATCCGCGGGTACTTGATCCTCGATGGAGTCGAGCCACAGCCGAGCGTGCCGCACTCTCACGGCGGGCATGATTTATCTCTGCAGCCGGACAGTACCCTGGAGGCCGCACTCGAACCCGCTCCGATCTTCAATTCGGAGCTGGCTGCGCAGATCGGGGACGGATGGCTAGACATCGCCTCGGGGCTGCAACCTCTACGGCGATAGAGCCGAACACTGATCTTGTCCCTCATAAAGCTCGCGACTCCGAGGTGCGGACTCCTTGCGGACTTGAACCTCCGCGCCCCTCCGATCCAATCCGATTGGGCGCCGGTCATGGATTTCACCGCAGCGGACATCTTTCAACTCTCACCTTTTGGCGACATCTTGAGTTCGCTAAAATACCTCTCGTTATCGGAGAGCCTGGCGGACTACGGTCGGGACGGTTGAGATCTGGACGACGAAGAAATTCAATGCCCACCACCACCCACTTGGTAGCCGCTGTCGACGATCTAACCGACATGCTAGACTACGACTCGAAGACATCGGCGGTATGGGCGGCGATGCGGAGATGAACAAGAACCAGCGCCTACCGGCACCGGAAAGCCACCTCATCATATGACATATACATGGTGGATATCCCAAAGGATGGGAATGGCGAAGGAAAGAGGAGGATGACCCTCCAAGAAATAGCCCAAGCGCCCGGCGTCGGTGCACCACTCTAAATCCGCCACAGCAAGAATGAAGATTCCGGCTTTGGAGATAACAATACACCGGACGGTGCGAAGACAATCCACTCCAGCAAGATCCAGCGCGGGAGGATGGAGACGCCAGCCCTCACGAGAGGCGGCGAAGAAGAAGAGGTAGAGGATTATATGCCTCCCTCCGGAGACGAAGCAAGCCTCGACGACGATGAATTCGTCGTGCCTGAGGATCCCGTTGAACAAGAGCGTTTTAGACGCAGGCTTATGGCCATGGCGAACAACCTCAAGAAAAAGCAGCAACAGCTTAGAGCTGATTAGGATCTGCTAGCCGACAGATGGACTGAAGTCCTCGCGGCCGAAGTGCATGAGCTCGAGCGCCCCTCCAAAAGCTACCCTAAACACAAGCTGCTCCCCCGATTAGAGGAGGAGGCTTACGAACCCGCATCACCAGGAGACAATACGGCTGACCAACCACCCCGTGGTCGCGACAGAGAGGCCTCTAGGCCCTTCACTAGAACCGTACCCCGGCATCACTCAAAAAGCACACGGCCACATGGGAACGCTCCGGACCTGCGGGATATATTGGAGGACAAGGCAAGACAATCAAGATCGATCTATGGATCGCATGGGCGCCCCACGGTACGTGACGACAACCGTCGTGTCGGACACAGTAAGTCCGGCCGGGCTGAACAAAACAGACAAAGCTCTTTTGAGCTCCGTCGTGATATCGCCCCGTACAGAGGCGCCGCACACCCACTATGCTTCACAGACGAAGTAATGGATCATCAAATCCCCGAAGGGTTTAAACCCGTCAATATTGAATCCTATGGCGGCAACAGACCCGCGGTTTGGATGAAGACTATCTCCTTCACATCCACATGGCCCATGGTGGCGATCTTCACGCCATCAAATACCTCCCCTCAAGCTTAAAGGACCAGCCCGGCATTGGCTCAACAGCTTGCCGCCAGAGTCAATTGGGAGCTGGGAGGACACGAAGCCGCATTCCTTGATAACTTCGGGGCACTTATGTGCGACCACGACGCTGATGACCTAAGCCACATAATTCAGCAGCCAGACGAATCGGCCAGACAATTCTGGACACGGTTCTTAACCAAGAAAAACCAAATCGTCGACTGTCCGAATGCGGAGGCCCTCGCGGCCTTCAAGCATAACATCCGCGATGAGTGGCTTGCCCGGCACCTAGGACAGGAAAAGCCGAAATCCATGGCAGCCCTCACATTACTCATGACTGAAAGTGTGTTATATCGACTAGAGGGGGGTGAATAGGCGATTTTTATGAATTCTTCACTGAGGAATTTGCCGGTGAGGAAATTCCTTAGCGAAGAACTACTTGCAGCGGAATAAGTAATCAGAAGTAAGCATAGCAGAATACATGCATGGTCATCATGATGAAATGAAGACAATCAAAGAGTACAGAAAGCGTAAACACAGGATAGCACAAGATGAAGACAAACGGACTGAAGAAATTGAACTGAGGAAATTGAGAAAGTCTTCAGTCAAAGTCTTCAAACACAGATATGAACAAACAGTTAACACAGTAATGAGGAAATGAATAGGTTGAGGAAATGGAACCAGTTAGGTTGGTGAAGACAATGATTTGGTAGACCAGTTCCAACTGCTGTCTCAATTGTACGTCTGGTTGGAGCGGCTGAGTATTTAAACTTGAGGACACACAGTCCCGGACACCCAGTCTCTGAGCACGCAGCTCAGGACACCAAGTCCTCACCGTATTCTCCTTGAACTAAGGTCACACAGACCTCGTCCAATCACTCGTGGTAAGTCTTCAGGCGACTTCCAAACCTTCACAGACTTGGTCACTCGGCGATCCACAATTCCTCTTGGATGCTCTAGACCATGACGCCTAACCGTCTGGAAGAAGCACAGTCTTCAAAGGTAACAAGCGTCGGATCCACGCAGGATCAATCTCTTCAGTGATGCTCAATCACTTTGGGTTTGTAGGTGTTTGGGTTTGGGTTTTTCCTCACTCGATGATTTTCGCTCAAAGTCCTCGGAGGATGGGTTGCTCTCAAATGACAAATGTCAAGTTCTCTCGGAGCAGCCAACCAGCTAGTGGTTGTAGGGGGCGGCTATTTATAGCCTAGGGAGCAGCCGACATGATAAGACATAAATGCCCTTCAATGATATGACCGTTAGGTGGATAAGATATTTTGGGACAGGTGGCGCAAGAAGACAAGAACGGTCGGAAATTTGACTCTCAAATTCCTCAGGGCTATCATGTTCCTCGCTGTGTAGGCAGTCCGCACTGGCGAATTCCTAACTCCTCAGTCAGAAAAAATTCCTCAGCGACCAGAAGAACTTTGTCTCTGTCACTGATGAAATTGACCGAACTGTATGAGATTTCCAAAGGCTTCACTCGAAGGGATTGGTATGTGTAGGATTTTGAGTTGAGCATCACATGGAAATTTTTCCTTAGTATTTCCTCGACCCCCTTTAACAGTACGGTGTTTCCTATGACTCAAGAAAGAGAAAAACGAAACTATGAAAACAAAAGTCTTCGCGCTTCATGTTCATCAAATGAATATCAAGTCTTCAAGGTCACACCAATTTCTTCACTTTCAAAGTCTTCAGAAAGTCTTCAGAATATCAAAGTCTTCAGTCGAAGAGCTTCATTTTTAGGAGTCAACTTTCTCTGTAAATATCAAACTCCTCATAGACTTATAGACCTGTGTACACTCATAAACACATTAGTCCCTTAACCTATAAGTCTTCAATACACCAAAATCACTAAGGGGCACTAGATGCACTTACAATCTCCCCCTTTTTGGTGATTGATGACAATATAGGTTAAGTTTTCAACGGGGATAAACATATGAAGTGTAAATACTGATTTTGAGGAATTTGATTGCAAGATATAGAAGAACTCCCCCTGAAGATGTGCATAGTGAGGAATTTGCTTTTGAGGCAATGCACACTTGAAGACTTGAATCATGGAGATCTCCCCCTATATCTTGTAATTCATACACGCATTTGATATATAATATGAAGAATTTGAAATGCATGATGAAATATGGTGCCTGATGCAATTCAGCGTGCGTTTAATAATATTAATGAGGAATAGGCATGCGGAAAAATGCATCCAAAGTATCAGAGCTAGTGCAACAAAAGTATCAGCGCACCATCGGGTTTAAGATTACAACTCGATCCAATAAAGTTTCAGAAGAACGAGAGTTGTAACCTACGAAAAAAAATGATATATGCCCATATAATAGACCCGCTTGAAGACTAACTCAAATTTCTCCCCCTTTGTCATCAAATGACCAAAAGGATCGAAACTGAGGACTAACGCCCCTGAAGAATATCAAGTTGATGGAGGAGCACCAGCGTTGTCGGGGTCGGTTGTTGTAGTAGGGCCTGCCGCAGTGTCGTCCAAATCTTCATTTTCATCAGTGTCGCGCGATGAAGAATAAGAGCTGGCCACCACTTGAGGAATCTTGACCCTCTTGAATTTCTTCGGCGGAGGTGCAGACCAGTCAAATTCTTCCTTAAGACCCATCGTCTTCAGTTCTTCAGCGCTATAGACATGAGAAAGAACAGCCCAGGTGCGGTTGAATATTTCATGAAGGTAGTACTGGTTTTTCTTCACTGCATTGTGTGTTGATGTCATGTTGTGAAGAATTGAACCAAGCGGCTTGACCCATTTATGATTGCGATCAACCTTCCGATGAAGGCGAGGAGTAACTCACGATCAGTCATCACCACAGGTGCCAGAGCTTGAGGATTTTGCTTGGTGAGGTATTTGCGGCGAGTCATGTGTGGCGAGTCATCATTGGTGGAGTAAGATGCTGCTTTATGGAATTGACCATCCAATGGACGAATGCCTTCATCTATCACAGCAGCGCCTTGCCTTTGTCATCGGTGAGAAAGCTGTCCGTTTGAGGACTTCAATTGGAGGCAAGTAGCTGCAGTGGTTGAGTATCAGCTTTGTAATTGAGTGAAGACCTTGCCTCGATGAATCTCATAATCCAAGGCGCATAAGGCTTCAGCTCAAATGGCGACATAGCAATGTTAGCGAGTCCTCATGAAGAAATCATAGAAGTTAATGGGAGCGCCATGAATAATGTTGAAAAGCATATTCTTCATGATGCCAACGACTTCTTCATCATTTGAGTCGTGGCCTTTGATAGGACTCATTGTCTTCGTCGAATCCGATAGACAGTCCGAGGCACATATAGTAATTCCTTGACGAGGAATTTGGTCTGTGGGCCTGCCACAGCTTCAATGGCTTCATTAGCACTTGCATATAGTGATTTGTCAATTCAGGGTCATTGTAGATGCAACGCGCTGTCAAGGGAGGGCTGAGAGGAAGGACACGAAGCAATTCAGTTGCTGGTGCCTTGTAGTGAGTGTTTTCAGACATCCAGTCCAACACCCATGAGTTCACATCTTGAGTTGCCTGTGATGTGCAGCGTTGCGTAGAACTGAAGAATGAGTTCTTCATCCCAATCACAGATGTCAGTGCAGAAATTCAGTAGTCCTGCATCGTGAAGAACACTGAGGACTGGCTCGAAGCACGGCAGAGATTCCATGTCCACATGAGGAATATGTGCATGATCGAAGATTTTGTCCTTGTTGAATAGCACGGAGGAATAGAAATTTGCTTGGTGGCAGTCGAAGCGCTTCTTCCTTATGCGGCGAGTCATAAGGATTGTAATCGATGAAGAAAACATGCTCGCCATAGAAGTCTTCAGCCTTGAACTTCTGTTTGCTTGAGAACGGATTCTTCGGCTTTGGCAGAGGGGTGTCAGTGAGTTGCATCACCACCTCAGGAATCACGAGCTCAGGTTCTTCAGGCTGAGGAATTCCTGGTTCCTCTTCATGTGCAGTCTGAGGATCAGCAGCAGCAGCAGGTTCTTCAGCACTAGCGGCTGGAATTTCTTCATGCACAGAGCCCAGTTGAACTGTTGGTGCAGGGGACTAAGGAATTTGTTGAATTGGGGTGAAGAGTGGTGAATTTGGATGCTGACTATCCCAGAAGTCATCATCCATCACGGGCGTTGTGCTTCCAATATCCACATCTTCATCTTCAATTTCCTCAACACCAGCCTCTTCAGCATTGAACTGAGGCATAGGTGAGGAAATGATTGGCGTTGAGGGGATAGCATCCACCTCAATTTCTTCATCAATCTGCTCTGACGAAGCAGCAGAATGATTTTCTTCATCAGATCCGCTTGGGATCACATAGTCTTCACCAAAAGGAACAAGGTCCTTTGATGGAATTGAGGAAATAGGAACATCATCAATTGGATTTTCAAAGGAGCTGGTCATTGGCTTCATTTTCTTCGCAGCCGAAGAATTTGACGCAGCTGATGCCTTCCTTTTCTTCTTCATTGTAGTTCGCTCTGCAGCCTTGGTCTTCTTCACATCGATGCAGATGGAAGGATTGTAATTCTTTGTAGGTGCGGGAGGAGCCGAGAATCGGTGGAATTTCTTCAGGCAATCGATGCGATTGCCTCGATCTCTTCATTTCTTGAGCGCACCGCTAGTGGATGCCCTGGCAATTTCTTCAGCGGCTGGAATGGGTTCATCAGCCCTGGAACTAGCATTTTCTTCAGCAGCCTGAACTTCATCAGCGGTGCTGGCATGTTCGTCAGTCGGCTGAGCTGAGGCTTCAGCCTGAGGAATTTCATGTTGCGTTAGGGCAGCAACATTGGTGAATTTCTTCGTCAGGTTGACGAATCTGACCTTAGCTCCCTGCCAATCAGCATAATAAGCATCAAAGCCTTTGCTGAGGTCTTGAATTTCAGTCTGGACCTTGAGAAGTTCCTCAGGTGTCATTCTGACAACATTTTTCTTCAGGAGCTTCTCCTTTCTGTATTGAGCTTTCTTGATCTGTCTGGCCTTCTCAAATTTCCATTTCTCTTCAGCGATGAAATGGGTCAGCATGTGACTTTGACCAGGAGTTAGATGAAAATCAGGCATAGGGGTGTTAGGGTCCTTGTGCCAGAGATCAATGTAGTCGAGGATCTTCTTCGGATCCAAAAGCAGTGGCACAGCTATGCCTTTGGCTCTAGCGGCCTTTGCTTGTCGATCTCTGATGATTTCTGCAAGTTCATCATCAGAGGCTTCATCATCAGATGGCACACGGAATCGACCTGTTTCTTCTTGGACTTGGCGAGGACCGCGTCCAGCAGTTGCTTTGGTCTTCAACGGTGTGGGACTGATGAGGAAATTGGTGCAGGTGAGGAACTTCTTTGAGACACCAGAGGCAATAGAGAAACCAGCAGTCCTTTGACATGAAGCCAGATGCACATGAGCTGAGGACTTTGAAGGAGCAGGAGCAGCATGAGGAATTTGCCTTGAGGGCATTGCTGAGGAAATTGGCCGTGAGGGCGCTGTTGGTGAAGCACTTGGCTTACGAGCAGGCTTCTTTGGCATAGATTTCCTCGTTTTGACAGAGGCCTCAGTAGCAGTAGTAGTGGCAGAATCCTCATTGAATTTCTTCACTGCTTCCTTGGCTTGTCTTGCCAATTTAGCTTGGCGCTTGGCCCATTCTTCAGGAAAGTCCTCACCACGCTTGATGCTGGTGGGATCAGCTACTTGGCCAGGTGCCAATGGAGCTCTTGGGCATGGAGGATTGAGGGCGAATTTCTTGATGTACTTTGTAGTAACATATCTGTATTCCCTCCATTCCCTTGCCCATCTCCGTTCAATCCTCTGAATGCGCACCTTGCGCTGATTTTTGTTTTCTTTGCCAAATTTGGCTTCATCAGGTGTGCAATAATCAGCATATATTTCCTCGAGGGATTTCAAGCGAAGTCATAACCTCGAGCTTGTTTCCTCCTTTACGGGGCTTCTTACCGTCGCCATAGTCTTGGATGAGGAATTTGAACAATAGAATTATCTGAAGAAGTGTGCAACTTTTCTTCGAGGAACGCTGCAAATGAGTTAAGTTGATGAGAACCTAGTGATTCAGCAGCGGACATTTGTACCTATGAACAGAGTATAGTTGCGAGGAATTTGGAGAGGTCATATGCGTTCTCAGAAGGTTTTTCAAAAATAAAACAAGTTTTGAGGATTTTGACCAGATGTGCCTTGAAGAATTTCTCTAAGCGTTCTTTGTCTTAGGTTCCAGAGTTGTATAGATCGAGGATCCACACAATTGAGGAATCTTGAAGAAAAATCATTGCTTAGAGAAACGAATCAAGAGCATATGATGTGTGAGGTGTTCATATGTGTGAAGATTTGAAGAATAAACACCTTTGAAGATTTTCAGGAAAGCTTGAGAATCAAAGCGAGTAATAAAAGTAACTTTTAATTACCCGAAGTGAAGAACACGACGAACTGAGAAGAATAGATGGGAAGTTCGTCAGGTTAGATCTTCCTTGCCCTAACTTGACGGACGAAGACAGCTACGGCGGCGGCGGAGTGAGGATTTCCGCAACCGGCGCGAGTACGACGGCGACGAGGTCGAGGCAGTGAAGCTCTTCCTCACCGGCAACGATGGAGTAGCGGTGGCGCTACGGTTTGAGAAGCTCGAGCGGGAGAGAGAACGGTCGAGCAGAGTAAAAGAAGTGAGGAAGGGAAGAGGGGTATTTATAGACACGGTGAAAAACTGTTCGCCCGAAGATTTGGGACGAACGTGCCCCTGACCCTTCTCATTCGCTTGACATGTGTCACCCACGTACTGAAAAGTGGAGATCGTATTAGATCGTGGGTGAATAGATAAGTCTATCGTAGGAAACGGAACGGTTTGAGCGGCAAAGCCGAAAATTTGGATAAGATTAATTTTAAAGTTCCGTTCGCAATTTCTTCAGCTGACAAGGACACAGTGAAGATTTTGAACGAGTTTCAAATAGAACGCACATGAAGAATTTGTGAATAGATTGGGTTGAGTATAGCATAGAGGGGAAGGGTCCGATCACATTCACTTAGCGAAAACTCAACATGAAGAAATAGCCATAAGTGAATCTTTGTAGAGGACATAAACTCATATATATATATATATATATATATATATATATATATATATATATATATATATATATATATATATATAGCCAATGAAGAAGAACGACGGAAACTGTGAAGATTTTGCAAAGTTGAAGAATTTGAAAAACTGAGGAAAAACTCAAGTTCGAAGATTTTCAACTTTGGTGGTGGCGTGACCCATCGTATAAGAATGATGATTTCAGACACAGCGTACAATTGTCGAGGGGTCTCGAGAATCAAATTCTTCATTAATTTCTTCACACTTAGAGTGTTATTCTTCATTGATTGAAGAAAATGTTTCTTCATGTGTTGCACATCTAAGTCATCAATTTTGCATAAGTGTCGGGATGTGTGTCCTTTTAGGAGAACATTCAAGATTCTAAGATATTTAGCTCACACGCAACTTGCTAAATTTCTTCTCATCCAAGGGCTTAGTGAAGATATCAGCTAGCTGTTCTTCAGTCTTCACGTGCTTTCGATGGAGATGTCGCCTTCAACACATGATCACGAAGAAAATGATGGCGAATCTGAATGTGCTTTGTCTTCGAGTGCTGAACTGGGTTGTGAGCAATCTTGATGGCACTCTCATTGTCACAGTAGAGAGGCACATTCTTCACGTTGACGCCGTAGTCCTTGAGAGTTTGCTTCATCCATAGTAGTTTAGCACAGCAAGAGCCAGCAGCAATGTATTCAGCTTCCGCAGTAGATAGTGATACGCAGTTCTGTTTCTTCAAGGACCAACAGACCAAAGATCGTCCGAGGAAATGACAAGTGCCAGATGTTGACTTGCGGTCCACACGATCACCAGCATAGTCAGAGTCAGAATATCCAATGAGATCAAAATCAGAGCCCTTGGGATACCATAATCCTAGTGTTGGGGTGTGAGCTAGATATCGAAGAATATGTTTCACAGCCTTATGGTGTGATTCCTTCGGTGCATCTTGAAATCGGGCACACATGCAAACACTAAGCATTATATCTGGCCTAGATGCACATAAGTACAATAAAGAACCAATCATGGAGCGGTATACCTTGTGATCGAAGTCAATACCATTTTCATCAGTGCATAGATGGCCATTTGTGGGCATAGGAATTTTGACGCCTTTGCAATCTTGCATGCCGAATTTCCTCAGTACATCTTTGAGGTATTTCTCCTGAGATATGAATATACCATTTCTCTGTTGACGAATTTGAAGACCTAAGAAGAATTTCAACTCTCCCATCATAGACATTTGATATTCTTCACTCATCATATAGGCAAATTCATCAATTGGGTTTCTTGTCAGTGAGGAGTTCATAGGCAGTCTTCTTGAAGAATTTGTGAAGATATACTCTGTTGATGATGTGGCACGCAGTATCAATTGCATCAATCCAGAAACGATAAGGCGTTTTGTATTCATCAAGCATAGTGCAAGCCATCTCAACGAGAGTTCTGTTCTTGCGCTCCACGACGCCATTCTGCTGAGGAGTATAGGGAGCAGATAACTCATGAGTAATACCAAGTTCATCAAGATAATCATCAAGACCGGAATTCTTGAACTCAGTTCCATTGTCACTCCTGATGTGCTTGATCTTCACACCAAAGTTGGTTGAAGCCCTCGAGGAAAATCGTTTGAAGACTTCCTGCACTTCATGTTTGTAAGTAACAATGTGTACCCATGTGTAACGAGAGTAATCATCAACAATGACAAAACCATATAGTGATGCATCATTAGAAACTGCTGAGTAATGATTAGGTCCAAAGAGGTCCATGTGAAGCAATTCGAATGGACGAGTAGTGGTCATGATAGTCTTCGCTGGATGCTTGGCCTTGGTCATTTTTCCAGCTTCACAGGCACCACATAAGTGATCCTTGAGGAATTTGACATTCTCAATGCCAATGACATGCTTATTCTTCGCAAGCGTGTGCAAATTACTCATGCCTGCGTGGCCAAGTCGTCGATGCCATAGCCAGCCTTTTGAAGCTTTTGCAAGTAGACACACGGCTGGTTGTGGTCCTGTAGAGAAATCAACAATATACAAGTCTCCTCTCCTAAAGCCTTCGAAGACTTTGGAATTGTCAGCTTCCATAATCACAACACAGCGATACTTGCCAAAGACAACAACCATATCAAGATCACAAAGCATTGAGACTGACATGAGGTTGTATCCTAAGGACTCAACTAGCATGACTTTGTCCATGTGTATGTCCTTAGAGATCGCAACCTTACCAAGACCCAATACGACTTTTGCCTTTGTCAGCAAAAGGTGATATGCTTCAGATGTGACGGTGATAAGGGAGCATCCATCAATAGATTCTTGTCACCAGTCATGTGATTTGTACATCCACTATCGAGGACCCATTCAGTGGCTTTGGGTTGATCATCCTGCAGATGAATTAGTGCAACTTACGATCTCATATACTTCATAAGTGAAGAATATGATATCAGGATCATCAGATGAATTTCATCAATCAGTAAAACAGATATAGCAGTATGAGGACGTGTGAAATGAAAGTTCATTTCATCATGATTAAGCTGCGTCTTTCGAGCAAGTTTGTCGGGTCCCAACAAATTCTTGGAGACGTTAAAGCACGTCTGGAGACCTGACCCTGCAGAAGAGGTTAGTTCTTTTTCTTCACCACCCACATCTGAAGGGGTGGCAAAGAGTTCATCACTCTGCAAGCACCATAAGAGAATGGTGGCATGGAGGCCAAACCATTTCGTTTCACATAAGAGGGGTTAGGGTAAGCATATGAATAAGCAGAGAAATTCTTCGAGGACTTATGAACATAATGGTTTGAAGAATAATGCACATATTCATAGCCCTTAGCTTTACCCTGCGAAACAGAGTTGTTAGCACGATGATAATCATATGAGGTTTTTGATCCTTTTGAGGAATTTGATCCACGTGAGGAATTTGGTCCGTATGAGGACTTGGATCCATATGAAGAATTTTGTCCATATGAAGAATTTGATCTGGGGTTCCTATTCTTCACAGGTGGTGTCATGAGGACATTCACCTGAAGACTTTCAAGGCACTTCTTGGGAACCCAGATTTTCTTCATAGGAGAACCGTTCCTGCAGTTAGTGCCAACATATCTAGCAAATACTTCACCATTCTGGTTTTTGAACAGTTTATAGTTGGAGTCAAGTGACTCATCTGAAGAATGAGGAGATTCACATGTAAAGCCAGATAAGTTAGATGGATCAACTGGAGGTCCCTTTGCAGCAACCCATGAGGTTTTGGGGTACTGCTCAGGCTTCCAATATGTTCCATCAGCATTGAGTTTCCTCTCAAAGGCAATACCCTCTTTTCTAGGGTTTCTGTTGAGGATCTGCTTTTTAAGCACATCATAAAGAGTCCGATGCCCTTTGAGGCTTTCGTACATGCCTGTCATGTACAATTCCTTCAGCCCTGCATTGTCAGTGATACTAGCAATGTCCTCAGATGAGGAATAGGTGATAGCAGGAGCAGGTGAAGAATTTGTAACAGTTGCAGCATTTGAACATTCAGGTGAAGAATTAGCAGATTCACGTTCAATGCACTTTAAGCATGGAGGAACAAATTCTTCCTGAGAAGCGCTGATTTGTTGAGCTAGCAATGAATCACGCTCCTTCTGAAGATCTTCATAACTCACTCTTAGCTTCTCAAGATCTTGCTTTCTTTGAAGAAATTCATAAGAAAGTTTCTCATGATCAGACAAGAGAGTGTTATGATGACCTTGAAGGTTATTAAACCTAGACTGAAGTCTCTGAAGATTTTCAGTCAGGGCTTGAGTGCGATCCATTTCTTCACCCAATATATCATCACTTTTGTCTAGCATGTTTTGAACCTTTTCAAAAGCCCTTTGTTGTTTTATAGCAATCTTGGCAAGTTTAGAGTAGCTGGGCTTGAGATCCTCATCAGATTCATTTTCACTAGATTCAGAGGAGGTGTATTTGAGTACCTTGGCACCTTTTGCCATGAAGCAATAGGTGGGAGCGTAGTCATCATCATCTTCATCAGGTTTGTCGGTGGGTCAGTTTCTTGATGTTGAAGATGGACTTGCCGACGAAAGCGAAGAGCTAAAGCCGACTAGCCACACCAGATTCGGATTCTTGGACTCCTCCTCTTCCTCATGTTCCTCGATTCAGCTTTGAGTCCATTTCCTTGCCAATGAATGCCGAGCCTTCTTGGAGCTGCTCTTCTTGTGAGATGAAGGCTTGAGGATTTTGATGACGAAGATTTTGACGATTTCTTCTTTTTCTTCGCATCATCAGAACTGTAATCCTTGTATTTCTTCTTCTTCAATTCCTTTTCCCACTGAGGACAATCTTGAATGTAGTGACCAGGTTTCTTGCATTTGTGGCAAAGTCTTCTCTTATAGTCACTGGATGAGGAATCACTGCTTCTTGAGGATTTTCCAAAGCGATCACGTCTTGAGAGCTTCTGGAATTTCTTCACGAATAGTGCTAGCTCCTGGCTCAATTCTTCAGGATCTCCAAGACTACTACCAGAGTCTTCGCACCCAGATTCAGACACAGCCTTGGCGTTCGGGGCACGTGGTTTGCCATAGCTAGAACCATAGAGATCTCTCTTTTCAGAAAGCTGGAACTCGTGAGTATTTAGCCTTTCGAGGATATCGGCAGGATCAAGAGCCTTGTAGTCAGCACGCTCTTGTATCATCAGTGCCAGAGTATCAAATGAGGAATCAAGCGATCTCAACAATTTCTTCACCACCTCATGGTCGGTGATGTCAGTGGCACCAAGCGCTTGAAGCTCATTTGAGATGTCAGTGAGGCGATCGAAGGTTTGTTGAACATTTTCGTTGTCGAGTCTTTTGAAGCGGTTGAAGAGATTGCGAAGAACATCAACTCGAGAGTCACGCTGAGTTGATACTCCTTCATTTACTTTGGACAGCCTGTCCCGGATGAGCTTGGCGGTTTCCAAAGCACTCACTCTTCCATCTTGTCCTTTACTCGATGGCCACATATGATATTCTTCGCTTGAGAATCGAGTTGCTTGAATCTCTTCACATTGGTAGAGTTCAGTGAAGGTGAGACAGAGGGAACACCATTTTCCACAACATACCAGAGATCCTTGTCAATTGCCTCGAGATGCATTCGCATCTTGTTTTTCCAGTAGGGGTAGTCCGTCCCATCAAAGGTAGGACACCCAGCCGAGACCTTGATCATACCTGCGGTCGACATAACTAAAACTCCAGGCGGTTAAACCAAAATCACACAGAACAACGGAGTACCTTGCTCTGATACCAATTGAAAGTGCGTTATATCGACTAGAGGGGGTGAATAGGCGATTTTATGAATTCTTCATCGAGGAATTTGCGGTGAGGAAATTCCTTAGCGAAGAACTACTTGCTGCGGAATAAGTACTCGAAGTAAGCATAGCAGAATACATGCATGGTCATCATGATGAAATGAAGACAATCAAAGAGTATGAAAGCGTAAACACAGGATAGCACAAGATGAAGACAAGCAGATGAAGAAATTGGGCGAGGAAATTGAGAAAGTCTTGATCAAAGTCTTCAAACACAGATATGAACAAACAGTTAACACAATAATGAGGAAATGAATAGGTTGAGGAAATGGAACCAGTTAGGTTGGTGAAGACAATGATTTGGTAGACCAGTTCCAACTGCTGTCTCAGTTGTACGTCTGGTTGGAGCGGCTGAGTATTTAAACTTGAGGACACACAGTCCCGGACACCTAGTCTCTGAGCACGCAGCTCAGGACACCAAGTCCTCACCGTATTCTCCTTGAACTAAGGTCACACAGACCTCGTCCAATCACTCGTGGTAAGTCTTCAGGCGACTTCCAAACCTTCACAGTCTTGGTCACTCGGCGATCCACAATTCCTCTTGGATGCTCTAGACCATGACGCCTAACCGTCTGGAAGAAGCACAGTCTTCAAAGGTAACAAGCGTCGGATCCACGCAGGATCAATCTCTTCAGTGATGCTCAATCACTTTGGGTTTGTAGGTGTTTGGGTTTGGGTTTTTCCTCACTCGATGATTTTTGCTCAAAGTCCTCGGAGGATGGGTTGCTCTCAAATGACAAATGTCAAGTTCTCTCGGAGCAGCCAACCAGCTAGTGGTTGTAGGGGGCGGCTATTTATAGCCTAGGGAGAAGCCCGACATGATAAGACATAAATGCCCTTCAATGATATGACCGTTAGGTGGATAAGATATTTTGGGACAGGTGGCCAAGACAAAGAACGGTCGGAAATTTGACTCTCAAATTCCTCGGGGCTATCCTGTTCCTCATTGTGTAGGCAGTCCGCCTTTGGCGAATTCCTAACTCCTCAGTCAGAACAAATTCCTCAGCGACCAGAAGAACTTTGTCTCTGTCACTGATGAAATTGACCGAACTGTATGAGATTTCCAAAGGCTTCACTCGAAGGGATTGGTATGTGTAGGATTTTGAGTTGAGCATCACATGGAAATTTTTCCTTAGTATTTCCTCGACCCCCTTTAATAGTACGGTGTTTCCTATGACTCAAGAAAGAGAAAAACGAAACTATGAAAACAAAAGTCTTCGCGCTTCATGTTCCTCAAATGAATATCAAGTCTTCAAGGTCACACCAATTTCTTCACTTTCAAAGTCTTCAGAATATCAAAGTCTTCAGTCGAAGAGCTTAATTTTTAGGGGTCGACTTTCTCTGTAAATATCAAACTCCTCATAGACTTATAGACCTGTGTACACTCATAAACACATTAGTCCCTTAACCTATAAGTCTTCAATACACCAAAATCACTAAGGGGCACTAGATGCACTTACAATCTCCCCCTTTTTGGTGATTGATGACAATATAGGTTAAGTTTTCAACGGGATAAACATATGAAGTGTAAATACTGATTTTGAGGAATTTGATTGCAAGATATAGAAGAACTCCCCCTGAAGATGTGCATAGTGAGGAATTTGCTTTTGAGGCAATGCACACTTGAAGAGTTGAATCATGGAGATCTCCCCCTATATCTTGTAATTCATACACGCATTTGATATATAATATGAAGAATTTGAAATGCATGATGAAATATGGTGCCTGATGCAATTCAGCATGCGTTTAATAATATTAATGAGGAATAGGCATGCGGAAAAATGCATCCAAAGTATCAGAGCTAGTGCAACAAAAGTATCAGCGCACCATCGGGTTTAAGATTACAACTCGATCCAATAAAGTTTCAGAAGAACAAGAGTTGTAACCTAGCAAAAAAAATGATATATGCCCATATAATAGACCCGCTTGAAGACTAACTCAAATTTCTCCCCCTTTGTCATCAAATGACCAAAAGGATCGAAACTGAGGACTAACGCCCCTGAAGAATATCAAGTTGATGGAGGAGCGCCAGCGTTGTCGGGGTCGGTTGTTGTAGTAGGGCCTGCCGCAGCGTCGTCCAAATCTTCATTTTCATCAGTGTCGCGCGATGAAGAATAAGAGCTGGCCACCACTTGAGGAATCTTGACCCTCTTGAATTTCTTCGGCGGAGGTGCAGACCAGTCAAATTCTTCCTTAAGACCCATCGTCTTCAGTTCTTCAGCGCTATAGACATGAGAAAGAACAGCCCAGGTGCGGTTGAATATTTCATGAAGGTAGTACTGGTTTTTCTTCACTGCATTGTGTGTTGATGTCATGTTGTGAAGAATTGAACCAAACTGACGCTTGACCCATTTATGATTGCGATCAACCTTCTGATGAAGACTGAGGAGTAACTCACGATCAGTCATCACCCTGGGTGCTGTAGCTTGAGGATTTTGCTTGGCTGAGGTATTTGTGGCAGAGTCATGTGTGGCAGAGTCATCATTGGTGGAGTAAGATGCTGCTTTACGGAATTGACCATCCAATGGACGAATGCCTTCATCTATCACAGCAGCGGCCTTGCCTTTGTCATCAGCTGAGGAAACTGTCCGTTTGAGGACTTCAATTGGAGGCAAGTAGCTGCAGTGGTTCAGAGTATCAGCTTTGTAATTGAGTGAAGACCTTGCCCTGATGAATCTCATAATCCAAGGCGCATAAGGCTTCAGCTCAAATGGTGACATAGCAATGTTCGCCAGAGTCCTCATGAAGAAATCATAGAAGTTAATGGGAACACCATGAATAATGTTGAAAAGCATATTCTTCATGATGCCAACGACTTCTTCATCATTTGAGTCGTGGCCTTTGATAGGACTCATTGTCTTCGTCAGAATCCGATAGACAGTCCGAGGCACATATAGTAATTCCTTGACGAGGAATTTGGTTCGTGGGGCCTTCCTGGCTTCAATGGCTTCATTAGCACTTGCATATAGTGATTTGTCAATTCAGGGTCATTGTAGATGCAACGTGCGCTGTCAAGGGGAGGACTGAGAGGAAGGACACGAAGCAATTCAGTTGCTGGTGCCTTGTAGTGAGTGTTTTCAGACATCCAGTCCAACACCCATGAGTTCACATCTTCAGAGTTGCCTGTGATGTGCAGCGTTGCGTAGAACTGAAGAATGAGTTCTTCATTCCAATCACAGATGTCAGTGCAGAAATTCAGTAGTCCTGCATCGTGAAGAACACTGAGGACTGGCTCGAAGCACGGCAGAGATTCCATGTCCACATGAGGAATATGTGCATGATCGAAGATTTTGTCCTTGTTGAATAGCACAGAGGAATAGAAATTTGCTTGGCTGGCAGTCCAGAAACGCCTCTTCCTTATGCGAGTAGAGTCATAAGGATTGTAATCAGTGAAGAAAACATGCTCGCCATAGAAGTCTTCAGCCTTGAACTTCATTTGCTTGAGAACGGATTCTTGGCTTTGGCAGAGGGTGTCGATGAGTTGCATCACCACCTTAGGAATCACGAGCTCGGGTTCTTCAGTGAGGAATTTCTGGTTCCTCTTCATGTGCGATCGAGGATCAGCGAGAGCAGAGGTTCTTCAAAGACTAGCGGCTGGAATTTCTTCATGCACTGAGCCAGTTGAACTGTTGGTGCGGGGACTGAGGAATTTGTTGAATTGGGGTGAAGAGTGGTGAATTTGGATGCTGACTATCCCAGAAGTCATCATCCATCACGGGCGTTGTGCTTCCAATATCCACATCTTCATCTTCAATTTCCTCAACACCAGCCTCTTCAGCATTGAACTGAGGCATAGGTGAGGAAATGATTGGCGTTGAGGGATAGCATCCACCTCAATTTCTTCATCAATCTGCTCTGACGAAGCAGCAGAATGATTTTCTTCATCAGATCCGCTTGGGATCACATAGTCTTCACCAAAAGGAACAAGGTCCTTTGATGGAATTGAGGAAATAGGAACATCATCAATTGGATTTTCAAAGGAGCTGGTCATTGGCTTCATTTTCTTTGCAGCCAAAGAATTTGATGCAGCTGATGCCTTCCTTTTCTTCACTGCAGTTCGCTCTGCAGCCTTGGTCTTCTTCACATCTGATGCAGATGGAAGGATTGTAGTTGCTGTAGGTGCGGGAGGAGCTGAGGAATCAGGTGGAATTTCTTCAGGCGCAACTGATGCAGTTGCCCTGATCTCTTCAGTTTCTTCAGGCGCACCGCTAGTGGATGCCCTGGCAATTTCTTCAGCGGCTGGAATGGGTTCATCAGCCCTAGAACTAGCATTTTCTTCAGCAGCCTGAACTTCATCAGCGGTGTTGGCATGTTCGACAGTCGGCTGAGCTGAGGCTTCAGCCTGAGGAATTTCATGTTGCGTTAGGGCAGCAACATTGGTGAATTTCTTTGTCAGGTTGACGAATCTGACCTTGGCTCCCTGCCAATCAGCATAATAAGCATCAAAGTCTTTGCTGAGGTCTTGAATTTCAGTCTGGACCTTGAGAAGTTCCTCAGGTGTCATTCTGACAACATTTTTCTTCAGGAGCTTCTCCTTTCTGTATTGAGCTTTCTTGATCTGCCTGGCCTTCTCAAATTTCCATTTCTCTTCAGCGATGAAATGGGTCAGCATGTGACTTTGACCAGGAGTTAGATGAAAATCAGGCATAGGGGTGTTAGGGTCCTTGTGCCAGAGATCAATGTAGTCGAGGATCTTCTTCGGATCCAAAAGCAGTGGCACAGCTGTGCCTTTGGCTCTAGCGGCCTTTGCTTGTCGATCTCTGATGATTTCTGCAAGTTCATCATCAGAGGCTTCATCATCAGATGGCACACGGAATGCGACCTGTTTCTTCTTCGGACTTGGCCGAGGACCGCGTCCAGCAGTTGCTTTGGTCTTCAACAGTGTGGGACCTGATGAGGAAATTGGTGCAGCTGAGGAACTTGCTGAGACACCAGAGGCAATAGAGAAACCAGCAGTCCTTTGACATGAAGCCAGATGCACAGGAGCTGAGGACTTTGAAGGAGCAGGAGCAGCATGAGGAATTTGCCTTGAGGGCATTGCTGAGGAAATTGGCCGTGAGGGCGCTGTTGGTGAAGCACTTGGCTTACGAGCAGGCTTCTTTGGCATAGATTTCCTCGTTTTGACTGAGGCCTCAGTAGCAGTAGTAGTGGCAGAATCCTCATTGAATTTCTTCACTGCTTCCTTGGCTTGTCTTGCCAATTTAGCTTGGCGCTTGGCCCATTCTTCAGGAAAGTCCTCACCACGCTTGATGCTGGTGGGATCAGCTACTTGGCCAGGTGCCAATGGAGCTCTTGGGCATGGAGGATTGAGGGTGAATTTCTTCATGTACTTTGGAGTAACATATCTGTATTCCCTCCATTCCCTTGCCCATCTCCGTTCAATCCTCTGAATGCGCACCTTGCGCTGATTTTTGTTTTCTTTGCCAAATTTGGCTTCATCAGGTGTGCAATAATCAACATATATTTCCTCAGGGATTTCAAACGCAGTCATAACCTCAGGCTTGTTTCCTCCTTTCTGGGGCTTCTTACCGTCAGCCATAGTCTTCAGATGAGGAATTTGAACAATAGAATTCTCTGAAGAAGTGTGCAACTTTTCTTCGAGGAACGCTGCAAATGAGTTAAGTTGATGAGAACCTAGTGATTCAGCAGCGGACATTTGTACCTATGAACAGAGTATAGTTGCGAGGAATTTGGAGAGGTCATATGCGTTCTCAGAAGGTTTTTCAAAAATAAAACAAGTTTTGAGGATTTTGACCAGATGTGCCTTGAAGAATTTCACTAAGCGTTCTTTGTCTTAGGTTCGAGTTGTATAGATCGAGGATCCACACAATTGAGGAATCTTGAAGAAAATCATTGCTTAGAGAAACGAATCAAGAGCATATGATGTGAGGTGTTCATATGTGTGAAGATTTGAAGAATAAACACCTTTGAAGATTTTCAGAAAGCTTGAGAATCAAAGCGAGTAATAAAAGTAACTTTTAATTACCGAAGTGAAGAACACGATTTAACCGAGAAGAATAGATGGGAAGTTAAATCAGTTAGATCTTCCTTGCCCTAACTTGGCGGAGGAAGACAGCTACGGCGGCGGCGGAGTGAGGATTTCCGCAACCGGCGCGAGTACGACGGCGACGAGGTCGAGGCAGTGAAGCTCTTCCTCACCGACGAGGATGGAGTAGCGGTGGAGCTACGGTTTGAGGAGCTCGAGCGGGAGAGAGAACGGTCGAGCGGAGTAAAAGAAGTGAGGAAGGGAAGAGGGCTATTTATAGACACGGTGAAAAACTGTTCGCCCGAAGATTTGGGACGAACGTGCCCCTGACCCTTCTCATTCGCTTGACATGTGTCACCCACGTACTGAAAAGTGGAGATCGTATTAGATCGTGGGTGAATAGATAAGTCTATCGTAGGAAACGGAACGGTTTGAGCGGCAAAGCCGAAAATTTGGATAAGATTAGTTTTAAAGTTCCGTTCGCAATTTCTTCAGCTGACAAGGACACAGTGAAGATTTTGAACGAGTTTCAAATAGAACGCACATGAAGAATTTGTGAATAGATTGGGTTGAGTATAGCATAGAGGGGGAAGGGTCCGATCACATTCACTTAGCAGAAAACTCAACATGAAGAAATAGCCATAAGTGAATGCTGTAGAGGACATAAACTCATATATATATATATAGCCAATGAAGAAGAACGACGGAAACTGTGAAGATTTTGCAAAGTTGAAGAATTTGAAAAACTGAGGAAAAACTCAAGTTCGAAGATTTTCAACTTTGGTGGTGGCGTGACCCACCGTATAAGAATGATGATTTCAAACACCGCGTACAATTGTCGTAGGGTTCTGAGAATCAAATTCTTCATTAATTTCTTCACACTTAGAGTGTTATTCTTCATTGATTGAAGAAAAACGTTTCTTCATGTGTTGCACATCTAAGTCATCAATTTTGCATAAGTGTCAGGATGTGTGTCCTTTTCAGAGAACATTCGAAGATTCTAAGATATTTAGCTCACACCGCAACTTGCTAAATTTCTTCTCATCCAAGGGCTTAGTGAAGATATCAGCTAGCTGTTCTTCAGTCTTCACGTGCTCGATGGAGATGTCGCCCTTCAACACATGATCACGAAGAAAATGATGACGAATCTGAATGTGCTTTGTCTTCGAGTGCTGAACTGGGTTGTGAGCAATCTTGATGGCACTCTCATTGTCACAGTAGAGAGGCACATTCTTCACGTTGACGCCGTAGTCCTTGAGAGTTTGCTTCATCCATAGTAGTTTAGCACAGCAAGAGCCAGCAGCAATGTATTCAGCTTCCGCAGTAGATAGTGATCGCATTTGCTTTCTTCGAGGACCAATGGACCAAAGATCGTCCGAGAAATGACAAGTGCCGATGTTGACTTGCGGTCCACACGATCACCAAGCATAGTCGAGTCGAATATCCAATGAGATCAAAATCGAGCCCTTGGGATACCATAATCCTAGTGTTGGTGTGTGAGCTAGATATCGAAGAATATGTTTCACAGCCTTATGGTGTGATTCCTTCGGTGCATCTTGAAATCGGGCACACATGCAAACACTAAGCATTATATCTGGCCTAGATGCACATAAGTACAATAAAGAAACAATCATGGAGCGGTATACCTTGTGATCGAAGTCAATACCATTTTCATCAGTGCATAGATGGCCATTTGTGGGCATAGGAATTTTGACGCCTTTGCAATCTTGCATGCCGAATTTCCTCAGTACATCTTTGAGGTATTTCTCCTGAGATATGAATATACCATTTCTCTGTTGACGAATTTGAAGACCTAAGAAGAATTTCAACTCTCCCATCATAGACATTTGATATTCTTCACTCATCATATAGGCAAATTCATCAATTGGGTTTCTTGTCAGTGAGGAGTTCATAGGCAGTCTTCTTGAAGAATTTGTGAAGATATACTCTGTTGATGATGTGGCACGAGATCAATTGCATCAATCCAGAAACGATAAAGGCTTTTGTATTCATCAAGCATAGTGCAAGCCATCTCGACGAGAGTTCTGTTCTTGCGCTCCACGACGCCATTCTGCTGAGGAGTATAGGGAGCAGATAACTCATGAGTAATACCAAGTTCATCAAGATAATCATCAAGACCGGAATTCTTGAACTCAGTTCCATTGTCACTCCTGATGTGCTTGATCTTCACACCAAAGTTGGTTGAAGCCCTCGAGGAAAATCGCTTGAAGACTTCCTCGCACTTCATGTTTGTAAGTAACAATGTGTACCCATGTGTAACGAGAGTAATCATAAACAATGACAAAACCATATAGTGATGCATCATTAGAGACTGCTGAGTAATGATTAGGTCCAAAGAGGTCCATGTGAAGCAATTCGAATGGACGAGTAGTGGTCATGATAGTCTTATTTGGATGCTTGGCCTTGGTCATTTTTCCAGCTTCACGTGCACCACATAAGTGATCCTTGAGGAATTTGACATTCTCAATGCCAATGACATGCTTATTCTTCGCAAGGCGTGTGCAAATTACTCATGCTGCGTGACCAAGTCGTCGATGCCATAGCCAGCCTTTCAAGCTTTTGCAAGTAGACACACGGCTAGTTGTGGTCCCAGAGAAATCAACAATATACAAGTCTCCTCTCCTAAAGCCTTCAAGACTTTGGAATTGTCAGCTTCCATAATCACAACACAACGATACTTGCCAAAGACAACAACCATATCAAGATCACAAAGCATTGAGACTGACATGAGGTTGTATCCTAAGGACTCAACTAGCATGACTTTGTCCATGTGTATGTCCTTAGAGATCGCAACCTTACCAAGACCCAATACCTGACTTTTGCCTTTGTCAGCAAAGGTGATATGCTTCAGATGTGACGGTGATAAGGGAGCATCCATCAATAGATTCTTGTCACCAGTCATGTGATTTGTACATCCACTATCGAGGACCCATTCAGTGGCTTTGGGTTGATCATCCTGCAGATGAATTAGTGCAACTTACGATCTCATATACTTCATAAGTGAAGAATATGATATCAGGATCATCAGATGAATTTCATCAATCAGTAAAACAGATATAGCAGTATGAGGACGTGTGAAATGAAAGTTTATTTCATCATGATTAGCCTGCGTCCTTTCAGGCAAGTTTGTCAGGTCCCCAGCAAATTCTTCAGACGTTAAAGCACGTCTGGAGACCTGACCCTGCAGAAGAGGTTAGTTCTTTTTCTTCACCACCCACATCTGAAGGGGTGGCAAAGAGTTCATCACTCTGCAAGCACCATAAGAGAATGGTGGCATGGAGGCCAAACCATTTCGTTTCACATAAGAGGGGTTAGGGTAAGCATATGAATAAGCAGAGAAATTCTTCGAGGACTTATGAACATAATGGTTTGAAGAATAATGCACATATTCATAGCCCTTAGCTTTACCCTGCGAAACAGAGTTGTTAGCACGATGATAATCATATGAGGTTTTTGATCCTTTTGAGGAATTTGATCCACGTGAGGAATTTGGTCCGTATGAGGACTTGGATCCATATGAAGAATTTTGTCCATATGAAGAATTTGATCTGGGGTTCCTATTCTTCACGTGTGGTGTCATGAGGACATTCACCGAAGACTTTCAAGGCACTTCTTGGGAACCCAGATTTTCTTCATAGGAGAACCGTTCTGCAGATTAGTGCCAACATATCTAGCAAATACTTCACCATTCTGGTTTTTGAACAGTTTATAGTTGAGTCAAGTGACTCATCCAAGAATGAGGAGATTCACATGTAAAGCAGATAAGTTAGATGGATCAACTGGAGGTCCCTTTGCAGCAACCCATGAGGTTTTGGGGTACTGCTCAGGCTTCCAATATGTTCCATCAGCATTGAGTTTCCTCTCAAAGGCAATACCCTCTTTTCTAGGGTTTCTGTTGAGGATCTGCTTTTTAAGCACATCACAAAGAGTCTGATGCCCTTTGAGGCTTTTGTACATGCCTGTCATGTACAATTCCTTCAGCCCTGCATTGTCAGTGATACTAGCAATGTCCTCAGATGAGGAATTAGTGATAGCAGGAGCAGGTGAAGAATTTGTAACAGTTGAAGCATTTGAACATTCGGTGAAGAATTAGCGATTCACGCTCAATGCACTTTAAGCATGGAGGAACAAATTCTTCACGAGAAGCGCTGATTTGTTGAGCTAGCAATGAATCACGCTCCTTCAAGATCTTCATAACTCACTCTTAGCTTCTCAAGATCTTGCTTTCTTTGAAGAAATTCATAAGAAAGTTTCTCATGATCGACAAGAGAGTGTTATGATGACCTTGAAGGTTATTAAACCTAGACTCAAGTCTCAAGATTTTCGGTCGGGACTTGAGTGCGATCCATTTCTTCACCCAACATATCATCACTTTTGTCTAGCATGTTTTGAACCTTTTCAAAAGCCCTTTGTTGTTTTATAGCAATCTTGGCAAGTTTAGAGTAGCTGGGCTTGAGATCCTCATCAGATTCATTTTCACTAGATTCAGAGGAGGTGTATTTGAGTACCTTGGCACCTTTTGCCATGAAGCAATAGGTGGGAGCGTAGTCATCATCATCTTCATCAGGTTTGTCGGCGGGGTCAGTTTCTTTAGTGTTGAAGATGGACTTGCTGACGAAAGCAGTAGCGAAAGCCAGACTAGCCACACCAGATTCGGATTCTTCAGACTCCTCCTCTTCCTCATGTTCCTCAGATTCAGCTTCAGAGTCCATTTCCTTGCCAATGAATGCCCGAGCCTTCTTGGAGCTGCTCTTCTTGTGAGATGAAGGCTTCGAGGATTTTGATGACGAAGATTTTGACGATTTCTTCTTTTTCTTCGCATCATCAGAACTGTAATCCTTGTATTTCTTCTTCTTCAATTCCTTTTCCCACTGAGGACAATCTTGAATGTAGTGACCAGGTTTCTTGCATTTGTGGCAAAGTCTTCTCTTATAGTCACTGGATGAGGAATCACTGCTTCTTGAGGATTTTCCAAAGCGACCACGTCTTGAGAGCTTCTGGAATTTCTTCACGGACAGTGCTAGCTCCTGGCTCAATTCTTCGGGATCTCCAAGACTACTACGAGTCTTCGCACCAGATTCGCAGACACAGCCTTGGCCTTGTGGCACGTGGTTTGCCATAGCTAGAACCATAGAGATCTCTTTCGTAAAGTGGAACTCGTGAGTATTTAGCCTTTCGAGGATATCGGCAGGATCAAGAGCCTTGTAGTCAGCACGCTCTTGTATCATCAGTGCCAGAGTATCAAATGAGGAATCAAGCGATCTCAACAATTTCTTCACCACCTCATGGTCGGTGATGTCAGTGGCACCAAGCGCTTGAAGCTCATTTGAGATGTCAGTGAGGCGATCGAAGGTTTGTTGAACATTTTCGTTGTCGAGTCTTTTGAAGCGGTTGAAGAGATTGCGAAGAACATCAACTCGAGAGTCACGCTGAGTTGATACTCCTTTATTTACTTTGGACAGCCTGTCCTAGATGAGCTTGGCAGTTTCCAAAGCACTCACTCTTCCATACTGTCCTTTACTCAGATGGCCACATATGATATTCTTCGCTTGAGAATCGAGTTGCTTGAATCTCTTCACATTGGTAGAGTTCAGTGAAGGTGAGACAGAGGGAACACCATTTTCCACAACATACCAGAGATCATTGTCAATTGCCTCGAGATGCATTCGCATCTTGTTTTTCCAGTAGGGGTAGTCCGTCCCATCAAAGGTAGGACACCCAGCCGAGACCTTGATCATACCTGCGGTCGACATAACTAAAACTCCAAAGGTTAAACTAAAATCACACGTAACAACGGAGTACCTTGCTCGATACCAATTGAAAGTGCGTTATATCGACTAGAGGGGGTGAATAGGCGATTTTATGAATTCTTCATCGAGGAATTTGCCGTGAGGAAATTCCTTAGCGAAGAACTACTTGCAGCGGAATAAGTACTCGAAGTAAGCATAGCAGAATACATGCATGGTCATCATGATGAAATGAAGACAATCAAAGAGTACTGAAAGCGTAAACACAGGATAACACAAGATGAAGAAAAACAGATCAAGAAATTGGGCGAGGAAATTGAGAAAGTCTTCACCAAAGTCTTCAAACACAGATATGAACAAACAGTTAACACAAGAATGAGGAAATGAATAGGTTGAGGAAATGGAACCAGTTAGGTTGGTGAAGACAATGATTTGGTAGACCAGTTCCAACTGCTGTCTCGCTTGTACGTCTGGTTGAGCGGCTGAGTATTTAAACTCGAGGACACACAGTCCCGACACCCGATCTCGAGCACGCAGCTCAGACACCAAGTCCTCACCATATTCTCCTTGAACTAAGGTCACATGCACTCGCCCAATCACTCGTGGTAAGTCTTCAGCGACTTCCAAACCTTCACAGACTTGGTCACTCGGCGATCCACAATTCCTCTTGGATGCTCTAGACCATGACGCCTAACCGTCTGGAAGAAGCACAGTCTTCAAAGGTAACAAGCGCCGGATCCACGGAGGATCAATCTCTTGATGATGCTCAATCACTTTGGGTTTGTAGGTGTTTGGGTTTGGGTTTTCCTCACTCGATGATTTTCGCCAAAGTCCTCGGAGGATGGGTTGCTCTCAAATGACAAATGTCAAGTTCTCTCGAGCAGCCAACCAGCTAGTGGTTATAGGGGCGGCTATTTATAGCCTAGGAGCAGCCCGACATGATAAGACATAAATGCCCTTCAATGATATGACCGTTAGGTGGATAAGATATTTTGGGACAGGTGGCCAAGAAGACAAAGAACGGTCGGAAATTTGACTCTCAAATTCCTCGGGGCTATCATGTTCCTCGCTGTGTAGGCAGTCCGATTTGGCGAATTCCTAACTCCTCGGTCGAACAAATTCTCGTGACTGTAAGAACTTTGTCTCTCATCATCGTGAAATTGACCGAACTGTATGAGATTTCCAAAGGCTTCACTCAAGGGATTGGTATGTGTAGGATTTTGAGTTGAGCATCACATGGAAATTTTTCCTTAGTATTTCCTCGACCCCTTTAATAGTACGGTGTTTCCTATGACTCAAGAAAGAGAAAACGAAACTATGAAAACAAAAGTCTTCGCTTCATGTTCCTCAAATGAATATCAAGTCTTCAAGGTCACACCAATTTCTTCACTTTCAAAGTCTTTGTAAAGTCTTGAGAATATCAAAGTCTTGAGTCGAAGAGCTTCATTTTTAGGGGTCGACTTTCTCTGTAAATATCAAACTCCTCATAGACTTATAGACATGTGTACACTCATAAACACATTAGTCCCTTAACCTATAAGTCTTCAATACACCAAAATCACTAAGGGGCACTAGATGCACTTACAATGACCCGCTTCTGCGCGGGTGAGGACAGCTGGCTAGCACGCAGCAACAACCTTAGCAAAAATTCTGGCAGTCCGGACTTCAAGGACCGAAATGGCAGGCCGCGTCGTAACAAAAACAAACTCCGCATTAACGGCGACAATATTGAGGATACGGCAATCAATGCCGGATTCAGAGGCTCTAAACCCGGTCAGCGGAAAAAGCCATTCAAAAGAACTACTCCGGTCCGTCCAATTTGGACCGAATACTCGACCGCTTGTGCGGATACACGGCACTTCAAAAGCCAGCTTAACCACACCAACAGGACTGTTGGGTATTCAACAGCAGGCAAGTTAATTGTCAAAACAATGACAAGGGCTGCATAGTGATGACGAGGACGAGTCCCAACCGCCGAACGAAGAGAGGATGAAGGGTTTCCCCCACAAAGCGGACGGTGAACATGATATACGCAACGCACATACCCAAAAGGGAGCGAAGCGTGCACTCGTGGATGTCTCACGCGATGGAGCCAGCTTGCTCAAGTTCAATCCATGGTCCTCCCGCCCGATCACTTTTGACCGAAGGACCACCCCACCAAACATCCGCCACGGCGGATTCGCCAGACCGGTCTTAGACCCAATCGTCGATGGATTTCACCTAACCGAGTCCCGATGGGACGGCGGCGCAGCCTGAACCTACTTTACCAGGATACAGTGTGAAAAATGGGCATAGATCCCTCAAGGATTAAACCTACCAAAACGACCTTTAAAGGCATCATACCAGGTGTAGAAGCCAATTGTACAGGCTCAATTACACTGGAAGTGGTCTTCGGATCCCTGGATAACTTCCGAAGCGAGGAGTTAATCCTCGACATAGTCCCGTTCTGCAGCGGCTATCATGCCTTGCTCGGACGTACTGCGTTTGCAAAGTTCAACGCGGTGCCGCACTACGCATACCTCAAGCTCAAGATGCCAGGCCCTCGAGGAGTCATCACGGTCAACGGAAACACTGAACGTTCTCTCCGCACGGAGGAACATACGGCTCTCGCGCGAAGTGCAATGTAGCCTCTTAAGGCAATTCTCGAGTCCGCCGTTAAGCGGCGGACACAGCTAAGCGCCCCGAGTAACTTACAACAAGACCACTGGCACGTTCCGAGCAGCGCCAGAAATGCGGCCCCAACCCCAGCTCCCGCGAACGTCAAAGCAGGTCCTTCGCGTACACCATTACGCCTCAAGATACCATGGGCATGGGGAGAGGGCACGACCACGATAAACCCAGATCGCGGCTCAACCACACGGGGGCTCTCAAGTGTGTCGTTCCTTTTCTTTTCTTTTACCTTTTACTTTTTACCCACAGGACTCCGCTTGTCGAGGCGCTGTCCGCAGCAGACCTGCCGAACTCACGATGCAACAGCCAGGGAAGGATAAAGGCTACAACGAATATATAGGTGGTCTCCATTACGAGCATTTTTATACACCAATCTGCAGCCTACCCCTGGAGGGGGACATGTTTAACAGTCCCATACCTTGCTTATCGCACTATTTGTATCGTTCTGCATTCGTAGCAGCACTTATTGAATAAAACAATGCAACACCTTTTTGCTTATAATTGCATACATATGTGCATTCACGGCATGTTGCATCCGTACACTTTGGCACGGCTAATATACACCAGGGGCTTATGTTTCCCGCATTATGGTATGATGAGTCCGAACACTTTCACAAGTGCGGCACCCCGAACTTATAGCACTATATGCATCGGCTCCGAATCATGTCTTGGGTCAATAGTTGGGTTTGCCCGGCTCCCATGTTTTGGTACCTTACGTTCCGTTATATCGGCTAAGGTAGCACTGGGAGAACCACTGTGATTCCGCCCCAGTTGAGCTGGGTTAACGCCTCAGTGGAGAAAGCTAAAACTGACCGTCATGATGAGGCGAGAGCCGGTCGCTGTTCGAGAGGTTTTTTGCGAGTCCTTAAAGACTTATGCCGCTTAGAGCGAGGAGCCGGATACTGTCCGACCAAGGCGTGGATAGCGCCCCAAATTCGGCCTTCTGAAGACTAGGGGCTTCGCCGAAATTTAAAATTATAGAATTCTATGGCTAAGTGAGAGTGTTCAAGCATTATAAGTCCGGTTGCCTTGTTCGCTGTGTTGAGCGCCTCCCTAGATGGACCCAAAAATGGGAACAAGAGCGCTCAAGTTTATCCCAACACCCCAAAGCACTGTGGCATGGGGGCTGAAGCCGACGACTTGCCATCTCTTAGATTTGATAAACAGCCGCATAGAAGGTAATATTTTAAATTAACAAGCGTTGCTTAGCGATATGAACTAAGTTTTCAGCGACAGGATAACAAAATGCGAGTCTACTCAAATATTACATCTTTGGAGCACTCACCGCAATAGTGCGGGCGCCTTCAAAGACACTCTTATAATACATCTCGGGCGTGCGATGCTCCTTGCCCTCCGGTGGCGGGTCCGTCCACGAGCTTCGGGCATCCATCTTGCCCCAGTGCACCTTTTGCGGGCAAGGGCCCGACGGCACCCTCAATACAAGCGGAATGCTTGATGACTTCTACCCACGGCACGCATCCATCAGCCGCCGCGACCAGCCGAAGTAGCTCCCAGGCATGGCCTCCTTAGGCCACAGCCGAACTATGAGGCCCTTCATGGCCTGTTCGGCCGCCTTGTGGAGCTCGACCAGCTGCTTCAGCTGGTCGCTAAGGGGCACCAGATGTTCGGCCTCAGCATACTGAGACCAGAAGACCTTCTCCGTCGAGCTCCCCTCCTCGGCCCGGTAGAATGCGGCAGCATCGGACACGCTGCGAGGAAGATCTGCGAACGCTCCTGGAGAGCTCCGAATTTGGGTAAGCAATAGGTAATTAACACTCACATGCTTACTTTGCATGAAAAATGCCTTACCCGCTGCTATTTTCTTCACCGCCTCAACCTCCTGGAGGGCCTTGTAGGCTTCGGCCTTAGCGGCTTTGGCACTCTCAAGAGCCGTTGCAAGCTCAGACTCTCGAGTCTTCGAGTCACGCTCCAAGCTCTCATGTTTTTTCACGAGATCCTGGAGCTCTTGCTGTACCTCCGCCACCCGCGCCTCCTGCTTCTCTCGCTCGGTGCACTCCGCGGCCTCATTACGTTCGGCCGTGGCCACCGCCTCCTTCAGGGTCGCCACCTCGTTAGTGGCCCCTACAATACCCACGTCATCCTTGTCATTTTTCTAGCAACCAAATCCTTTTCTGTAAGGTACAATTTTCATAAGGTATTACTCACCTTCTTTTTCCTCGAGCTGCTTCTTGGCATGGCCGAGCTCGTTCTCGGACCGCCGAGGTTTTCCTTCAAAGTATTGACCTCCATGATCGGTCTGGCGGAAGTCAACAAGACAGCCTGCAATCCCATATTGACATATTTTTATGACTCCTGTGTTTATCTTTCTAAAGATCCTCAGTCCGCTTTTCTTTCCGAACACCGAACCGAGCATCGGGGCTACTGTCTATGCGGTACCATTTTACATATATTGAAATTCTTACCTCAAAGCTCGTTAGAAGGCTGCTGCGAGCTTCGTCAGCCCGCTCTTGGCGAGCTGAACTTTCAATCACCGCACTCATAAGCATGCGGTGTTCCTCTTCGATGGAGGCGCCGTGAGCGCCCAGCAAATTATCCGCATCTCCGGTTGGGACGGAGGCAGCCGGCGTCAGGGTCTTGCCCTTCTTACGAAGGGTCGCCACGGACTCGGAGCCCTTGTGGCCTCCGGGCTGAGTCCGTGCAAAGTCCGGAGGGTGTCCTGTGACACCTCCGGGGCCTCCTCCTCCTGCTGGGTCCCTTCCTGGGATCCCACCTCGGCGTCGTCCGCGGCACGGGGGGTGGAGGCAGTCGGAAGGGAATCCATATCCGACGCACCCAAGGACCACTTGACGAAACGGGAAGATCATCCTTGGGCGGACTGCAGGGTTGTATGCGGCATTAGAAAGACATTATGTGGCGAAAATAAAAAACCTTGAAGTTATTCGGGAGTCCGGATACTTACGATCTCGCCAGGGGCTTGGCCCTTGGAGGCCAGTTCTCGTCGTCGTCACTGGCGTTGGCGGAGCAGTCCGGGGGAAGAATTTTTCCCTTCTTAGACCCTTCGGCCTCCCTTGTTGGGGAGGCCTTCCTTTTCTTCCCTCCCCCCGCTGGGGGAAAGGCTTTATTCTTCTCCTCCTCGCCTTGGTGGGAGGTGTCGGCCTCAGATTCATCATCCGATAGCACCTGAAAACGGGAACTCTTCCGAGTCCCCGTGGCTGTCTTCTTGGCCTTCTTCTCCAGCACCACGTGGGGTGCCGGAGCTAGCAGCCCCGTTAGGCGGGCGTCCGCTGGGTCCTCTGGCAATGGGGCCGGACAGATAGTCCGTTCGGCCTTCGCCAGCCATTCCTGTCAAAGGTAAAGGGAGTTTAGATGCCGCATAGAGCCAAACTATGGAAAACAAGTGGTGAAATCACTTACCTCGTCAGCTGGACGCTGCGAGCGGAATCCGCGATCTTCGGTAGCGGATGCGGGAGCTTCGGCGCCCTTGAACAGCACCTTCCAGACATCTTCGTACATAGTGTCGAAGAGCCCGCTCTAGGTCTGGTGCTGCGCCGGATCAAACTCCCACATGTTGAAGCCCCGTCGCTGGCACGGGAGAATCCGGCGGATGAGCATGACCTGAACTACGTTGACAAGCTTGAGCTTCTTGTCCACCAGCTTCTAGATACAGGCTTGGAGTCCGGTCAGCTCCTCCGAATCCCCCCAAATCCAGCCACTCTCTTTCCAGGAGGTGAGCCGTGTAGGGATGCCAGATCTGAATTCGGGGGCCGCTGCCCAATCAGGGTCACGCGGCTCGGTGATGTAGAACCACCCCAATTGCCACCCCTTGATGGTTTCCATGAAAGTGCCCTCCAGCCACGTAACGTGGGACATCCTGCCCACAATAGCGCCTCCGCACTCCGCTTGGCTGCCCTTCACAACCTTCGGCTTGACACTGAAGGTCTTGAGCCACAAGCCGAAGTGGGGCTGGATGTAGAGGAAGGCCTCGCACACGACGATAAACGCCAAGATGTTGAGGATGAAATTCGGGGCCAGATCATGGAAATCTAGGCCGTAGTAGAACATGAGCCCCCAGACAAAGGAATGAAGTGGGAAGCCCAGTCCGTGGAGAAAATGGGGAAGAAATACTACCCTCTCATGGGGCCTGGGGTTGGGGACGAGCTCTCCCTGGTCGGGGAGCCGATGCGCGATGTTGCTGGACAAATATCCGGCGTCGCGCAGCTTCTGGATCTGCCCCTCCGTGACGGAGGAGGCCATCCACTTGCCTCCCGCTCCGGACATAGTTGGAGAAGGTTGAGGTGAGAAGTGCGGACTTGGGCGCTGGAGCTCGAGTTCGCGGAGATGGATAAGCCAAGGAGGAAGAAGGCGCATGTAAAAGGGTTGGATCTTTATCCCCTTATATGGGCGGACAAAAACATGTGTCCCCACCGGCCTGGTAAAACTCGCTTATCTCCCAAGCGTCACAATCAATGGCACGGTTGGGTTACCCACGTCCGTATTGATGGGAATCCCGGGATAAGGGGAAACACGATCTCTGCTTCGACAAGACGTGCCAAGGAAACCGCCTCGCTAAACGCACGGTGGTGGAACAATAAAAACGAGTAAAGGCTTGGTAATGGCACGACGTCACGCCACTAAATACGTCAGCAGATTGAACTTGTGTAATATTATTCTCTCTACGGTGGTACGTGGAATTTATCTTTGTAGAGCCGGACACTATCCTGGTGTTCACAATCTTCTATAAATTATTCGGAGGAAGAACCCGCCTTGCAATGCCGAAGACAACATGCGCGCGGACTCATCGTCATTGAAGCCTGGTTCAGGGCTCTTGAGGAGTTCGGACTAGGGGTGTCCGGATAGCGAACTATCATCATCGGCGGACTCCAAGACTATGAAGATACAAGATTGAAGACTTCGTCCCGTGTCCGGATGGGACTTTCCTTGGCGTGGAAGGCAAGCTTGGCGATACGGATATGTAGATCTCCTACCTTTGTAACCGACTTTGTGTAACCCTAGCCCTCTCCGGTGTCTATATAAACCGGACGGCTGTAGTCCATAGGACGAAGAAAACAATCATACCATAGGCTAGCTTCTAGGGTTTAGCCTCTTTGATCTCGTGGTAGATCCACTCTTGTAACACACATCATCAATATTAATCAAGCAGGACGTAGGGTTTTACCTCCATCAAGAGGGCCCGAACCTGGGTAAAACATCGTGTCCCTTGTCTCCTGTTACCATCCGCCTAGACGCACAGTTCGGGACCCCCTACCCGAGATCCGCCGGTTTTGACACCGACAGTCCCCGGCAGAACAGCTCCGCCAGAGCCCTAGATTGATTCCGCCAAGGTTCCGCCTCTTGGCGGCGGAGTTTCGTCCCGTAAGCTTGTTCATATCAGGGTAAAAGTGATGATATAGCAGAAGATGGACGCCGGAGGCCCACCAGGGGCCCGAGGAGATAGTGGGGGCGCCCTATGGGTGGGCGCCCCCTGTCTCCTGGACAGGGTGTGGCCCCCCTGGCCTATTTCTTTTGCTCAAAAATTCTTATAAATTCTAAAAAGTTTTTTCGTGGAGTTTCAGGACTTTTGGAGTTGTGCAGAATAAGTTTCCAACGTTTTCTCCTTTTCCAGCCAGAATTCCAGCTGCCGGCATCCCCCCTCTTCATGGTAAACCTTGTAAAATAATAGAGAATAGCCATAAGTATTGAGATATAATGTGTAATAACAGCCCATAATGCAATAAATATTGATATAAAAGCATGATGCAAAATGGACGTATCAACTCCCCCAAGCTTAGACCTCGCTTGTCCTCAAGCGGAAGCCGAAATCAAAAAATATGTCCACATGTTTAGAGATAGAGGTGTCGATAAAAATAAAATACGGACATGAGGGCATCATGATCATTCTAATAACAGCAACATATATGGATTTTGTCATATGATTTCCTATGCTCAAGTAATAAGCAATTCACAATGTCAAGTATGGTTCAAAAACTTCATTGGGAACTAACAAACTATAATCTCAGTCATTGAAGCAATTGCAATTTATCGTAACATCGGAAAGAGTCAATAATAGAGCTTTTCAGCAAGATCACATACTCAACTATCTCGTAGTCCCCTATAATTATTAACACTCACGTGATACTTATGGTTATAGAGTTTCAGCCGGACACTGAGAAAGATAGGGGCTTATTGTATTGCCTCCCAACATATTCACCTTTAGGTGATGTCAACAATAATAGCCTATGCCAACTTACATCCAATTGGATATATGTATCATGATCTTTCAAACACGAGGAGCTTGCCAAAGGATAAAATAAAAGGAAAGGTGAGCATCACCTTGACTCAAGCATAAAGTAAAACATAAAGTAAAAGATAGGCCCTTCGCAGAGGGAAGCAGAGGTTGTCATGCGCGTTTAGGGTTGATGCATAAAGTCTTAGTGCAAAAGAACATCACTTTATATTGCCCCTTGTATGTGGACCTTTATTATGCAGTCCATCGCTTTTATTACTTCCACAACAAGTTCGTACAAAGTTTATTTTCTCTGCACTAATAAGTCATACATATTTAGAAAGCAATTTTTATTGCCTGCACAGATGACAACTTACTTGAAGGATCTTATTCAATCCATAGGTAGGTATGGTGGACTCTCATGGCAAAACTCAGTTTAAGGATATTTGGAAGCATAAGTAGTATCTCTACTTGGTGCAAGGAATTTGGCTAGCATGAGGGGGAAAGGCAAGCTCAACATGTTTGGAAGGTCAATGACAATATACTTTAACTGAGATGTTGGAAAACATAAACCATTACGTTGACTTCCTTGTCCAACATCAACTCTTTTAGCATGTCATACTTAATGAGTGCTTCACAATCATAAAAGATGTCCAAGATAATATATTTATATGTGAACCCCTCTTTCCTTATCACTTCCTATTAATTGCAACAATGACCAAGGCTACGTTCATCAACTCTCAACAATTTTTATGCCTCATACTTTCTATGTGTGAAGTTATCACTATCCATAAGATCAATATGAACTCTTTTGTTCTTTCTACTTTCTCAAGATCATAGCAACATAGCAAATCCCTTGACTCAACACTAATCTTTATTATAGATAGCACACGGACTCGCTTACATAAAGAGATCACAAAGCAAAGCTCAAAACTACTTGATATCAAAACTTCAATCTACTAGATCTACTAAAAGGATCGAACTAAATAAAACGGTAAGGATAAGAGTGTGATGGTGATACGATACCGGGGCACCTCCCCCAAGCTTGGCAGTTGCCAAGGGGAGTGCCCGTACCCATATGATTATTTCTTTGGAGGTGGTGAAGTAGGAGTTGTTGATGATGTAGGCTTGTCGTCTGTCTTCCAGGGCATCGGCTCTCCATCATAAAAGGATGATCGAGTCTACGGGATCCTTAAATCTGTAGCCAAACTCATTCGCTTGAATCTATATTCATACTCACAGTTCTGGTTTTGCAGGTCATAGATCTGGGCTTGGAGGTGCTTGATTTTCTCTTGAAGTTTGAAGATGGTTTCCCCAATGACTTTGGCATCCAGCTTGTGGTTGTTGGTGAACTTCGCGATCATCATCTGGTTGGCGTTGAGTCCACGCTCCACCATCCCTTGACACTTGAAAACTTCTTGCTCCACGGCTTCGAGCTTTGTCTCCATGCTCCCGGTACGCCTTGGTGCCTCCACATCGCGCATGTGCAGCACCCCGTCACGCACCTCAATGGTTTGAGGATGATGCAGCACCTCTACGAGATAGGGGTTGATAACTCTCTCGAAAAACTTGTCCTTGGGAGCGCTTGGAGACGACATGATGCTCTAGATCTGAAACAGAAATAGCTCGAAACGAAAACAGAGGATATTTGCGTGATACGGTGGTCAAAACCTTCGGGAGTATATATAATGAATTTTTACCAACCAAAATACGTGACATACAAGAAAACGGAGTCCAGGAGGCACACGAGGTGCCCATGAGACAAGGGGCGCCCTCCTCTCTCGTGGGAGCATCGTGTCCCTTTCGGACTACTTCTTTCTTCCTAAAATTCTTAAATAATCCAAAACTGATAAAAATTGCCATTAGAGTTGTTTTGGAGTCGGTTTATTTACCGTACCACATACCTATGCCTTTTCGGAGTCTGGAACATTCTGGAAAGTGTCTCTTTTGTATTCCTCAGGGGTTATGGTTTCAATAATATTAGTTTCAACATTGATAGGATTACCTGAAATATAATGTTGAATTCTTTGACCGTTTACAACCCTCAGATTTGTGCCTTCGAAGTTGTTGATTTTTATAGCACCAGAACGATTGACCTCCTCGATAACGTAGGGACCTTCCCATTTTGAGAGAAGTTTTCCTATAAAAAATCTTAAATGAGAGTTGAACAATAACACATAATCTCCTACGTTAAACTCACGCTTTTGTATCCTCTTATCATGCCAGCGTTTGACTTTTTCTTTGAAAAGCTTGGCATTCTCATATGCTTGGGTTCTCCATTCATCAAGTGAGCTAATATCAAACAACCTCTTCTCACCGGCAAGTTTGAAGTCACAATTGAGCTCTTTAATAGCCCAATATGCTTTATGTTCAAGTTCAAGAGGTAAATGACATGCTTTTCCATAAACCATCTTATATGGAGACATACCCATAGGATTTTTGTATGCAGTTCTATAGGCCCATAATGCATCATCAAGTTTTTTGGACCAATTCTTTCTAGATCTATTCACAGTCTTTTGCAAAATTAATTTGAGCTCTCTATTGCTCAACTCTACTTGACCACTAGACTGCGGGTGATAAGGAGATGCGATTCTATGATTGACATCATACTTAGCAAGCATCTTACGGAAAGCACCATGAATAAAGTGTGAACCACCATCAGTCATAAGATATCTAGGGACTCCAAACCTCGGAAAAATAACTTCTTTAAGCATCTTAATAGAAGTGTTATGATCAGCACTACTAGTTGGAATAGCTTCTACCCACTTAGTAACGTAATCAACAGCAACTAAAATATGTGTATAACCATTGGAGGTAGGAAAAGGTCCCATATAATCAAAGCCCCAAACATCAAACGGTCCAATAACAAGGGAATAATTCATAGGCATTTCTTGACGTCTACTAATGTTACCTATTCTTTGACATTCATCACAAGATAAGACAAACTTACGAGCATCTTTGAAAAGAGTAGGCCAATAAAAACCAGATTGTAGTACCTTGTGTGCAGTTCTATCTCCAGCATGGTGTCCTCCATAGGATTCAGAGTGACACTTGCGTAGGATTTGTTCCTGTTCATGCTCAGGCACACAACGTCTAATAATACCATCTACTCCTTCTTTATAAAGGTGTGGATCATCCCAAAAGTAATGTCTTAAATCATAAAAGAACTTTTTCTTTTGCTGGTATGTGAAACTAGGAGGTAAATATTTAGTAACAATGTAATTAGCATAATCAGCATACCAAGGAGCCGTACGAGAAGCATTGACAACCGCTAATTGTTCATCAGGAAAACTATCATTAATAGGCAGTGGGTCATCAAGAATATTCTCTAACCTAGACAAGTTGTCTGCAACGGGGTTCTCAGCTCCTTTTCTATCAATAATATGCAAGTCAAATTCTTGGAGCAAGAGGACCCATCTAATGAGTCTAGGCTTAGCATCTTTCTTTTCCATAAGATATTTAATAGCATCATGATCAGTGTGAATAGTAACTTTGGAATCAACAATATAAGGTCTAAACTTATCACATGCAAACACAACTGCTAAGAACTCTTTTTCAGTAGTAGCATAATTTCTCTGGGAAGTATCAAGAGTCTTACTAGCATACTGGATAACATTCAATTTCTTATCGACTCTTTGCCCTAAAACAGCACCTACAGCATAATCACTAGCATCACACATAATTTCAAAAGGTAAATTCCAATCAGGTGGCTAAACAATAGGTGCAGTGATCAATGCTTTCGTAAGTGTTTCAAATGCTTCTACACAATCATCATCAAAGACAAAAGGAATATCTTTTTGCATTAAATTAGTCAGAGGCCTAGAGATTTTAGAAAAGTCCTTAATGAACCTCCTATAAAAGTCGGCATGACCAAGGAAACTTCTTATACCTTTTATGTCCTTGGGACATGGCATCTTTTCAATAGCATCAACTTTGGCTTTATCAACTTCAATACCTCTCTCGGAGATCTTGTGCCCCAAGACAATGCCTACATTAACCATAAAGTGACACTTTTCCCAATTCAGGACGAGACTAGTGTCTTCGCATCTCTGCAAAACTCGATCAAGGTTTCTCAAACAATCATCAAAAGAGGATCCATAGACGGAGAAGTCATCCATGAATACCTCACAAATCTTTTCACAAAAATCAGAGAATATAGCCATCATGCATCTTTGAAAGGTAGTAGGTGCATTACATAAACCAAAAGGCATACGTCTATAAGCAAAAGTACCAAAAGGGCAAGTAAAAGTAGTTTTAGATTGATCCTTTTTGACGACACGTGTATTTGAGAGAAGCGAATAACCATCTAGAAAGCAAAAATGTGTGTGCTTGGATAGCCTTTCTAGCATTTGACCAATAAAAGGTAAAGGGTAATGATCTTTCTTAGTAGCTTTATTTAACTTACGAAAATCAATTACCATCCTATAACCTGTAATAATTCTTTGCGGGATCAATTCATTTTTATCATTAGGAACAATGGTAATACCTCCCTTTTTAGGGACACAATGGACAGGGCTTACCCATTCACTATCAGCAACGGGATAAATAATACCTGCCTCAAGGAGTTTTAGAATCTCCTTTCTTACCACCTCCTTCATTTTGGGATTTAATCGTCTTTGAGGATCTCTAACTGGTTTGGCATCTTTCTCCACTGAAATTTTGTGTTGACATAATGTGGGACTAATGCCCTTACGATCATCCAGAGTATATCCAATAGCAGCTCGGTGCTTCTTCAGAGTTTTCAATAATATTTCTTCTTCTTTCTCTGAAAGGTTAGCACTATTAATAACAGGATATATTTCTTTTTCATCAAGATAAGCATACTTAAGATTATCAGGTAAAGGTTTGAGTTTAAACACGGGATCACCCTTGGGTGGAGGGGGATCCCCAAGAATTTCAACGGGAAGGTTATGTTTCAGCATAGGTTCTTGTTTAAGGAACAATTCATCTATTTCTTCACTTTCCTTCATAAACATATCGTTTTCATGGTCTAACAAATAATGTTCTAACGGATCAGTTGGAGGAACATAAATGGAAGCGAGACCAATAATCTCATCCTTACTAGGTGTTTCTCTTTCACGAGGTTGTCTACTAAACTTAGCAAAATTGAACTCATGAGACATACCATCTATGCCAACAGTGACTACCTTCCTTTTACAATTAATCTTAGCACTAGCAGTATTCAAGAAAGGTCTACCAAAAATAATGGGACAAAAATCATCTTGTGGGGAAGCAAGAACAAGAAAATCAGAAGGGTATTTAATCTTCACACACAAGACTTCAACATCTCTAACAATCCCAATAGGTTTAATGGTGTCCCTATTAGCAAGCTTAATAGTAACATCAATGTCTTCCAATTCAACAGGTGCAATATCGTGCATAATTTCTTTATATAGATCATAAGGTATCGCACTAGCACTAGCACCCATATCACATAAGCCATGCTAGCAATGATCTCCTATTTTAACAGAAATAACAGGCATGCCTACAACAGGTCTACGTGTCTTAGTATCGGGTCTAGCAGTATTAGCAGTTTCACCCACGAAAGAGATAACATGCCCATCTAAGTCCTCATCCAAGATATCTTTAATCATAGCAATACCAGGTTCAACATTAATTTGCTCAGGAGGTGTATAGGTCCTAGTATTACTCTTACGAACAACAATGAAGCTTTAACATGATCTTTTATCCTAACAGAAAAGGAGGTTTTCAACATAAGCAGTAGGAATAATAGGATCACTATATGTAATGGTCTTTTCTTCGACTGTAATAGGTGCAACTACTTTCACTTCAACAGGAGGATTATATTTAAACCACTTCTCTTTAGGGAGATCAACGTGAGTAGCAAAAGATTCAAAAAAAGTAGCTACTATCTCAGAGTCAAGTCCATATTTAGCGCTAAATCCACGAAAAGCATCGGTATCCATAAAAGATTTAACACAATCGAACTTAGGTGTCATACCTGACTCCTTACCATCATCGGAACCCCAATCTTCAGAGTTGCGTTTAATTCTTCCAATAAGTCCCATTTGAAATCAATAGTCTTCAGCATATAAGAACCAACACAGGAAGTATTGAGCAGGTTGCGATTATTAAGAGACAGCCGAGCATAAAAATTCTGAATAATCATTTCCCGAGAGAGCTCATGATTGGGGCATGAATATAACATTGACTTAAGCCTACCCCAAGCTTGAGCGATGCTTTCTCCTTTGCGAGGCCAGAAAATATATATGTAATTACGATCACGATGAACAAGATGCATAGGATAGAACTTCTGGTGAAATTCCAACTTCAATTGCTTATAATTCCAAGATCCCGTATCATCACATAGGCTATACCATGTCAATGCATCTCCCTTCAAAGATAAAGGTAATACCTTCCTTTTAACAACATCATCGGGAATACCTGCAAGCTTAAATAATCCACAAACTTCATCCACAAAGATAAGGTGTAAATCGGGATGCAATGTTCCGTCTCCTGCAAAAGGATTAGCTAGCAGTTTTTCTATCATACCCGAAGGAATCTCAAAGTGAATATTTTCATAAAGTTCAGTAGGTTGAGGAGCATCTCTTTGCTCTTCTGGTTGGGGTGAAGATACCCCAAACAAGCCCCTCAAAGGATTAGTTTCCATAGTGACAAGTAACAGAAAATTTCAGCACACTATATAAATGTTTCCTTACCAAGTTCCACTCACCAAAAGCGCTACACTCCCCGGCAACGCGCCAGAAAAGAGTCTTGATGACCCACAAGTATAGGGGATCTATTGTAGTCCTTTCAATAAGTAAGAGTGTCAAACCCAATGAGGAGCAGAAGGAAATGATAAGCGGTTTTCAGTAAGGTTTTCTCTGCAAGCACTGAAATAATAGGTGATAGATAGTTTTGTGATAAGATAAATAGTAACAAGCAAAAAGTAAATAAAGTAAATAAAGTTCAGCAAGGTGGCCCAATCCTTTATGTAGCAAAGGATAAGCCTGGACAAATTCTAATAATGAAGAAGGAGCTCCCGAGGACACATTGGGAATTATCGTCAAGCTAGTTTTCATCGCGTTCATATGATTCACGTTCGGTACTTTGATAATTTGATATGTGGGTGGACCGACACTTGGGTACTGTCCTAACTTGGACAAGCATACCACTTATGATTAACCCCTATTGCGAGCATCTACAACTACAAAAAGGAGTATTAAGGTAAACCTAACCACATCATTAAACATATGGGTCCATATCAGCCCCTAACGAAGCAACGCATAAGCTATGGTTTAAGCTTATGTCAGTCTAGCAACCCATCATCTACTTATTACTTCCCTATGCCTTCCTCTAGGCCCAGATAATGGTGAAGTGTCATGTAGTCGACATTCACATAACACCACTAGAGGAAAGACAACATACATCTCATCAAAATATCGAACGAATACCAAATTCACATGACTACTAATAGCAAGACTTCACCCATGTCCTCAGGAACAAACGTAACTACTCACAAAGCATGTTCATGTTCATAATCAGAGGATTAATAATATGCATAAAGGATCTGAACATATGATCTTCCACCAAGTAAACCAACTAGCATCAACTACAAGGAGTAATCAACACTACTAGCAACCCACAGGTACCAATTTGTGGTTTTGATACAAGATTGGATACAAGAGATGAACTAGGGTTTTAATAAGAGATGGTGCTTGTGAAGATGTTGATGGAGATTAACCCCCTCTCGATGAGAGGATCGTTGGTGATGACGTTGGTGATGATTTCCCCCTCCTGGAGGGAAGTGTCCCCGGCAGAACAGCTCCGCCAGAGCCCTAGATTGATTCTGCCAAGGTTCCGCCTCTTGGCGGCGGAGTTTCGTCCCGTAAGCTTGTTCATTTCAGGGTAAAAGTGATGATATAGCAGAAGATGGACGCCGGAGGCCCACCAGGGGGCCCAGGAGATAGGGGCGTGCCCTATAGGGGGGCGCGCCCCCTGTCTCCTGGACAGGGTGTGGGCCCCCTGGCCTATTTCTTTTTCTCATAAATTCTTATAAATTCCAAAAAGTTGTTTCGTGGAGTTTCAGGACTTTTGAAGTTGTGCAGAATAGGTTTCCAACGTTTGCTCCTTTTCCAGCCAGAATTCCAGCTGCCGGCATCCCCCCTCTTCATGGTAAACCTTGTAAAATAAGAGAGAATAGCCATAAGTATTGTGATATAATGTGTAATAACAGCCCATAATGCAATAAATATTGATATAAAAGCATGATGCAAAATGGACGTATCACAAGCCAGGTTTGTTGACAATTTTACTTGTCTTTCTTACTCATTCGATATAATATCCAATTATTCACGTCGATTAGTTGCAAACAATAAGTGCTAGACAAACTTCTTCGTTCAGATTTTGGACGGTCTCTTACTGTAGTTACAATTCTGCATACTTGTCCTAATAAGCTCACAAGTAAATGATTGATTCACTACATCTATGCTTGCCTTGTCATATTTGTTGTCAATATTCTTTTAGGGTGGACCACCCTGTTTCTAAATACTGGAACTGTAGACATGAGTTAATAGTATTTCTCTATGTGATCTCTTCCATCATGTGTGGGTAACGAACACTGCATTGTAGTTCACAAAAAAGAATGAACACTGCATTGTATAGAAAGAAAGTGTCATTTCCAGCTTTTACATAGGTTTCGATCTTTTACATGGAATACAATCTGCCTACTTGCTTTGCGTCCTTTACCAACACTCCACCCTTGAAGCTAAACATTCGCCACTCATAATTGCTTAGTTTATTTGTTCAAATCGAATTTCATATGATTCTAATGTTCCTACTTCAGTTTTGAAATGTGTGCTGCTGTTATAGAGACATAAGGAGTTTGTATTTACGTGTGTGGTCCGTCGGCATGGTTGGGGAGGTGAACTTTGCATATGCAGGGGTTTATAGGAGACACTCTCCGAGTTGAATCCATAATGCATTCCATAGATAATCTGACTACTTTTTATGTTTTCATGAATCTCAGATTCTGAACAGCATCATAATGATTATGAGCTTGCGGCATGAAAAGAATAAAGCGAGAACAATGCCATGGCTGTCAAACTTGGCCTTAAGGGACTGAAATCAAGTCTGGATGCAATGCAATGCAAACGCTCTCCACCTACAGATTCATGCTCAGAATATGATCCTATCAGTGATTCTGAGCTAGAGGGAGACCTAAGTCAATGGAGTTCGCTAGTGGAGGAGTCAGAGGAAGATGCCCTATCTTATTCACCCATCAAGGTACTTGCTCTAACTTTCCAAGGTTACATTGCTCGCACATATCTTGCAACTGATGATTTGCATTTCCTCTACTTTGTTGAACTGCCATTAGCTTAGTTTATACATCGTGTATGTGAATACGCCCTGCCTATCCATTTTCAATACGTATTCCATCTGTCATCATACCATATTTATCCATTCAAATGATGTTCTTGTGTATCAGACGTTCAAAAGGAAGAGGGCGATTGCTGATCGTGGAGGAGCACAAGCAAAGTAGTAGGAAAAGGTAGTGGCACCTGATAAATCAAATAGCCCATTAGGTGTAGTTGCAATATCACCTGAACCACAAAATACCCCAACTCTACCAGACTCTAGCCCTACTACACTGGTCATTTCTGAGGCCCCAACTCAGCGGACCCCAACTGCAGCAAACAGTATGATTATGCCAGTTGACATAGCACCATTGTCTGACGATAAAACCCCATTTCAGCAAAGAGTACACCAAATCCAGTTGCCAAATCCCTTTTCGAACCAGAGAGAGCCCCAATTGCAGCAAATAGGACCCATGTTCCATTTCTTCCCTGTTTAGAAGACGAAGCTTATGTTGTTGTCAGGAACTTTGTGCGCATCTTTCCTTCATGGAAAAATTATCTGCAGACAGAACAATTTCAGTCTTCCTCCGCAACTTACGCGTAAGTAATGTACTAATGTTATTCATGGTCATTCTGCATATGTTTCGCTGACGAGAAGACACAAGATTTCATTCTTTTAAATAGGCGAGGAGCAAACTGGATTGTGATGACGAGCAAGGGTTGGTTGCGCTTTTCAAGCACTCGTTGATGAAGTATCGTTCCTACCGAGGCAAGCGCGCCGATGGCAAGCCTCGAACGAAATTTCTATAAAGTCTCGATGCTACATTTATCCGGCGGTGGTGGAATAATCTTGTTACACATTGGTCTCGGCTACTGACGTAAAGGTACATCTATGATATCACATCACAATTTGAACTACATTTCTGCATTTGCCTTAATGTCTCACTTGTACGAAAACTGTTAGCACAAGAACATACGTTCTCAAGGGACCACAAAATCTCGCAACTATACTACACACTGCATTGCTCTTGTGAGTACCTCTTGCCCTGTATGACCATACTTACTTTCATAGATATTTGATTATGTGTCATCACTGCACATGTTAGCCTCGTAATCGTCCATTTGGTGGACATTATAAGATCCGTATGGACTCTTACATAAATTTAGAATCAACCCAATGCTTTTGAAGAGGTTTAGCTCTGCAGTCCTCTTGTAAGGACTGAACGTGGTCTATCATTGTACTTACATTAACAGCTACTTCCAGGTATTGGTAGTTGATTATGTAGCATCAATCTACATCTTATCTTCATTATCCTCTATCCCTTCCAGTATTATCATATCTATAATTACTCTCTACAAAATGTAGAGTACAGGCAATGCTTATGAAGAACATTTTGTGCTGAAATTCTTGAGTTATCCTTCCCTTGACATGGAGAAGGGCATTATAAAGCCGGTGTTAACTGTTAATGTAAGTCAGTCCTTCTAAAGCCTTTATCCTCAACTGCTGTTTAATTTTCTCATACTCCCTATCGTTTACTGTTGTTTAGTTTGCTGTTTCTACCAAAATGCATGTTCGTAAGAACCGTAAGTTCTAGGTTTTACTTGTAAAACCAAATTCCTTATTCATACCATGCACATTACTTAATACTCCGTATATGTATGCTTGTTTTTGTGGATCTATAATCCAGTGTGTGGTGAAGCAGCCCACGTTTGCACCTTGTCATCTCTGTTTTATCTTCTTGATGTGGTGATGATATGAACAACATGCCATGCACATTATCCAAAATAGATACAATGATTTTCTTTGCCCTTCATCTATGCTTGTTATGTTGACATGGTAATCCAGAGTGTGGTGAAGCTCCCGCATTATGAACAATGCCAAATTATGCTATTGATATTTTGAACTTACTCTTTATTTTCTAATTTGAAATTGGATAGAATTGACTGAACAATTATCATCTTTGTTTATACACGTGCAAACCTATCATCTCTCTGCTTTGTTTCAAGGTGATATGCCCGATGGCATGCACAAGTCTCTTTGAAGGCTGTGAGACAAACCCAACATATATTGCAGCAAAGAAGGCAAAACATCTTGAAGATAGCGAGACAACCCCAAAGTCTTGTCTTGATGCAGTGTTCAAGTTACTTGAGACTAACAATCGAGACAAGCTCACGAATTCGTTATGCGAATCAGTTCGACTTCTTGGTCCCAAGTTCTACCGTAAAGGCATTCTGCAACTCAACTTCGACTTGAAGTCCTATCTCTAAGAAAGATTGCGGAGAACACCAATGAGAACCTCCTCGCTAAACAGCTACACCTGGAAGCTATGGCCGACATGCTAGGACGGTCTCACAGCCTTGCTCAGCAGCTTGCGCAGCAGTTCCCCCGCAAGGCTAACCTTTCTTGAACTGTCTTGGAAGTGGTCTCGGTTCAGTATTATTTTGTTACGCTGCAATGGTGCCCACCTTTTGTAATCTGCTTCTTCGTTGCACATTATGATCACTGGTGGCGAACTTCGATGCCCAGTGGATGTAATATACCTTAAATCCTTTATTGTATAGTGTAGGTTTATTCTTAGTTACTATGTTGTAATTTCTTTATTGTACAGAGTAGGTTTTTCTTAATTCCTACTAGTTACTGCCATCATTCGCTATCTGGAAAAAAAATCAGATGTAGTCGACCGGACCGAAACATTCGACTCTAACGGGCCAGGTTTTTAGCGGGCCACAATTGGGCCGGCCTGCGTCTTTATTGGGCCCGAATGATTGGGGCCTTCACACATTGAGCCAGGCCCAAACTTACACCGGCCTATATTTTAGTTGGGCCTTTTGTCGACCCAGCGCTTAGTTTGGCCCACGTAGCGTTGGGTCATTAACAGGCTGAATATTGTACTGGCCTGTTACGGCCGAGATGAAACCACGGGCCTTTAGCAGGCCAAAATGCATGTTGGGCCTCAATTTTCCCTAGTCGTCGACGGGCCTTCAGCAGGACGAAATGTAGATCGGGCTATTTTGGGCCCAGTTAGCTCACGGGGTGTTACCAGGCCAAAACATATCTCGGGCCTTAGTTGGCCCACTGATATCATGGGCCTTTAAGAGGCCGAAAGCTTAGTACATGCATCAACGGGCCGAATTACGCGACAGGCCTTTAACGGGCCCAAAGTCACGTTGAGCTTAACTGTTGCCACCTTTAGCACGGGCCGTTAGTGGGCCCGATGTCCCGTCGGACCATATATGGCCCATGGGCAGCACGGGCCATTCCCAGGCTGAAAGTCACACCGGGCTGAAATGGGCCCATGTCTACATCAGGCCTCTAACAGGCCAAAGTCACTGGGCTGTAGTTGGGCCCAAATATTCGGCGAACAATTAACGGGCCAGATCTGTCTTCGGGCCGCAACTGGGCCCAAATATTGGGCGAACAATTAACAGGCCAGATCTGGCTTCGGGCCGTAAATGGGCCCAAATATTGGGCGAACAATTAACGGGCCAGATCTGGCTTCGGGCCGTAAATGGGCCTTTATTAAGCAGGTCGTTATTGGGCTGGCCCACTAGTACCTGATTAAGTTTTACGGGCCTTTGACTGGGCCAGCCTTTTTAACCTATATGGGCCTCTGTTGGGCCCAGCCACGTGTCGACATATCATAGGCATGTCTCCTCCAATGGACGGGCGACATCTGGCCCACTGACGAGCTGTCAGTTGTTCCCTTCGGCCAATCAGAATTTTACACATGGAAATTTCCCATTGGTCAGGGCTGTTAACGGGTTATCGGATCCAAAATCCGACCCGATAGCTTAACGGCGTTCCGTTGCGGTGGATGCCACGTGTCGGTCACCCTTGACGAAAGCACTTATGTGATGCGCGATTTATCGTCATGGAAGTGGACACTTTCGTGATGATAATTTTGGTAATGTCATGGAACACTTCTACGACAACACAGGTATGACTATCTCGATTCTGTCGTAAATTTGTCATGGATGTACATGCATGACAAAAACGCGACCTACTGTGACAAACACGTATCATCACGGAAGTGTATTTTTTTGTAGTGTCATTGCACTTCACTTATATATTTTGAGTATGGCTTTATAGAATGCTTCATGTGCTTCACTTATATCATTTGAAGTTTGGATTGCCTGTTTCTCTTCACATAGAAAACCGCTATTTGTAGAATGCTCTTTTGCTTCACTTATATTTGTTAGAGCGTGGGCATATCTTTTGTAGAAAGAATGAAACTCTCTTGCTTCACTTATATCTATTTAGAGAGATGACAAGAATTGGTCATTCACATGGTTAGTCATAAAATCCTACATAAAACTTGTAGATCACTGAATATGATGTGTTTGATTCCTTGCAATAGTTTTGCGATATAAAGATGGTGATATTAGAGTCATGCTAGTGGGTAGTTGTGTATTAGTAGAAATACTTGTGTTGAAGTTTGTGATTCCCGTAGCATGCACGTATGGTGAACCGTTATGTAACGAAGTCGGAGCATGAGGTATTTGTTGATTGTCTTCCTTATGAGTGGCGGTCGGGGACGAGCGATGGTCTTTTCCTACCAATCTATCCCCCTAGGGGCATGCGTAGTAGTACTTTGCTTCGAGGGCTAATAAAATTTTGCAATAAGTATATGAGTTCTTTATGACTAATGTGAGTCCATGGATTATATGCACTCTCACCCTTCCATCATTGCTAGCCTCTTCGGTATGGTGCATTGCCCTTTCTCACCTCGAGAGTTGGTGCAAACTTCGTCGGTGCATCCAAACCCCGTGATACAATACGCTCTATCACACATAAGCCTCCTTATATCTTCCTCAAAACAGCCATTATACCTACCTATCATGGCATTTCCATAGCCATTCCGAGATATATTGCCATGCAACTTCCATCATCATCATATATATGACTTGAGCATTTATTGTCATATTGATTTGCATGATCGTAAGATAGCTAGCATGATGTTTTCATGGCTTGTCTGTTTTTTATATCATTGCTACGCTAGATCATTGCACATCCTGGTACACCGCCCGGAGGCATTCATATAGAGTCATATCTTTGTTCTAGTATCGAGTTGTAATATCGAGTTGTAAGTAAATAAAAGTGTGTTGATCATCATTATTAGAGGATTGCCCCACCCCCCAAAAAAGAGAGGCCAAAGAAGCCTAAATAAAAAAGGGGGCCAAAGAAGCCCGCAAAAAAGGGGCAATGTTACTATCCTTTTACCACATTTGTGCTTCAAAGTAGCACCATGTTCTTCATATAGAGAGTCTCTTGAGTTATCACTTTCATATACTAGTGGGAATTTTCATTATAAAACTTGCCTTGTATATTCCAACGATGGGCTTCCTCAAATGCCCTAGGTCTTCACGAGCAAGCAAGTTGGATGCACACCCACTTATTTTCAGTTTGTGCTTTCATATACTTATAGCTCTAGTGCATCCGTTGCATGGCAATCCCTACTCCTCACATTGACATCAATTGATAGGCATCTCCATATCCCATTGATTAGCCGCGTCGATATGAGACTTTCTCCTTTTTTGTCTTCTACACATAACCCCCATCATCATATTCTATTCCACCCATAGTGTTATATCCATGGCTTGCGCTCATGTACTGCGTGAGGGTAGAAAAAGCTGAAGCGCATTAAAAAGTATGAACGAATTGCTTGGCTTGTCATCGGGGTTGTGCATGATGTGAATATTTTGTGTGGTGAAGATGGAGCATAGCCAGACTATATGATTTTGTAGGGATAACTTTCTTTGGCCTTGTTATTTTGAAAATACATGATTGCTTTATTAGTAGGCTTGAAGTATTATTGTTTTTATGTCAAATGATAAACTATTGCTTTGAATCACTCGTATCTTAATATTCATGCCATGATTAGATACATGATCAAGATTATGCTAGGTAGCATTCCACATAAAAAATTATCTATTTTATCATTTACCTACTCGAGGACGAGCAGGAATTAAGCTTGGGGATGATGATACGTCTCCGTTGTATCTATAATTTTTGATTGTTCCATGCCAATATTATACAACTTTCATATACTTTTGGCAACTTTTTATACTATTTTGGGACTAACATATTGATCCGATTGCTCAAAGTGCAGTTCCTGTTTGTTGCATGTTTATGTTTATGAAACCCAATATCAAACGGAGTCCAAACGGGATAAAAGCAGACGGAGAATTATTTTGGCATATTTATGATTTTGGGAAGTAAAATCAGCGAGGCGGTGCATGAGGGGCCACGAGGCAGGGGGCGCCTGGACCTCGTGGGCACCCCGTAAGGCGGTTGACGCTCTTCTTTTGCCGCAAGAAAGCTAATTTTATGAGAAAAATCTGGGCAAAGTTTTCAATCCAATCGGAGTTACGGATCTCCGGATATAAAAGAAACGGTGAAAGGGCAGCAGGAGAGAACGCAGAAACAAAGAGAGACAGAGAGATAGATCCAATCTCGGAGGGGCTGTCGCCCCTCCCACGCCAAAGAGGCCAAGGACCAGAGGGGAAACCCTTCTCCCATCTAGGGAGGAGGTCAAGGAAGAATAAGATGAAGGGGCCCCCTCTCCCCTTCTCTTCCGGTGGCGCCAGAACGCTGCCGTGGCCATCATCATCACCGCAATCTTCACCAACAACTTCACGCCATCATCACCAACTCTTCCCCCCTCTATGCAGCGGTGTAATCTCTCTCTTACCCTCTGTAATCTCTACTTAAACATGGTGCTCAATTCTATATATTGTTTCCCAATGATGTATGGCTATCCTATGATGTTTGAGTAGATCCGTTTTGTCCTATGGGTTATTTGATGATCAAGATTGGTTTGAGTTGCATGTTTTATTATTGGTGTTGTCCTATGGCACTCTCCGTGTCGCACAAGCGTGAGGGATTCCCGCTGTAGGGTTTGCAATACGTTCATGATTTGCTTATGGTGGGTGGCGTGAGTGACAGAAGCACAGACCCAAGTAAGTAGGTTGTTTGCGTATGGGATAAAGAGGACTTGATGCTTTAATGCTATGGTTGGGTTTTACCTTAATTATCTTTAGTAGTTGCGGATGCTTTCTAGAGTTCCAATCATAAGTTCATATGACCCAAGTAGAGAAAGTATGTTAGCTTGTGCCTCTCCCTCAAATAAAATTGCAATAGTGATTACCGGTCTAGTTATCGATTGCCTAGGGACAAATAACTTTCTCCTAACAAAAAGCTCTCTACTAAAACTAATTTAGTTGTGTCTTCATTTAAACAGCCCCTAGCTTTTATTTACTCGCTATTTATTATCTTGCAAACCTATCCAAAAACACCTACAAAGTACTTCTAGTTTCATACTTGTTCTAGGTTAAGCGAATATTAAGCGTGCGTAGAGTTGTATCGGTGGTCGATAGAACTTGAGGGAATATTTGTTCTACCTTTAGCTCCTCGTTGGGTTCGACACTCTTACTTATCGAAAGAGGCTACAATTGGTTATCAAGACCTTTTTCTGGCGCCGTTGCCGGGGAGCAATAGCGTGGGGTGAATATTCTCGTGTGTGCTTGTTTGCTTTATCACTAAGTAATTTTTATTTGATGTTCTTAGTTGTTTTCTATCTTTAGTTATGGGTAGGAAACACAAAATACCAAAAATATTAGTTGTACCTACTGAACCAATGGTTGAAGAACCACTCAAAATCTATCACGCTCCTGAAGCTTATTACTTGGATCATCTTCGATCCCTATGTGCTCGTGCTGAAACCCTAACTAGCCTAGTTGAGGGCAAATCTTTAGATGAGCATGATTGTTAGGAAAAAGTCCAAAACAAACCTTGAACTTGTACACGAAAGCTAAACCGAACCCTGAACTTCAAATCCCTGAAATTAGCACACCGAACTATGTAATCCCGGTCTATATTAAACCTTGAGCGAGTCGAACGGGATCGTTGGCATGGGCGGCCCACCAAATGCAAAACGTGTTTTTCGACTTTAAAATAGCAAAAGACGATACTCACGGGGATTCCAACTTTAGATCTGGCGCTGCTAACCTCGTCGTGTAGCCACTCCACCAGGTAACTTTAACTGACAAATGTGAAGCGCGGGTGTATTTAACCAGACTACATAGCATCGAGGTTCGAAAACATTTTAGAATTTTAAACATTTTCTTGAAAATGATCAACATTTTTTAAATTCGGATATTCTTAAAAGAAACAAAGAGTTTTTCCAGCTCCAAACATGTTTTGCAATTTTTTAAACAATTTTTGGAATTGCGATTCAAAAAACACACAATGAAATTTTCAAACGTGAACATTTTTTAAATCCCTGAATATTTTTTCTACATGAACCATTTTTAAACGTGAACGAAATTTTCAATTCACTAACAATTTTTTAAACCTGAACTAAATTTTAAAGTGAAAACAATTTTTTAAAGAATGAACATTTTTAAAGATAAACATATTTTGAAAAAATGGGAACAAATTTGGAAACCTGAACAATATTTTAGAATGTGAACACTTTCTAAAAAACTTTAAAATGGGAAAATTTCTTCAGGTTTCAAAATCGTTCGTGTTTTGAGCAATTTGTTATTTTTCGCCAAAAAGTGTTCGCACTCTTAAGAATGTTCGGGGCGTTAAAAATGGTTCATGTTTTTTTTTTAAATGTATGTTTTTCGAAAACTGTTCGGAACTCCAGAAATTGTTCAATTTTTTAAAACAATGTTGGAATTTAAAAAATTGGTTGTTAGAATATTCGGATTTCAAAACTGTTGGCAATTTTCAAGGAAATGTTTCAAATATTACAAAAATGTTTTCAAACCTCCATGTTGCGTGTGTTTAAATATTATCGTGCTTCACCTCGCTACCAACAGCCAGCTATTAAAGTGGCTAGCGGGAAGACTTGACGGCGTCGGTCGCAAGTTCGATTCTTGAGGCACTTCTTTTCAACTTTTACGTGGCGGTTGGAAAAATGTTGCAAAAAAAAACAAGCTTCGCCCCTTCCTTATGGGCCGGCCCAGTCTGGCCGCAGCCAACCATCCCGGGTTCAACATGCCACGTCGACAATCCCTGTTTGGGAACGCACTCAAGGTTTAAAATAGACCGGGATTAGATAGTTCAGTGTGCTGATTTCAGGGATTTGAAGTTCAGGGTTCGATTTAGCTTTCGTCTACAAGTTCAGGGTTTGTTTTGGACTTTTTCCTGCTTGTTATGTGCGACACCGTATATCTAAAAAAGGGAAACTTTTACTGGGTCAAATTCATCGTTTGCAATGCTATGCTTGGAATTTATGTGAAATATATGATTTTACTTGTTGTTCTGAAAACCCTAAGAAACACCTTCCCTATCAATGTGAGTTTAGTGATAATGGAATCGTATCTTTGTATGCTAAGGGTGTTTATAATTACTATGATGTTCATTGAAGAATTTGTTGCTTTTAAGGGTGCTTACGAAATTGCTTCTTTGATTGAAAAGTATGATGCTACTCTTTACAAATCTGAAAATTTTGCCATACTTAAATTTTGCTATGATAATTATGCTTCTAATGCCTATGTTGAACCATGTATTGAGGACTACTCTGCTGTCCAAGAAGAGACTAATATTTTGCAGGAGACTATGGAAGAAGAAATTGATGAAACTGTGAGCTCATTGGATGAAAAAGATGATGAGGAGAGCGAAGAAAAAAAGGAGGAAGAGCGATTAGCTACCCGTGCCCACCTTCTAATAAGAGTAACTCTTCAACTCACACATTGTTTAATTTCCCTTCGTGCTTACCGAAGGATGATTGCTATGACGATTGTTATGATCCCGTTGATTCTCTTGAAATATCCCTTTTTGATGATGCCTTTATCGCGTTGGTTGCAAGGTTCTTATTTGTTTGTGTAGGTACGAGGGACTTGCGTGTGGCCTCCTACTGGATTGACACCTTGGTTCTCAAAAACTGAGGGACATACTTACTCTACTTTGCTGCATCACCCTTTCCTCTTCAAGGGAAAAACCAACGCATGCTCAAGAGGTAGCAAAAAGAGTTCCTGGCACTGTTGCTGGGGAGTCTATGCACAAGTCAAGACATACCAAGTACCCATCACAAACTCTTATCCCTCTCATTACATTATTTGCCATTTGCCTTCTCCCCCACTTCACCTTTGCCGTTTTCTTCGCCCTTCTTCTGTTCGTCTTTTCGTTTGCCTTGATGTCTTACTTGGCTCGTTTGCTCATTTGGTTGGAATAGTTGTGTATTTATTGCTAAACAGAGAACCTAAGATCTATGGATCCTCATCCGCTTGTCAATCTTTTTAAGAGATCCAATTATGATGAACCAATTCCTAGTGATTTGGGTGCACTACATTATCTTTATAAGGTTTTTCTTGAAATCCGTGAATCTGAAAATTGTGATGAAGTGCTTTATGAAGTGATTCACAATAGATCTTTGAATAAAAAGCATGATTGCAATGATGTTATTATAAAATTCAATTAATGTCAATTGTGTTAATGATATGCAAAACCCTAACCTTGGGGATGAAGGAAATATGCCCTAGAGGCAATAATAAATGTTATTATTTATTTCCTTATATCATGATAAATGTTTATTATTCATGCTAGAATTGTATTAACCGGAAACATAATACATGTGTGAATACATAAACCTACAGAGTGTCACTAGTATGCCTCTACTTGACTAGCTCGTTAATCAAAGATGGTTATGTTTCCTAACCATGAACAAGGAGTTGTTATTTGATTAATGGGATCACATCATTGGTTGAATGATCTGATTGACATGACCCATTCCATTAGCATAGCACCTGATCGTATAGTTTGTTGCTAGTGCTTTTCTTCATGACTTATACATGTTCCTATGACTATGAGATTATGCAACTCCCGTTTGCCGAGGAACACTTTGGGTGCTACCAAGCGTCACAGCGTGCTGGGTGATTATAAAGGTACATTACAGGTGTCTCCGAAGGTACATGTTGGGTTGGCATATTTCGAGATTAGGATTTGTCCTCCGATTGTCGGAGAGGTATCTCTGGCCCTCTCGGTAATGCACATCACATAAGCCTTGCAAGCATTGCAACTAAATGTGTTAGTTGTGAGATGATGTATTACGGAGCGAGAAAAGAGACTTGCCCGAACGAGATTGAACTAGGTATTGGATACCGACGATCGAATCTCGGGCAAGTAACATACCGATGACAAAGGGAACAACGTATGTTGTTATGCGGATCGACCGATAAAGATCTTCGTAGAATATGTAGGAGCCAATATGGGCATCCAGGTCCCGCTATTGGTTATTGACCGAGAGGTGTCTCGGTCATGTCTACATAGTTCTCGAACCCGTAGGGTCCATGCATCGCTAACGTTTGATGGCGGTCATAATGAGTTTATAAGTATTGATGCACGAAGGTTGTTGAGTCCCGGATGTGATCACGGATATGACGAGGAGTCTCGAAATGGTCGAGACATAAAGATTGATATATTGAAGCCTACATTTGGACATCGGAAGGTTCCGAGTGAAATCGAATTTTCGGAGTACAGGGAGGTTACGGAACCCCCAGAACTACATGGGCCCATAGTGGGCCTTGGAGGAAAGGAGAAGGGCCAGCCCTAGGTGGTCGGCCGCCCCTTCCCTAGTCCTATTAGGACTAGGAAAGGTGGGCCGCCCCCCTCTCTCTCTCTCCCCTCAGGAATCCTATTCCAACTAGGATTGGGGGAGTCCTACTCCGGAGGAGTAGGACTCCTTAGTGCGCCTCCTCCTCTTGGCCGCCACCTTCCCTTGGCTCCTTTATATACGGGGCAGGGAGCACCCCAAAACACACAAGTTGATTTCCTTAGCCGTGTGCGGTGCCCCTTCCACCATATTCCACTTGGTCATATCGTCGGAGCTTAGCGAAGCCTGCGCGGGAGAAGTCATATCGTCATGAGCTTAGGCGAAGCCCTGCGTCGGTGGAGCATCATCATCGTCACCACGCCGTCAGGTTGTGGAACTCTTCCCGACACTTTGCTGGATCGGAGTCCGGGATCGTCATCGGGCTGAGCGTGTGCAGAACTCGGAGGTGCCGTCGTTCGGTGCTTGGATCGGTCGGGTCGTGAAGACGCGTCGACTACATCAACAGCGTTGTTATAACGCTTCGCTTCGGTCTCACGAGTGCGTGGGCGGACACTCTTCCGCTTCGTTGCTATGCCATCACCATGGTCTTGCGTGATCGTAGGAAAATTTTTGAAATTACTACGTTCCCCAACAGTGGTATCGAGCCTGGTTTTATGCGTTGATGTCATATGCACGAGTAGAACACAAGTGAGTTGTGGGCGATACAAGTCATACTACCTACCAGCATGTCATACTTTGGTTCAGCGGTATTGTGAGATGAAGCGGCCGGACCGACATTACGCGACGCTTACGCGAGACTGGTTTCACCGCTGTGAGCACTCGTTGCTTAAAGGTGGTGGCGGGTGTCTGTCTCTCTCACTTTAGTTGAATCGAGTGTGGCTCGCCGGTCCTTGAGAAGGTTAAACGGAGTCTATTTGACGAAATATCGTTGTGGTTTTGATGCGTAGGTAAGAACGGTTCTTGCTCAGCCCGTAGCAGCCACGTAAAACTTGCAACAACAAAGTAGAGGGCGTCTAACTTGTTTTGCAGGGCATGTTGTGATGTGATATGGTCAAGGCGTGATGCTATATCTTATTGTATGAGATGATCATGTTTTGTAACGAGTTATCGACAATGGCAGGAGCCATATGGTTGTCGCTTTATTGTATGAAATGCAAGCGCCATGTAATTGCTTTACTTTATCACTAAGCAGTAGCGATAGTCGTAGAAGCAATAGTTGGCGAGGCGACAACGATGCTACGATGGAGATCAAGGTGTCGCTACCGGTGGCGATGGTGATCATGGCGGTGCTTGGAGATGGAATCACAAGCACAAGATGATGATGGCCATATCATATCACTTATATTGATTGCATGTGATGTTAATCCTTTATGCATCTTATTTTGCTTTGATTGACGGTAGCATTATAAGATGATCCTTACTAAATTATCAAGAAGTGTTCTCCCGAGTATGCACCGTTGCGAAAGTTCTTCGTCTTTGAGACACCACGTGATGATCGGGTGTGATAGGTTCTACGTTCAAATACAACGGGTGCAAAACAGTTGCACACGCGAATACTCAGGTTATACTTGACGAGCTATGCATATAAGATATGACCTCGGAACACGGAGACCGAAAGGTCGGCGTGAATCATATAGTAGATATGATCAACATATTGATGTTCACCATTGAAACTACTCCATCACACGTGATGATCGGTCATGGTGTAGTTGATATGGATCACGCAATCACTTAGAGAATTGGAGGATATTTTTCTAAGTGGGAGTTCTTAAGTAATATGATTAATTGAACTTAAATTTATCATGAACTTAGTACCGATAGTATCTTGCTTGTCTATGATGTGTAGATAGATGGCTCGTCTTTGTTGTTCCGTTAAATTTTAATGCGTTCCTTGAGAAAGCAAAGTTGAAAGATGATGGCAGCAATTACGGACTGGGTCCGTATTTGAGGATTATCCTTATTGCTGCACGGAAGAATTACGTCCCTGGAAGCACCGTTAGGTGCCAGGCCTGGTGCAAGGGCTGCGCCGAAGTTGTGAACGTCTGGCAAAGCAAAGCTGATGACTACTCTATAGTTCAGTGTGCCATGCTTTACGGCTTAGAACCGGGACTTCAACGTCGTTTTGAACACCATGGAGCATATGAGATGTTCCAGGAGTTGAAGTTAATATTCAGCGAATGCCCGGATTGAGAGATATGAAGTCTCCAATAAGTTCTATAGCTGTAAGATGGAGGAGAATGGTTCTGTCGGTGAGCATATACTCGAGAATGTCGGATATAACAATCACTTGATTCAAGCTGGGAGTTAATCTTCCGGATGATTGCGTCATTGATGAATTCTCCAATCACGCCACCAAGCTACAAGAGCTTCGTGATGAACTATAATATGCAAGGGATGACCAAAACTATGCCCGAGCTCTTGGCGATCTTTGAAAGTCATGGAGGTAGAAATCAAAAGGAGCATCAAGTGTTGATGGTTAACAAAACCACTAGTTTCAAGAAAAGGGCAAAGGAAAGAAAAGGAAACTTCAAAAAGAGCGGCAAGCAAGTTGTTGATCAAGAGAAGAAACCCAAGTCTGGTCCTAAGCTGAAACCGAGTGCTTCTATTGCAAGCAGGCTGGTCCTTTGAGCGGAACTGCCCCAAGTATTTGGCGGATAAGAAGGATGGCAAGGTTAACAAAGGTATATGTGATATACTTGTTATTGATGTGTACCTTACTAATACTCGCATAGCACTGGTATTTGATACTGGTTACATTGCTAATATTTGCAACTCAAGCAGGGCTACGGATTAGCGAAGATTGGCTAAGGACGAGGTGACGATCTTGGCGTGGGAAATGGTTCCAAAGTCGATGTGATCGCGATCGGCACGCTACCTCTACATCTACCTTGGGATTAGTATTAGACCTAAATAATTGTTATTTAGTACCATCGTTGAGCATGAACATTATATCTGGATCTTGTTTGATGCGAGGCGGTTATTCATTTAAATCAGAGAATAATGGTTGTTCTATTTATATGAATAATATCTTTTATGGTCATGCACCATTGAAGAATGGTTTGTTTTACTTAATCTTGATAGTAGTGATACACATATTCATAATGTTGAAACCAAAAGATGCAGAGTTGATAATGATGGTGCAACTTATTTGTGGCACTTGCCGTTTAGGTCATATCGTGTAAAACGCATGAAGAAACTCCATGCCGATGGACTTTTGGAGTCACTTGATTATGAATCACTTGGCACTTACGAACCGTGCCTTATGGGCAAGATGACTAAAACACCGTTCTCCGGAACTATGGAGAGAGCAACAGATTTATTGGAAATCATACATCTTGATGTATGTGGTCCAATGAATGTTGAGGCTAAATGGCGGATATCGTTATTTTCTCACCTTCACAGATGATTTGAGCAGATATGGGTATATCTACTTAATGAAACACAAGTCTGAAACATTTGAAAAGTTCAAAGAATTTCAGAGTGAAGTGGAAAATCATCGTAACAAGAAAATAAAGTTTCTACGATCTGATCGTGGAGGAGAATATTTGAGTTCGAGTTTGGCCTACATTTGAAACAATGCGGAATAGTTTCGCAACTTACGCCACCGGAACACCACAGCGTAATGGTGTGTCCGAACGTCGAATCGTACTTTATTAGATATGGTGCGATCTATGATGTCTCTTACTGATTTACCGCTATCATTTTGGGGTTATGCTTTAGAGACGGCTACATTCACTTTAAATAGGGCACCATCTAAATCCGTTGAGACGACGCCTTATGAACTGTGGTTTGGCAAGAAACCAAAGTTGTCGTTTTGAAAGTTTGGGGCTGCGATGCTTATGTGAAAAAGCTTCAACCTGATAAGCTCGAACCCAAATCGGAGAATGTGTCTTCATAGGATACCCAAAGGAGACAGTTGGGTACACCTTCTATCACAGATCCGAAGGCAAGATTTTTGTTGCTAAATTGGAAACTTTTTGGAGAAAGAGTTTCTCACGAAAGAAGTGAGTGGGAGGAAAGTAGAACTTGATGAGATAATCTGTATCTACTCCCTTATTGAGAAGTAGTACATCACGAGAAAACAGTTTCGTGACACCTACACCAAATAGGGAGGAAGCTAATGATGATGATCATGAAACTTCAGATCAAGTTTCTCTGAAATCGTAGATCAACAGAACAAGATCCGCACTGAGTGGTACGGTAATCCTGTTTTGGAAGTCATATTCTTGGAACATGATGAACCTACGAACTATGAAGAAGCGATGGTGAGCCCAGATTCCACAAAATGGCTTGAGGCCATGAAATCTGAGATGGGATCCATGTATGAGAACAAAGTGTGGACTTTGGTTGACTTGCCCGATGATCGGCAAGCAATTGAGAATAAATGGATCTTCAAGAAGAAGACCGACGCTGATGGTAATGTTATGTCTATAAAGCTCGACTTGTTGCAAAAGGTTTTCGACAAGTTCAAGGGATTGACTACGATGAGACCTTCTCACCCGAAGCGATGCTTAAGTCAGTCCGAATCATGTTAGCAATTGCCGCATTTTATGATTATGAAATTTGGCAAATGGATGTTAAAACTGCATTCTGAATGGATTTACGGAAGAAGAGTTGTATATGATGCAACCAGAAGGTTTTGTCGATCCAAAGGGAGCTAACAAAGTGTGCAAGCTCCAGCGATCCATTTATGGACTGGTGCAAGCCTCTCGGAGTTGGAATAAGCGTTTTGATAGTGTGATCAAAGCATTTGGTTTTATCTGAGACTTTTGGAGAAGCCTGTATTTACAAGAAAGTGAGTGGGAGCTCAGTAGCATTTTCGATATTATATGTGGATGACATATTATTGATCGGAAATGATATAGAATTTCTGGATAGCATAAAGGGATACTTGAATAAGAGTTTTCGATGAAAGACCTCGGTGAAGCTGCTTACATATTGGGCATTAAGATCTATAGAGATAGATCAAGACGCTTAATAGGACTTTCACAAAGCACATACCTTGATAAAGTTTTGAAAAGGTTCAAAATGGATCAGGCAAAGAAAGGGTTCTTGCGGTATTACAAGGTGTGAAGTTGAGTAAGACTCAATGCCCGACCACCGCAGAAGATAGAGAGAAAATGAAAGATGTTCCTATGCTTCAGCCATAGGCTCTATCATGTATGCAATGCTGTGTACCAGACCTGATGTGTGCCTTTGCTGTAAGTTTAGCAGAGCGGTACCAAAGTAATCCAGAGTGGATCATGGACAGCGGTCAAGAACATCCTTAAGTACTTGAGAAGAACTAAGGATATGTTTCTCATTTATGGCGGTGACAAAGAGCTCATAAATGGCAGTTACGTCGATGCAAGCTTTGACACTGATCCGGACGATTCTAAATCGCAAACCGGATACGTATTTACATTAAACGGTGGAGCTGTCGGTTGGTGCAGTTCCAAACAAAGCGTCGTTATGGATCTACATGTGAAGCTGAGTACATAGCTGCTTCGAAGCAGCTAATGAAGGAGTGCGGATGAAGGAGTTCATATCCGATCTAGGTGTTGTACCTAGTGTATCGGGTCCAATGAAAATCTTTTGTGATAATCTGGTGCAATTGCCTTGGCAAAGGAATCCAGATTTCACAAGAGAACCAAGCACATCAAAAGACGCTTCAACTCCATCCGGATTTGGTCGGTGGGAGACATAGAGATATGCAAGATACATACGGATCTGAATGTTGCGACCGTTGACTAAGCCTCTTCCACGAGCAAAACATGATCAGCACCAAGACTCCATGGGTGTTAGAATCATTCTTGTGTAATCTAGATTATTGACTCTAGTGCAAGTGGGAGGCTCAAGGAAATATGCCCTAGAGGCAATAATAAATGTTATTATTTATTTCCTTATATCATGATAAATGTTTATTATTCATGCTAGAATTGTATTAACCGGAAACATAATACATGTGTGAATACATAAACCTACAGAGTGTCACTAGTATGCCTCTACTTGACTAGCTCGTTAATCAAAGATGGTTATGTTTCCTAACCATGAACAAGGAGTTGTTATTTGATTAATGGGATCACATCATTGGTTGAATGATCGATTGACATGACCCATTCCATTAGCATAGCTTTTGATCGTATAGTTTGTTGCTAGTGCTTTTCTTCATGACTTATACATGTTCCTATGACTATGAGATTATGCAACTCCCGTTTGCCCGAGGAACACTTTGGGTGCTACCAAGCGTCACAACGTGAATCGGGTGATTATAAAGGTACATTACAGGTGTCTCCGAAGGTACATGTTGGGTTGGCATATTTGAGATTAGGATTTGTCACTCCGATTGTCGGAGAGGTATCTCTGGCCCTCTCGGTAATGCACATCACATAAGCCTTGCAAGCATTGCAACTAAATGTGTTAGTTGTGAGATGATGTATTACGGAACGAGAAAAGAGACTTGCCGATGCGAGATTGAACTAGGTATTGGATACCGACGATCGAATCTCGGGCAAGTAACATACCGATGACAAAGGAACAACGTATGTTGTTATGCGGATCGACCGATAAAGATCTTCGTAGAATATGTAGGAGCCAATATGGGCATCCAGGTCCCGCTATTGGTTATTGACCGAGAGGTGTCTCGGTCATGTCTACATAGTTCTCGAACCCGTAGGGTCCGCACGCTTAACGCTTCGATGGCGGTCATAATGAGTTTATAAGTATTGATGCACCGAAGGTTGTTCGGAGTCCCGGATGTGATCACGGATATGACGAGGAGTCTCGAAATGGTCGAGACATAAAGATTGATATATTGGAAGCCTACATTTGGACATCGGAAAGGTTCCGAGTGAAATCGGGAATTTACCGGAGTACCGGGAGGTTACCGGAACCCCCCGGGAACTACATGGGCCCATAGTGGGCCTTGGAGGAAAGGAGAAGGGCCAGCCCTAGGTGGCCGCGCGCCCCCCCCCTTCCCCTAGTCCTATTAGGACTAGGAAGGTGGGCCGCCCCCCTCTCTCTCTCTCCCCTCAGGAATCCTATTCCAACTAGGATTGGGGGGGGAGTCCTACTCCCGGAGGGAGTAGGACTCCCTTGGTGCGCCTCCTCCTCTTGGCCGGCCACCTCCCCCTTGGCTCCTTTATATACGGGGGCAGGGAGCACCCCAAAACACACAAGTTGATTTCCTTAGCCGTGTGCGGTGCCCCCTTCCACCATATTCCACTTGGTCATATCGTCATGAGCTTAGCGAAGCCCTCGCGGGAGAAGTCATATCGTCATGAGCTTAGGCGAAGCCCTGCGTCGGTGGAGCATCATCATCGCCACCACGCCGTCGTCTTGACGGAACTCTTCCCGACACTTTGCTGGATCGAGTCCGGGGATCGTCATCGGGCTGAACGTGCGAGAACTCGGAGGTGCCGACGTTCGGTGCTTGGATCGGTCGGGTCGTGAAGACGTACGACTACATCAACCGCGTTGTTATAACGCTTCCGCTTTCGGTCTACGAGGGTACGTGGACGGACACTCTTCCCGCTCGTTGCTATGCCATCACCATGGTCTTGCGTGATCGTAGGAAAATTTTTGAAATTACTACGTTCCCCAACAGGGGATGCTAAGTTTGCTATGTCTACTACTTGCTGCAATGATCATGATTGGGGTGATTCTTCTTATGATCTTGAAAATTTATTTAAGCCCCATGATGAATATGAGATTGATAATAATGTTTGCAATAGTATTGAAAGTGGGTTTTGAATAATGTCAACTTTAGATCCCACATATTTGGATTTTGATCCATCTTATGAAGTTTTTGATGAAAGTGGGTTTGCAGAGGTCATGACTTTATTTTATGCTATTCCCACTATTTTGGAAGAGTGTCAACTTTGCATGCATGTGGATCATCTAGAGAATATGTATGCGATAGCGATATTGTTGAATTTGAATATGATCTTACATGTAATTATTATGAGACAGGAAAATATGGTTGTAGAAGTTTTCATGTTACTAAATTACCTCTCTTCATGTTGAGATTGCTATCGTCACTTTCTTCTTCCTTGCATATGCTAGTTTTTTCTTGCCTTGCAAATTTGTTTGCTTATAATATGCCTATGCATAGGAAGTTTGTTAGACTTAGATGTGTTTGTCACGTGTTTTATGGTGCTATCTTTGCGCTTCAATTCTTGTCTTTCATGTGAGCATCATTAAAATTGACTATGCCTAGCTAAAAGGCTTTAAAGAAAAGCGCTTCTTGGAAGACAACCCAATATTTTTACTTTCTGTTATTCAATAAATAATCCATCTATGTTCTGTTTAGATGTGGTTTTGTGTTTGAATTAGTGTTTGTGCCAAGCAGAACCTTTGGGGGTGAAGCCTTTTTGATCTTGCTATAAAAACAGAAACTTTAGCGCTCACGAGATTAGCTACAACTTTTTACTGGAGAGTGATATTGTAACATCCCAAACTTTTAATTTGGAATGTTATGCATTAGATCATCATTGCATATCATATTTTTATTGCATTTTTTTTGATCCTGCAATCCTACGCAACTCAAGGACCCACGGAGAGAGTTGGGGATTTCGTTATTTTCTTATTTGAGTTTTTCTCGAATTATGAAAAGAGAATCTTTTGGTTTTAATTATATTTCTCTGAAATATTTCTCTTATAAAAAATAAAAGAGAGAGGATAAAATGACTTCCTCAAAATAAAGAAATATCAGAGATTTAATATTAAAATCAAATAAGATTTTTATTCAGAGTTTTATCGCTATTTTATTTGAATTAGGAAAAATATGCATTTTTCAAAATTGCATTTTAGGACCAAATAAATGTTCATCTTGTCCGGCTTATTTCTAGAGGACGGGGAAAATTTATTTCGTGATTTTTGGAGTCCGTTTAGTATTTATTTTCTTTCTTTTTATGCACGACCGAATTATTTAAAAAAAGTCAACTGACTTAGGGCCGTATTCGGCCATGACTCTCTCGGGCCGGCCTTTAAAGCCCGAGACCCCGAGCCCCAAGCCGCCGCCAGCCCACCCGAAACCCTAGCAGCCGCCATCCGATCCGTCGCCGTCGCCGCCTCGCCTCGCGCCGCCGCGCGTCGCTCAGCGTCGCCGCCTCACCTCGCGCACGCGCCGACCGCTACACCGCCCGCCCGCCGACCTGGATCCCACCACCACCACCGGACCCCGCCGGACCCGAGGTAGCCGCCTCGATTTTTCATGAGAAAAACCATTTGGTTTTTTTTTCGAAACCCTAGATCCGTTTTTTTATTAGATTTCGGTTCGGTTTTTTTTCGGTTTAGTTATTTAGCGGACGTTCATCCGTACGTTCGTTTTTACGAACGGTTTTCACCGTTTAGCCGCAGACAGCGAACGTTCGTAAGTTAGCATGTTCATCAGTTTTTCTTTTTCCTGAATTTTCCGCGATTATTTTTGATCGCGATTTCTGATCCGATTTTCGTTCTAGTATAACTTTTCTTTCGTTTATCGGAATTAGGAGATTCAAGCGCCTAGAGTTTCGCCTTGAAACCCTCTTTCCGTTTAACCAACTTAAACAAGTTTTTGCTACTGTAAAATTTGACTTTAGTCCAGATTAATAAACGAAGCTTGTTTCTTTCGCCGTTCGAGTTTTGTTGCTTCGTTTGATTTGATTCTTTTTGCAAACCGGAGTTCTTAAGTTGAACTTTCTGGTTAGATCTCTTATTTGAGTTTTACCTGTGCCCTTGCTTGATTTCTTATTGTATGCTTGTTTGTTTGCGATAGAGTACCCGGAGTGCAAAGCGTGCTACTACGAGTCTCTAGGTTTCGCGGATCATCAGCAAGGCAAGTAACACTTTGATCATACCTCTTACTACCCAGTTTTATTACATTAGATAAATCCTCAAACAATTGCATGGTTAGGATCTGAATTAAATTGTGGGATTGGGAAGTAGATGAGGTAGTACCTATTCACCTGTTTATTATCAAACCCTGGGAGTTACTTCTACGTTATGCTTATATTGCCATGCTATGCTCGTAGACGTGGTTTGGGTTTGAGTGTATTCCATGACATATGTGAGATTGTTAATTAATGGTTCAACTTAAGGTGGAAACTTTAATACACATCTGGGTGGATCGAGGCACCTGTGTATTCCAGTGATTGCCTGTATTTTTGGAAATCCTGGGGTACCGTGTGATTCTCCTATGGACCGCCACCCAGGCTCAAAGGGATCATAAGATTATTCATACTGGAAACTTTCGTGTGAAGCCACAAGCTATTATGGGCTCTAGCATAGTTGATTAAGTTGTGTGAACTCTTACAGTGGTAGACTAGCAGATGTAGGGGAAGTAGGTGTACCGGTCTACCCATTGTAAGGTGCTAACGCTTCTGAAAGACTGTGTCTTGGTCATCCGTTTCTCAAACACCATGTAGTGCGAGAAATCCAACGGAGGAGATCGAGTCTTGTGGGGAAAAGTGCATAAACCTCTGCAGAGTGTACAAACTAATCATGGTTAGCCGTGTCCCTGGTTATGGACGTTTTGAGTATCTGGTTCTTGGATTATCATGTGGATCTCATCACTACTTAATTTAATTTGATGGGTTATTGTTAATAACTTTTAATTGGGATTGAGAGGGGGTTTACCTTCTCAATGTTTATCAACCACCATGATAGTTAAATAAAACATATTCCTTTGCAGTAGGGAAAATTGGCTTTTCGCAAAACATATTAACCATACAGCCTCCACCGGCCAAATATGCATGTAGTGATAACATTACTCTGTTCATTATCTTTTGGTGTTACCTTGCCAGCATATTCCATGTGCTGACCCGTTTTCGGGCTGCAACGTATCATGTTGCAGACTTTTCAGACGACGAGTAAGGAGCCTTAGGTCGTGGTCTTTCACTCAATGATGTTGTTGGAGTTGATGGACTCACTTTATATTCCAAGCCTTCTGATGTTATCGTATTAGATGGCCTTAAGCCATATTTATTGTAATAAGTTCTCTTTTGAGACATTCGATGTAATAAGTGTGTGATTGCTACTCTGTTATAAATCCTTCAAGTACTGTGTGTGTCAGCATTACCGATCCAGGGATGGCACTTATACATAGAGATCAGACTGTTTGAGGTCTGGTCGCCACAAAGATGGTATCAGAGCACACGCTGACTGTAGGACACGACCACTAAGCTAAAGCCCTAGATCACTACTCTCTTCTCATTTCTGACTGCTCTCCATTTTCTACTCTTTAGGATGGCGGATGCAAGGATAAAGTTCATGCAACCGGATGAAGACACCCCTGTTGGATGCCACTTGAAGGAAGTTACTAGGTACCTGAACATTGGAATACCAAGCTTCACCGGGACCTACAGTGCCACTTTATCAGAAGAGGAGCGCTGGATGATTCAAGTTCAAGTTCCAGGAAGGACGTTCACGCCAGTCACTGAGCCCATAGAGTTTTCTTTCGATGCACCCACCTGGAGTCTAGGAAAGAGTATGGCAGCTCACATCACCATGGGACGCATTGGAGAAGTCTACCACAATGATCTCAGGGACACTATCTACCAGATTTGTGGGCACTGAGATGAGCAATGGGAGATGATCAGCACCAGGAAGGATAGATCGATTGCCTCTTTCATCCAGGAGTTAAACTAGCACATTCAACGCCAGGAGAACCAGATGTGCGCAGGCATGATGGATTTAAAGAAGGCAATGACAAGGATCATGGAACTGGAGGAAGAACTCAAGGCTACACGCGAAGATTATGAGGAGGAAATCATCTTACTAGTGGAGAAGAATGACGACCTAACCAGGAAGCTAGGAGTTTCCATGGGAGACCCTGCGCCAGGAGGAGAAGATGACAGTTCTACTTGCCCGGAGAACTACATCATCATCGACGACATCGACTCGGACCCTGACGATAGTGATGAAGATTATGTTGATGAAGCTGGAGCAGATATCATGGAGTCTTCGACCGATCAATTTTTCTAGTAGACCACCAAATCAGTAGTAGTATTCCACCCTGTATATAGCATAGTCCAAGCACTTTTGTAACGATAGTTCTAGACCGATTGTATGCTTTGTTTGATTGATTGAGTGATATGTTTGTGTTTGTCTCATGTGCATATGGGTAGTGTTTTCCCTCTAGACCTCATTCTATTCTGTCATCTCATCTTTTCTAAACCCAGCAGATGCCTCCGAGACGTGACAATGGATTTGCTTTCCCACCAGAGCTCACTCAGTTAATCCAGCAGCAGAATGCATTGATGCAGATACTAGTCTGGAATTAGAACCAGGGGAACAACTACAACAACAACCCACCACCACCCCCAACTGTTGACCACTTAGCCCATTTTCTTAGGCTGAATCCGCCGGTGTTTTCCAGTAGCACCGAGCCGATTGTTGCAGATGATTGACTCCGCAAGATTGAGAGGGAGTTGACTACTGCAGGATGCACAGATGCGGAGAGAGTGCGTTTTGCCACACATCAGCTTGATGGACCCGCAGCATCTTGGTGGGAGAATTTCATAGTCACTTACCCTATTGACACTGTGACATGGGACCAGTTCAGCAGGCTTTTCGCACTGCCCATGTTTCAGCAGGAGCTATGGCCATGAAGAAGCATGAGTTTCGCAACTTACGCCAAGGAGGGCGCACTGTTGGCCAATATGTGGGTGAGTTTAGTAAGTTAGCACGTTATGCCCCAGATGACGTTGCCACAGATGTTGCTAAGAAGGAGAAGTTTCTGGAAGGACTGAATGATGAGCTGAGCATGCAGTTGATGGTGGAAAATTTCAATAACTACCAGGAGTTGGTAGATAGAGCTCTCATGCTTGAAGGGAAGCAGCAGCAGATTGACAACCGCAAGACGAAGTATGGACAGGGGAAGTATAATTCTGGAGCCCAGCAGAGACCCCGTTACACCCCAAACTCGGGAGGACTTGTTCATAACCATGGAGGCCACACTCATAATGGAGGAAGTTCGCACAACCATAGTGGCCCCAAGAATGGTAATGGTAATGGAGGAAGTAGCGGACAGACCCGTTCCAACCCGGCAACACCCGCTAAGAAGGATCTAAGCCACGTTACTTGCTACAAGTGCCAGAAGACCGGACATTACGCCAATCAATGTCCTGAAGCTAAGAATGGAATCGGCAATGGAAGCTCTGGGAAGAAGCCCAACCCTTTCAACAGGGGACAAGTGAACCACGTTAACATGGATGAGGTTGAAGCTCAGCCAGATGCAGTAATAGGTAAGTTTTTGGTTAAGTCATTTACTGCAGTCGTACTTTTCGATACTGGTGCATCGCATTCATACATATCTAGGGGATTTGTGGATAAGTATAAGTTGCCCACTAGAGTTCTTAACACACACATGCTAGTAACCTCACCCGGAGCAGAGTATATGGCAAGCCATGGATGTTTTCAGATGCCATTAGCCATCGGTAGGCATGTTTTCCCTTCCGATCTGATAATATTGGAGTCGCAAGGTTTGGATGTGATTCTGGGTATGGATTGGCTGTCGATGTATGAAGGAAACATCGATTGCGCTAGTAAGACGATTTTACTCACCACCCCAGAGGGAAGAAGGATCAAGTATGTATCCCGGCATGTGCCGAACAGGACTCAAGTAAATTCCTTATCAGGAGTTGTACAGGAGGAAGTACCGGTGATAAAGGATTTTCCGGATGTATTTCCAGAAGAGTTGCCAGACATGCCACCGGATAGAGACATTGAGTTTTTGATTGAGCTTTTGCCAGGCACAGGGCCAATATCTAAGCGACCATACAGAATGCCCGCAAAGGATTTGGAGGAGATTAAGAAGCAGATTAAGGAGTTACTGGATAAGGGATATATTCGCCCAAGTTCGTCACCTTGGGGATCACCAGTACTTCTAGTGGAGAAGAAGGATGGATCGTTAAGGATGGTTGTTGATTATCGAGGACTGAATGAAGTGACGATCAAGAATAAGTACCCACTGCCGATGATCAATGATTTGTTTGACCAGTTGCAAGGAGCTAAAGTGTTTTCCAAGATCGATTTGCGATCCGGGTACCACCAGTTGAAGATTCGAGAGCAGGACATACCTAAGACAGCTTTTACCACAAGGTATGGGTTGTATGAGTATACCATTATGTCATTTGGTCTGACTAACGCACCTGCCTATTTTATGAACATGATGAACAAAGTGTTTATGGAGTTTTTGGATAAGTTCGTCGTGGTGTTCATTGATGATATTCTGGTTTACTCGAAGAATGAAGAAGAACATAAAGAACATTTGCGTTTGGTACTTGGTAAGCTCAGGGAACACCAGTTATACGCCAAGTTCAGCAAGTGTGAGTTTTGGCTGAAGGAAGTTGGATTTCTTGGACATGTTATATCCGGAGAAGGAATAGCAGTAGACCCCACCAAGCTTGTCACTGTGACAAACTGGGAATCACCCACGACAGTTGGAGAGATCCGGAGTTTTCTTGGACTCGCAGGATAATACCGGAGGTTCATTGAGAATTCTCAAACATTGCAAAACCTATGACGGAGTTGTTGAAGAAGGACACCAAATTCAATTGGACTGAGGAATGTGAGGCCAGTTTTCAGGAGTTGAAGAGACAGTTGGTTACATCACCAGTGTTGATTCTGCCAGATCAACGCAAGGATTATGAAGTGTATTGCGACACTTCTCGTCGAGGACTTGGAGCCGTACTTATGCAGGAGGGAAGAGTTGTTTCATATGCCTCACGACAGCTTAAACCCCATGAGTTAAACTATGCTACGCATGATTTGGAGTTAGCAGCCGTAGTGCATGCGTTGAAGACATGGAGACATTTTCTCATCAGAAACCATTGTGAGGTATACACGGATCACAAGAGTTTGAAGTATATCTTCACGCAGAAGGAGTTAAATCTTAGGCAGAGGAGATGGTTAGAACTCATTAAGGATTATGATATGAGATTGCAATATCATCCAGGAAAGGCTAACGTAGTAGCCGATGCGTTGAGCCGCAAGAGTCATGTAAATACTCTCATGACCGAAGAATTACCCAAGGAGTTAGCAGAAGACCTTCGCGAGCTATGTTTGGAGATAGTTCCGAGAGGCTATGTAGCAGCATTGGAAATTCAGTCTACCTTGATGGATAAGATCAGAGAAGCTCAGAAGAGGGACAAGGATATTGACGAGATAAAGGAAAGGATGAGTAAAGGAAAGGCCAAAGGATTTCGTGAGGATGAGCACGATACCTTATGGTTTGAGGGCCGCGTATATGTGCCCAATGATCAGGAGATCAGAAAGTTGATTCTGCAAGAGGCCCATGTTTCGCCATATTCGATTCACCTAGGAAATACCAAGATGTATCTGGATTTGAAGGACAGTTTCTGGTGGACCGGTATGAAGAAGGATATTGCGGAGTATGTAGCAGTTTGTGATGTATGTCACGGAGTAAAGGCAGAACATCAGAAGCCAGCAGGATTGCTACAGCCATTGCCTATACCCGAATGGAAGTGGGATAAACTACGCATGGATTTTATCACGGGATTTCCCAGGACCTGTTCAAGCTATGACTCGATATGGGTTGTAGTCGATCGTTTGACGAAAGTAGCTCATTTCATCCCAGTGAAGACCACTTACACCAGTGCTAAGTTGGCAAAGATATAGATGACCAGGATTGTATGTCTGCATGGAATTCCGAGGACCATTGTATCAGATAGAGGAACCCAGTTTACTTCAAAATTTTGGAATCAGTTGCATGAAACTTTGGGAACCAGGCTAGAGTTCAGTACAACATTTCACCCGCAGACAGATGGACAGACTGAGAGAGTAAATCAAATTCTAGAGGACATGTTGAGAGCTTTTGCACTAGACTATGGATCTAGTTGGGACGAAAATTTGCCATATGCAGAGTTCTCTTATAACAACAGTTATCAAGCCAGTTTGAAGATGGCCCCTTTCGAAGCACTGTATGGAAGGAGGTGCAGAACACCGTTGTTGTGGGACGAAGTTGGAGACTGACAATTATTTGGACCAGATCTGATTAAAGAGTCTGAAGAGAAGGTTAAGCTGATTCGTGATAGGCACAAGGTAGCCCAATCCAGGCAAAAGAGTTATGCGGATTCTAAACGCAAGGAGACAGTTTACGAAGTTGGAGACAGAGTGTATCTCCGTGTATCCCCACTTCGAGGAGTGAAGCGCTTTGGAGTTAAGGGAAAGTTAGCGCCACGTTTTGTGGGACCATACAGAGTTTTGGAACGTATGGGAGAAGTTGCTTACAAATTGGAATTACCTGAAGGATTGTCCGGAGTTCACGATGTGTTCCACGTTTCTCAATTAAAGAAGTGCCACGCGGAGATGGCTGATATTCCTCTGAGAGATACAGTGCCGCTTGAAGCGATACGGTTGGATAGTGATTTGACATATGAGGACAAACCAGTCAAGATACTCGAGTTTGCCAGCCGAGTTACACGCAACAAGGTTATCAAGTTTTGCAAGGTTCAGTGGAGTCACCATACCGAGTATGAAGCCACTTGGGAATGAGAGGAAGACTTACGGAAGGATCACTCTCACCTATTTTCTAGCTAACACGAATCTCGAGGGCGAGATTCACCTTAAGGGGGGTAGGTTTGTAACATCCCAAATTTTCAATTTGGAATGTTATGCATTAGATCACCATTGCATATCATATTTTATTGCATTTTGGTTGATCCTAGAAATCCTACGCAACTCAAGGACACACGGAGAGAGTTGGGGATTTCGTTATTTTCTTATTTGAGTTTTTCTCGAATTATGAAAAGAGGATCTTTTAGTTTTAATTATATTTCTCTGAAAATAATTCTTTTATTAAAAATAAAAGAGAGAGGATAAAATGACTTCCTCAAAATAAACAAATATCAGAGATTTAATATTAAAATCAAATAAGATTTTAATTCAGAGTTTTATCGCTATTTTATGTGAATTAGGAAAAATATGTGTTTTCGAAATTTGCATTTTAGGCCCAAATAAATGTTCATCTTGTCCGGCTTATTTTTAGAGGACGGGGAAAATTTATTTCGGGATTTCTGGAGTCCGTTTAGTATTTCTTTTCTTTCTTTTTCTGCACGTCCGAATTATTTTAAAAAAAAGTCAACCGACTTAGGGCCATATTCGGCAAGTACTCTCTCGGGCTGGCCTTTAAAGCCCGAGACCCCGAGCCCCGAGCCGCCACCAGCCCACCCGAAACCCAAGCCGCCGCCGCCTGCTTCTCAAGCCGCCCTTTGCCAATGCCGCCGCCCGCCTTCTGCGCGCCCGCCCGCCGCCAAGACTTGCCCCGCCGCCTTGAAGACCGCCGCCCGCCACGGACCTCACGGACCGAGGTAGCCGCCTCGGTTTTTCGTGAGAAAAAAAACCGTTTTTTTTTGAAACCCTAGATCCTTTTTATTAGATCCGGTTCGGTTTTTGTCGGTGTACTAGAGTAGGGTACCCTAGTATCCCGAACTTCGTGCAGGCGATTCTGACACCAGCGGCAAGGCTTGCCAGGTGACCGCCAAGGTCCTCCGTGGTTCCTTTGGAGCCATTCAAGAACAAAGTATTTAAGCCAAGGAGACAAGGCCCCGGCAAGAGGAGCTTGCCGGGAAGGCCAGCCAAGGCACCTAGGAGACAAGGCCCCGGCAAGAGGAGCTTGTCGGGAAGGCCCGGTGAGCGACAAGCTTCCGGACGCGACAAGGCAACAACCGCGGCAAGGCGCTTGCCATGCAGACTACCACTCTTTTCCTCCGCTCCAAAGACATCCACCAGCGTGTCGCCATGGGACCTTTCTGTGCACGCGTGGCAAGAGGGCTGTCTTGACCCGCGGAGCGTGGTGGTAAGCGGCGCCGACAAGATTGCCATCGTGGTAAGCGGTGGCGCCCGACGGTCCCTGTTTGCCTTTGTTTAGGCGGCGTGAGCGGGCATTTAATGCCTTTGTCCCCTGCCGTCAGGGTTAGGTATGATACACTGTACAAGTAGTTGTACCAACCGCATTCCTTTTTCTATTTTTGCCCTTGTCTATGTTGCCACCTGTCGGAGACCCCTTTAGCATATAAAAGGAGGCCCATGCGTAGCGTGGGGGGGGTTGGAAAGGCTCAAAGCCAGAAAACATTTAGCTCTCTCAAGCAATAACTCAAGACACCCATACATGCAGCAGTAGGAGTGTTATCTCTCCGGAGAGCTCCGAAGCTGGGTAAACTGCTCGTGTGCATCGCCTCGATTTTCTCTTCGTGCGACCTCCGCCCCCCGCCAAACCAAAAGTGGCTCGGTCCGCCGGTCCCATAGGTGTTCGTGGGTCAGATCAGCCTCCTCGACATCTTTGGCGCGCCAGGTAGGGGGCGTCGAGGTTGTGTGAACCTGATCCGGCGTTCACACGAGCTAGATCTTCATCTTCTTCATCGACATGCCACCGAAGAAGAAGGCTTCGGCGGCAGCTGATCCGTCCGTGTCGATCCCACCGCCACCGGAGCAAACGGGTGGTGGGGTAGACGCCGGCGGAAGAACGGACGTCGACGAGGGAGCCCACGGTGCTGCCAGGTCCAAGGACAAGGCTGCGCAGACCTCGGCGTCCAGACATTCACCGCGCCCATCTCAGGAGGCGCGGGACCGACAGCGTCATGGTATTCACAGTGCCATATGCTCGTTGGGCCAAGATCGAGCTGGTGGATCTCAGGATGCTCAAGACCAGCATGCACGCCAACATCTTTGGCGCGGCGAGGCACGATCGCTGGGCGAGATCTGCTCCTTCTAACATAGTTAGAAGTCCGAGCATATCCGCTCCTCGCGCCATTCGCCATCGCCGCCCGCCACTCCAGCGAAGCTTTGGCGCGAGCTCGGCTGCTCTGGATTACCCTCAACGTCAGACAAGATCGATGAATGGAGGGCCACCATTCAGAGTCTCATCGGCTTCGCCAACGGCGACACTCCGCGGCAGCCGAGTACAACGCTGCCGCGACAAGATTGCCAGGCACGAGCCGATGGCGACGAAACCCGTGGGGGTGCAACCACCATGCACTCTCCACCCCGAAGGCCAAGATCGCCGACTCGCCGGATCAACCTCGACAGGGATTCCACCGCATCGTCAGATCCACGAGTTCGTTGCGATCAGCGCCAAGTTCTTCACGAACGACAGCAAGAAGACGCTCGAACTCGCATCGAGCACCGAAGAGAAGCGCGGCGTCAATCAGACCAGCGCGCTGGGCCCTCTGTCGACATGCATGCGCCAGGGAGGCGACTTGCCGTACGCGGTAGGCTGCCCTGCGTTCACGCGTGAGCTGCGGCAAGTCCAGTGGTCCAGCACAAAGAATTTCAAGCCAGATGTACCAGAGAAGTACGATGGCAAGTTGCATCCGTCGGAGTTCCTCAGCATCTACACCATCGCGGTGCAAGCTGCCGGGGGGCGTGACGACAAGATCCTGGCCAACTACTTCCTGCTGGTGCTCAAGCCCAATGTCAGATCCTGGCTCATGCACTTGCCAGACAACTCCATATCCTCCTGGGCTGACCTATGCCATCAGTTTGTCGGCGCCTTTACAGGCGGTCACAAGCCGCATGGCCAAGAGAGCGACCTTCATCTGCTCGCCCAGAAGGAAGGAGAGCCCCTGCGCAAGTACATTCAGAGATTCAGCAACGTACAACACAACATCCCAGTTATCCACCCTGCCGTGGTAATCAGCGCGTTCCATCAGAACGTGCGAAACCGCAGGATGCGGGAGGAGATGGCGATGTGCAAGATCAGAGACGTCAGTGAGCTATATGCCCTGGCCGACAAGTGTGCACGTGCTGAGGAAGGGAGGAAACTCCCCGGAGAGAATGTAGAAGCAGGAGGATCTGATAGTGAGGAGGCTGCCCCGGCAAAGAAAAGTCGGCGGCGGAACCACACAAAGAAGAAAGGCAAAGATGTGCAAGTTGTCGAGCAGTCCGGCAACGGAGGTGCCGCCAAGAAAGCCAAAGTTGGTAACTCCGGCAAGGAGGTTGCCGCGGGCACCAACTGCCAGGTTGTGGCGGTCGCCGACAAGCAGGACGGCTCCAACAAACAGTACTGCAAGATCCACCACACCAAGGGTCATGACCTCGAGAGCTGCAAGAAGGTCGAGCAGCTTGTCGAGCAGCAGAAGGCTGAATACGAGCGGCGCGACAAGGAGAAGGCCCAGGAAGGTGCTGGAGGAACTAGCAAGAAGCGCCCGGCGGGGAGGGCCTTGTGGCAAGGCCAAGCAGCGGCAAGGAGACAGACCTCCCCGCGGCCGCGACAAGGATGAAGATGATGACGACGATGAAGATATGGAAGACGACGAGACCGATGAGCAGGAGTTCCAGAAAGCCACAGAGGTCTTGTGCATTGACGGCGGTGCTTCTCTGCATACTTCACACCGCCAGCTCAAGCAGTGGATGCGGGAAGTCAATGCGGCAGAACCGTCCGTCGAGTCACGCAAGCCTCCGAAATGGTCCAGCACGCCTATCATCTTTGATATTGAGGACCACCATGATCGCATAACTGCGGTCGGGTGCTTGCCGATGTTGGTTTCACCAACTATCCGCAACCTCAAGGTCATTAAGATGCTAATTGACGGCGGGGCCGGCTTGAACCTGATCTCCTCCGCGGTACTCCAGAAACTCCAAATCCCTGACAGCGAGCTCGAAGAGACCGGCACATTCCAAGGGATCAATCCGGGAAGGAGCAAGCCGAAGGGGAAGATCACGTTGCCGGTCACATTTGGCAGCGAGTTGAACTTCAGGACTGAGAGGGTCACTTTTGACGTTGCTGACTTTCCATTGCCTTACAATGGGATACTCGGCCGTCCAGCACTCGCCAAGTTCATGGCGGCCTCTCACTATGCATACAACATTCTGAAGATGCCAGGCCCAATAAGTGTCATTTCTGTCCCTGGCGACAAGAAGGATGCTCTTATCTGCGCCGACAAGATCTACCGGGAAGCAGCAGCCGCAACAGATCGCAAGTCACTTGCCGCTGAAGCTCCCGGGGCGAAGAAGAAGACCATTTCCGGCAAGAGTTCTGATGCCCACTCCGGCAAGCGCACCTCTTCGGAGTGCTGCGCTACCGTCGAGGACGTACCATCGAGCTCCACCGGCAAGTGTAAGAAGACGATGGCAGCTCCACTAGAGACCAAGAAGGTGTCCGCCAAGGAGGACGGCACTGGTGGTACCTTCACCATCGGTGCCACTCTCGACCCTAAATAGGAAAGCGCTCGTTGCTTTCTGCATGGGGTAACGTCGGCGTGTTTGCATGGCAACCGTCGACATCCCCGTGTTCCCAAGAAAGTAATTGAGCACCACCTAGCTGTGTCCGTCCTCATGCGCGGCCCGTCAAGCGTAAAGTCAAGAAGCGAGCGGTGGAGCACCAAGAATTCATTGCGAAGAAATCAAGAAATTGGAAGCAGCAGGCCTTGTCGAGGAGTGCTCCATCCCACGTGGTTGGCCAATCCTGTAGTAAATGCGCAAGAAGGCAAGCGGAAATGGAGACTTTGTATCGACTTTACCGATGTTAATAAAGCTTGTCCCAAAGACCCATTTCCCTTGCCGCGCATCGACCAGATTGTTGACTCCACGGCCGAATGTGATTTGCTTTCATTTCTTGATGCATACTCAGGGTACCATCAGATCTTCATGGCAGAAGAGGATGAGGAGAAGACCGCATTCATCACCCCGTGTGGCACCTACTGTTTTGTACGGATGCCTTTCGGATTAAAGAATGCTGGTTCAACATTTGCAAGAGTAGTCCATGACGCTTTTGAGCCACAAATACACAGAAATGTAGGAGCCTACATGGATGACATAGTGGTCAAGAGCAAGGACAAGACAACTCTGATTCAAGATTTAGACGAGACCTTTGCAAATCTGCGCAAGATCAACCTCAAGCTCAACCCCGAGAAATGTGTGTTTGGAGTCCCCTCCGGCAAGCTTCTCGGGTTCTTCGTGTCTTAGAGGGGAATTGAAGCCAATCCCGACAAGATCAAGGCCATTGAGCAGATCGAAGCACCAAAGCGCGTCAAGGATGTACGAAGACTTGCCGGTTGCGTAGCTGCTCTCAGCAGGTTTATCTCTAGGTCTGCTGAGCGCGCCCTGCCATTTTTCAAAATTTTGAAAAAGGCAGGTCCAATGAAATGGACTCCCGAAGCGGAGGCTGCGCTACAGGACTTAAAGAGATACCTATCCTCCACTTCAACACTTGTCGCACCTAAGCCACAAGAGAAGTTGCTGCAATATATAGCGGCAACCAATCAAGTGGTTAGTGCTGCGTTAGCGGCGGAGAGGGAGGCGGATGATGAGCCGACAACCAAGGCAGATGCATCCAGCGACAAGCAAGGGACTTCGCCGTCAAGCTCTGGTCCCGACAAGGATGGATCTGCGCAGGCGTGCGAGAAGGTGCAGAAGAGAATGGTGCAGCGCCCAGTTTACTTTGTCAGTTCCCTCTTGCAGGGGGCTAGGTCAAGGTACTCTGGTGTGCAGAAATTGCTTTTCGGCCTTCTCATGGCCTCGAGAAAGCTGCGCCATTACTTCCAAGCACACGAGATCACAGTCGTCACTCGCTTTCCGCTGAATAGGATACTGCAAAATCCAGAAGCAACAGGCAGGATTGTCGAGTGGGCACTGGAACTGTCAAGCTTTGGCCTCAAGTTTGAGAGCACTTCAACTATCCAAAGCAGAGCATTGGCGGAGTTCATAGCAGAATGGACGCCAACACAAGATGAAGAAATTCCAGAGACGAGCATCCCCGTCAAGGAAGCAAGCAAAGAGTGGCTGATGTACTTTGATGGTGCCTTCTCGCTGCAAGGCGCCGGTGCAGGCGTGCTACTTGTTGCACCCACCGGAGAGCACCTCAAGTACGTAGTCCAGATGCACTTTCCCAAGGAGCAAGCAACAAACAATACTGCAGAGTATGAAGGTTTGCTTGCCGGTCTCAGGATCGCAGTAGACCTTGGGATCAAGAAGCTCATTGTTAGAGGTGACTCACAACTTGTCATCCGCCAAGTGAACAAGAGTTATCAGAGTTCGTTGATGGAAGCTTATGTTGATGAAGTGAGAAAGCTAGAAGAGCACTTTGACGGCCTATAGATGGAACATGTTCCAAGAGCTCAGAACGACATTGCCGATGGCCTGTCAAAGTGCGCTGCACTTAAGTTACCTGTGGAACCAGGGATTTTTGTGCTCAAGCTGACTCAACCGTCTGTAACGCCATCAACTGGACAGAGCAAGAAGAGGAAGTTGATTTCTGGTGACTATTCTCCGGCAGAGCTTCCCGAAGCCGCCGACAAGAAGGTCCCCAAGATCAACACCAAAAGTGCTGAGGAGCAGTCTGCTCCGGCAAGCCCTAGGGTTTGTTCCGTTGAAGCAAACGCTCCCGACAAGTTTTGCTCCGGCAAGCTTGCCAGGGAACATCAAGCTCCGGCCGAGCCCCAGGTTCTTGTCGTAGAAGCGGATGTTCCCGCAGCAGCAGATGTGCCTTTAGTCCTTGTTGTCGAGCCGCAAGCTCCAGCATGGGCGCAGCAGATTGTCCATTTCCTTCAGACAGGAGAACTTCCCGAAGAGCAAGAAGAAGCGGAAAGAGTAGCCCGGCAGTCAAGTATGTACCAGTTTGTCGACAACACACTGTACAGAAGAAGACTGAACGGTGTGAAATTGAAGTGTATTCACTGGGAAGACGGACAAAAGCTGTTGGCAGAGATACATGGAGGCATATGTGGTCACCACATTGGCGCAAGAGCACTTGCCGGCAAAGCGTTCCGGCAAGGTTTCTTTTGGCCGACAGCCCTCCAGGATGCAACTGCACAAGTAACCAAGTGTGAAGCGTGCCAGTTCCATTCCAAGCAGATACACCAGCCAGCTCAAGCTCTCTAGACGATCCTTTATACTTGCCATTTTTCGGTGCGGGGCTCGACATCTCGGCCCCTTTCCCGAAGCTGTCGGGGCTTTGAGTACTTATGCGTTGCCATCGACAAGTTCACAAAGTGGCCGAAGTGGAGGCAGTGAGGAAGGTGACAGACGACAAGCAGTCAAGTTCTTGGTCGATTGTTTGCCGTTTGGGATTCCTAACAGGATCATAACCGACAATGGCACGCAATTCTGAGCCACACCTTCATGCAAGACGTCCAAGATCTTGGCGCCAAGGTTCGCTTCGCTTCATTGCTCATCCGAGAAGTAACGGTCAAGCGAGAGGGCAAATGCTGAAGTGTTGCGCGGGCTCAAGACCAGAACTTTCGACGAGGCTGCACAAGTGCGGAAGAAACTGGATTGAGGAGCTGCGGTGGTTGTTTGGTCGATCAGACGACGCCAAATCGAGCCACCGGCCGACACCTTCGCTCTAGTCTATGGAGCAGAGGCAGTTCTCCCCACGGAACTCAGATATCGGGTCACCTCGAGTGCTCGCTTATGATGAGCTTGAGCAAGAGCAGCTGCGACAAGATGACGCACTGCTCCTTGAGGAGGACCGTCTTCAGGCCGTTGTATGAGCTGCTCGACACCAGCAAGCTTTGCGTCGCTACCATAGCCGCAAAGTTAGTGCCAGAAGTCTCGAGGAAGGCGACCTTGTTCTTGGTAGCGTTCAGTCCGCCAAGAATTCCAACAAGTTGGACTTGAAGTGGGAAGGCCCTTACCGGGTGAAACGAGTCACTAGGCCTGGCGCTGTCCGCCTTGAGACCGAAGATGGCATTCCGTTGAGCAACTCCTGGAACATTGAGCATCTTCGTAAGTTTTACCCGTAGGGTGCGGTTGCCGGAACCTGTTCCGGCAACCACCTTTTGTACAAGTCTTGCCGATGTTGCCTGTAATCCTTTGTACAAAGCCGAGCGCAGACCATGTGCATAAGAAAAGCCAATGTGTTCCGCGCATCTTGTCGATTTCATGCTTTCTACTCTTTATTTTTGCATGCATTATCTGACACTTTGTGCAGCACCTTCCCCGGTAAGCAATAACGAGCCATGAGGCTCCATATCTTTATTTTCTCTTCTTTCTCTTTCTCAAAGAAAGGAAGGTTCCCTCGCACACAAGTTTGCCGGGGGGAAGGAGAAGATAACGGTGTGGACCAAGCGTCGCTCGAGGAGGTTTCGCCTTACCGGGAAGCAAACGACAGAAAAGCTAAGTTTCCAAAGTTTGAGCAATCAGTTTTAAAATTTTTAAGTTATTCTCCTCGAACGACCGTACTTTGTATGGAAAACCTGTGCGCAGAGGAACCAACTCGCAGCTAGTTGCGCCCTTACTTTGTTTCGAGTCCGCTCAAAAACTTAAGTGAGCTGCGACTAGTTGTGACAAGGTTGCTTGCCGGAGGCGGCACCGCCAGCAGGCTGCTGACGTCCCGTACTCAGCGCTCGCGGCAAAGGTGCCTGCGCAGACAAGTTCCCTAAAAGCGTAGGGCAAAAACATACAAAGGAAGGAATCAAGTAAAGGAAATAACATTGCAATCACTGCCCGAGATAGAGTTATATTACAAGATAGCTTGTCGCTGCTCTAATAGATTGTTCTCCTAACATGACCAGCAGCGACAAGGAAAAGATAAAATGGGCGGCCTAATCTACGCGGTCGCCATCAACCCTCTTGATCCCGCTCACCCTGTCCACGATGGGTGCGACAAGGGTCTTGAGCGCCTCCACATCAGCATCCGGCGGCAAGGACTTGAGGACGTTGGTGAGGTTGAGGCCTAGATTGCGGAAGGCCACCTTCATTAGCACCTTTTGGAGAGCTCCCGCGCAGATCTGGCGCGACTCTTCGGCCAGCTGCTTTGGGATCTCTTCCCGGAGTCGCTGGAGGGTCGTCACCACGCCTTTGAAGAACAAGCTGAGCTTGGCGCTGGGTTGGAGGTGCTCGTCGGAGGAATATCCAAGATCCACCATCCCCAGCTGCGCCAGCTCCCTGTCGATGGCGACGGCAATATCCATGAGACCCTCGGTCCAGTGCTCCACGTTATCCCTGAAAGTATTCTGGGTGACGGCAGCACTCGCCAGCAGCGCCTCGTCGGCCTTGATCTGCTCCCTGGCGCCGTCCAGCGTCTGGGTCAAGGTGGTCAGCTTCAACTCGAGGTCTGCGTTGGAGTCCTTGGCGGCGCTGAGCTCCTTGCTCCTCTCGGCGAGACGTCCCTGCAGCTCGCCAAGAGTGTAGGCGTCCTTCTCGCACTCATGCTTGAGTGCAGCAAGCTCCTCGCCGCTCTCCTTCAGATTGGCCTCCAGCTGCGTCACCTTCGTCTCCAGCTCCTTCTTGGCGGCCTCGGCAGCTGCGGCGGCATCCTTTGCTTCCTTGATAGCCCTGCCAAATGTTTTCTCACGCGTGGCAAGATCCTCCTCGTGGCTGTCAAAATTAACCTTCCGCTGCGCCAACTCGCCTTCCTGCGCAGACAGCTTCTCGGCGGCAAGCCTTTGTTGCTCTTCAGCTTCAGCCTTCTCGAGGAGGAAGGCTTTGCGCTCCTCGAGGAGTCGCTCCCGCTCCTCTGCCAGAGACCGGAGAGCTTCCTGGTGGAGGCCCCGGAGCTCCTCCGCGCGCTTCTCGATGTCCACACCCGCCTTCGCGACAAGCGCTTCTCGGGATGCCAACTTGGCTTGCCGGGCGCGGTAGAGCGACAGCAGCTTCCGCAGCAGCTGCTCCTCCTCAGGCTCGCCACTGCTGCTGCTCGGCCCGTCGACTAGCGTCAGCCCGGCGGAGGCAAGCAGCTCTTCGTCAAAAGTCTCTCCTTCGACCGGCGCCCTGGAGCTCGACGCCCAGGGAAGCTTGATGAAGACGCCATCGCCGGCCTTCAAGTAGGCGCCGGGCTGGGGCTCTTCGGAGCCTGACGCTGCGGCAGTGGCGGAGCAATCGGCGGTTGGTGTAGCGCCTGGCGCTCCTGCGGCCTCAGGGCCGTCAGTGCGATCGCCGGACTCCTCACCAGCCTCTGCGGCGGCAGCTTTGGCGGCCTCTTCGCCGGCAGGCTCTTCAGCGCTGGCTTCCTCTTTGGTGGCAGCGACGTCGTCAGTATTGCCGCGCGCGTCCTCCTCGCCGGCGACCTCGGTCTCCATTGGCTCTGCAGCAGATGGATCTGACGACCGAAAAAGAAAGAACAGTCAAGCAAATATTCAAAAAGAAAAATCAGAAGAAGAAGACCACAAGGGAAGTTTTCAAGCACGAGGATTACCTGTGCTAGGGTCTATAGTCATGGTCTCCGCCGCCGGAGGATCGCTGGTGCTGTCCCTTGCCGGAGAAGCCTCCTTTGCCGGAGAACTCTCCCTTGCTGGGGGATCCCCCCTTGGCGGTGTAGTCGAAGCAGAAGGCATGTCAGGAGCGGCTTCAGGGCACTCCTGGTGGGGCTGCTCTGCTCCTACACAAAACCAACAGTCAGATATCAGCAAAGAAAGAGCACTCATGCACGCCTAACAACAGAAAGTAAACCATATACTTACTCTGGGGGTTGTGCTGGGGGCTGCTTTGAGGAAGAGTTGCCGCGTCCGGCAAGGTGGTCTCGGACGCGCCTCCTGCTATCGCGGTGGGTTCATCCTCGATGACAATCACCGGGGCCTTGGCTCTCTTCGACGCTCTCTGGGCCAGCGTCCTGAAAAGGAAATGAGTTCAGAGTGAAGCAAGTCAGATACAAGACAAAGCAATAGAATTGAAGAACTACAAGTATAGCAAGGAATCTTACTCTTCTTCTTCCTCGTCGGAGCTGAGCGTGGAGAGATCAAATTCTGGCTCGCCTCCGGTGCGACGAGGCGGAAGAGTGGGTTCCCTTGGCCGCTTGGCGGGTGCTGAAGCAGTGGTCTGGGAGGACCCCGCTCCAGTTGCCGCAGCGGCGTAAGGTGCTCCCGCGGCAACAGTGCTTGCCGCGGTGGAGCGCGTCGCGTGGCGCGGCTGCTGTTGGCCCGTCTGCCGCCCCGCTACGTCCCCGGCCCTGCGGAGACGCCTTCTCGGTGGATCTGGGGGCTCCGCTTGCGACGAGCTGCCTGAAGGTGCGAAGGTGGAGGGGTCGATCCTCGACGAATCGCTCACGCCCTCGGCGGGCTCGCTCGACTTAGCTTCAAGCTCGGCAAGCTCTCCCTCGCCGGCAAGCTCTTCCTCATCGGCAAGCTCCCCACGCTCGACAAGGCTTGCCGCCTCTGCTGCCTCCGCCTCCTCCACGGTGAATCCGAACTCACCCGCGGCAGCGGCTGCTGCCGCCTCTTCCAGCCTGGTGGCGATGCGCTGCATCTCATCATCGGTGGTGTCGCGAGTGAGGATCTTCTGTTCTTCAGGGCGGATCGGCACTTCTTCCAGGCTGTCAAAGAGCTGCTGCACGACGTCATCCGCTGGCTCTTGCCAGGTTGGAACAATTCCATGCGAATCGCACAACGGCATCATTGCGCGGATGCGGTCAAGCGAGGAATTGTTGCACAGCGGAACGACGCCTCTCGGCAACCTGAACTTCTCGGGATGATCAGGATCGGGCTTGAACAGCTCCAAGAGCATCGCGTCAAGTTCCAAGACGGTGAAGTTGAAGTTGAGTCCTGGGCGCAGCCTCATGATATCTGCTGCGTTTTGAAACTCCCAGGCGGGTCTCCTCCTCTCCTGCAGGGGGGCGATGCGGCGGCGAAGAAAGTCCGCGCCAACGGTGCCTACGGTGAGCCCGGCAAGTCTAAGGCGAAGGATTCGGGTGACTGCAATCTTTAGCCTAGCATCTTCTGGGGCCACGTTGCTCCAATCGTTGCCGCGCACTATTCGAGTTTGGCGCTGGGCGGTAAAAGGATGCGGGTTCTCCTCCACAATCCAACACCGATCTGCCCTCCATTCCTCCCACTTGCTGCGGAGCTCTCCCTCCAGATAAGCTTCCCTCTTGCCGATCCTCGAGATCCAAGCGATTCCTCCGGCAAGAGGCTCCCCTCTCTCAACCCGGGGCATAAAGAAGTGGCGGAAAAGAGCTACGTTGGGATGGACTCCGACAAAGTTTTCGCAGAGATGTGCGAAAACTGCCATGGTCAGGACAGCATTGGGGGTGAAATCAAGGAGGCGGAACCCGTAGGTGTTCATGATGTCGCAGAAAAATTCAGAGAAGGGCGGGCAGAGCCCGCAGTAGAAGAAGAGCGCGAAGAAGGGATACCCATTTGGAGCCAGTTCCGAGGCGGCAGCTGGGAGCACCTTCGTGCACGGATGCGCTCGCGTCTCCGTCGACCAGAAGAGGTAGTAGTACTCCCTCAGCTCCCTCGCGGCGAGCTGGGGGGGGGGGGAGATGGCCCGCTCCTTTCAGCGCGCGCCAAGCGCTGCGCCTCGGCCGACTTCACGACCTTCCCCTTATCGGCTTTCGGAGCCATGGCGGAGGTGGTGGGGGAGAATCGACGGCGTTGGTGGCGCTGGTGGCGATGGGGGCGGAGCGCTGCTCTCTTTTCAGCTTTGGGAAGAAGGGGGGAGCAGCGGAGGGTTTTCGAGATTGGACAGCAACTGGCGAGGTGGGCGGACTGCCCCTGTTTCCCCTGCATATAAAGAGGGAGGGGGCGGATGTTCCGCCTTTCCGAATAAAGAAACCACCCACGATCTCACCTACGATCTCTCCCACGACGCCGCATTCGACGCGTGCCGTTCGTGGAGGGCGTGGTGGGTCCGGGGTGAGTTACGGCGTAACCCAGGGCGCGTGTGCCCGTGCCTGTTTGGGCCTGGCCCAACAGCGCTTCGGCACCGTGTGTGGCCCAGCCCGGGCTCTGCCGGTGTACTAGAGTAGGGGTACCCTAGTATCCCGAACTTCGTGCGGGCATTGCAGCACCAGCGGCAAGGCTTGCCGGTGACCGCCAAGGTCCTCCGTGGTTCCTTTGGAGCCATTCAAGAACAAAGTATTTAAGCCAAGGAGACAAGGCCCCGGCAAGAGGAGCTTGCCGGGAAGGCCAGCCAAGGCACCTAGGAGACCAGGCCCCGGCAAGAGGAGCTTGCCAGGAAGGCCCGGTGAGCGACAAGCTTCCGGACGCGACAAGGCAACAACCGCGGCAAGGCGCTTGCCGCGGCAGACTACCACTCTTTTCCTCCGCTCCATCACATCCACCAGCGTGTCGCCATGGGACCTTTCGGTAGCGTGGCAAAAGCTGTCTGTGGCCAGCGGAGCGTGGTGGTGTAAGCGGCGACAAGATTGCCATCATGGCAAGTGGTGGCGCCCTCGACGGTCCTGTTTGCCTTTGTTTAGGCGGCGTGAGCGGGCATTTAATGCCTTTGTCCCCTGCCGTCAGGGTTAGGTATGATACATTGTACAAGTAGCTGTACCAACCGCATTCCTTTTTCTATTTTTGCCCTTGTCTACGTTGCCACCTGTCGGAGAGCCCTTTAGCATATAAAAGGAGGCCCATGCGCAATGTAGGGGGGGGGGGGGGTTTGGAAAGGCTCAAAGCCAGAAAACATTTAGCTCTCTCAAGCAAGAACTCAAGACACCCATACATGCAGCAGTAGGAGTGTTATCTCTCCGGAGAGCTCCGAAGCTGGGTAAACTGCTCGTGTGCATCGCCTCGATTTGCTCTTCGTGCGACCTCCGCCCCCCGCCGAACCAAAAGGGGCTCGGTCCGCCGGTCCCATAGGTGTTCGTGGGTCAGATCAGCCTCCCCGACAGTTTTATTTTTTTCGGTTTAGTTATTTGGCGGACGTTCGTCCGTACATTCGTTTTTACGAACGGTTTTCATCATTTAGCCGCAGACAGCGAACGTTCGTTCGCTAGCCTGTTCGTCAGTATTTCTTTTTCTCGAATTTTCCGCGATTATTTTCGATCACGATTTCTGATCCGATTTTCGTTCTAGTATAACTTTTCGCTTGTTTATCAGAATCAGGCGATTCAAGCGCCTAGAGTTTCGTCTCGAAACCCTCTTTCCGTGTAACCAACTTCAACAAGTTTTTGCTACTGTAAAATTTGACTTTAGTCCAGATTAGTAAACGAAGCTTGTTTCTTTCGCCATTCGAGTTTTGTTGCTTCGTTTGATTTGATTCATTTTGCAAATCGGAGTTCTTAAGCTGAACTTTCTGGTTAGATCTCTTATTTGAGTTTTACCCGTGCCCTTGCTTGGTTGCTTATTGTATGCTTGTTTGTTTGTGATAGAGTACCCGGAGTGCGAAGCGTGCTACTACGAGTCTCTAGGTTTCGCGGATCATCGGCAAGGCAAGTAACACTTTGATCATACCTCTTACTACCCAGTTTTATTGCATTAGATCAATCCTCAAGCAATTGCATGGTTAGGATCTGAATTAAATTATGGGATTGGGAAGTAGATGAGGTAGTACCTATTCACCTGTTTATTATCAAACCCTGGGAGTTACTTCTACGTTATGCTTATATTGCCATGCTATGCTCGTAGACGTGGTTTGGGTTTGAGTGTATTCCATGACAGATGTGACATTGTTAATTAATGGTCAACTTAAGGTGGCAACTTTAATACGCATCTGGGTGGATTGAGGCACCTGGGTATTCCAGTGATTGCCTGTATTTTTTGAAATCCCGAGGTACCGTGTGATTCTCCTATGGACCGCCACCCAGGCTCAAAGGGATCATAAGATTATTCATACTGGAAACTTCTGTGTGCAGCCACAAGCTATTATGGGCTCTAGCATAGTTGATTAAGTTGTGTGAACCCTTATAGTGGTAGACTAGCAGATGTAGGGGAAGTAGGTGTACCGGTCTACCCATCGTAAGGTGCTAACACTTCTGAAAGACTGTGTCTCGGTCATCCGTTTCTCAGACACCATGTAGTGCGAGGAATCCAACGGAGGAGATTGAGTCTTGTGGGGTAAAGTGCACAAACCTCTAGAGAGTGTACAAACTAATCATGGTTAGCCGTGTCCCCGGTTATGGACGTTTTGAGTATCAGGTTCTTGGATTATCATGTGGATCTCATCACTACTTAATTTAATTTGATGGGTTATTCTTAATAACTTTTAATTGGGATTGAGAGAGGGTTTACCTTCTCAATGTTTATCAACCACCATGATAGTTAAATAAAACATATTCCTTTGCAGTAGGGAAAAATTGGCTTTTCGCAAAACATATTAACCATACAGCCTCCACCAGCCAAATATGCATGTAGTGATAACATTATTCTGTTCATTATCTTTTGCTGTTACCTTGCCAGCATATTCCATGTGTTGACCCGTTTTCGGGCTGCAACGTATCATGTTGCAGACTTTTCAGACGACGAGTAAGGAGCCTTAGGTCGTGGTCTTTCACTCAGTTATGCCGTTGGAGTTGATGGACTCACTTTATCTTCCAAGCCTTCCGATGTTATCGTATTAGATGGCCTTAAGACATATTCATTGTAATAAGTTCTCTTTTGAGACTTTCGATGTAATAAGTGTGTGATTGCTACTCTGTTATAAATCCTTCAAGTACTGTGTGTGTCAGCATTACCGATCCAGGGATGACACTTATACACAGAGATCAGACTGTTTGAGGTCTGGTCGCCACAGATATTTAGTTGATTCTTTTTGAAGATGATTAATAGATAAATTCCTCACGTCCAAAAATTTATTTGCTTATTTTGACAGATTCTGTTTTTCGTGTGTTGTTTGCTTATTTTGATGAATCTATGGCTAGTAATGGAGTTTATGAACCATAGAGAAGTTGGAATACAGTAGGTTTAACACCAATATAAATAAAGAATGAGTTCATTACAGTACCTTGAAGTGGTGTTTTGTTTTCTTTCGCTAACGGAGCTCACGAGATTTTCTGTTAAGTTTTGTGTTGTGAAGTTTTCAAGTTTTGGGTAAAGATTTGATGGATTATAGAACAAGGAGTGGCAAGAGCCTAAGATTGGGGATGCCCAAGTCACCCCAAGGTAAAATCCAAGGACAACCAAAAGCCTAAGCTTGGGGACGCCCCGGAAGGCATCCCATCTTTTGTCTTCGTCCATCGGTACTTTACTTGGAGCTATATTTTTATTCACCACATGATATGTGTTTTCCTTGGAGCGTCTTGTATGATTTGATTCTTTTCTTTTTAGTTCACCACAACCATCCTTGCTGCACACACCTTTTGGGAGAAAAACACATTAATCGGAATTTATTAGAATACTCTATGTGCTTCACTTATATCTTTTGAGCTAAACAATTTTGCTCTGGTGTTTCACTTATATCATTTAGAGCACGGCGGTGGTTTTATTTTATAGAAATTATTGATCTCTCATGCTTCACTTATATTATTTTGAGAGTCCTTTAGAACAACATGGTAATTTTCTTTGGTTATAAAATTCATCCTAATATGATAGGCATCCATGTTGGATATAATAAAAACTTCCATATAAGTGCATTGAATACTAGGAGAAGTTTGATACTTGATGATTGTTTTGAGATATGGAGATAGTGATATTAAAGTTGTGCTAGTTGAGTAGTTGTGAATTTGAGAAATCCTTGTGTTGAAGTTTGCAAGTCCCGTAGCATGCACGTATGGTAAACATTGTGTGAAAAATTTGAAACATGAGGTGTTCTTTGATTGTCATCCTTATGAGTGGCGGTCGGGGACGAGTGATGGTCTTTTCCTACCAATGTATCCCCCTAGGAGCATGCGCGTAGTGCTTGGTTTTTGATGACTTGTAGATTTTTGCAATAAGTATGTGAGTTCTTTATGACTAATGTTGAGTCCATGGATTATACGCACTCTCAACCTTCCGTCATTGCTAGCCTCTTCGGTATCGTGCATTGCCCTTTCTCACCTCGAGAGTTGGTGCAAACTTCGCCAGTGCATCCAAACCCCGTGATACGATACGCTCTATCACACATAAACCTCCTTATATGTTCCTCAAAACAGCCACCATACCTACCTATTATGGCATTTCCATAGCCATTCCGAGATATATTGCCATGCAACTTTCCACCGATCCATTTATTATGACATGTTTCATCATTGTCATATTGCCTTGCATGATCATGCAGTTGACATCGTATTTGTGGCAAAGCCACCATGCATATTATTTCATACATGTCACTCTTGATTCATTGCCCATCCCGGTACACCGCCGGAGGCATTCATATAGAGTCATATTTTGTTCTAAGTATCGAGTTGTAATCATTGAGTTGTAAATAAATAGAAGTGCGATGATCATCATAAATAAAGCATTGTCCCAAATAAAAAAAAAGAGAAAGGCAAAATAAAAAAAGGGAAGGCCCAAAAAAAGAAATAAAAGAAATAAAAAGGGACAATGCTACTATCCTTTTTCCACACTTGTGCTTCAAAGTAGCACCATGATCTTAATGATAGAGAGTCTCTTGTTTTGTCACTTTCATATACTAGTGGGATTTTTTCATTATAGAACTTGGCTTGTATATTCCCACGATGGGCTTCCTGAAATGCCCTAGGTCTTCGTGAGCGAGCAAGTTGGATGCACACCCACTTAGTTTATTTTGTTGAGCTATCATACATTTATAGCTCTAGTGCATCCGTTGCATGGCAATCCCTACTCCTTACATTGACATCAACTGATGGGCATCTCCCTAGCCCATTCATTAGCCGCGTCAATGTGAGACTTTCTCCTTTTTTGTCTTCTCCACACAACCCCCATCATTATATTCTATTCCACCCATAGTGCTATATCCATGGCTCACGCTCATGTATTGCGTGAAAGTTGAAAAAGTTTGAGATTACTAAAGTATGAAACAATTGCTTGGCTTGTCATCGGGGTTGTGCAAGATGAGAGCATCTTGTGTGATGAAAATGAAGCATGGCCAAACTATATGAATTTGTAGGGATGAGCTTTCTTTGGCCATGTTATTTTGAGAAGACATAATTGCTTGGTTAGTATGCTTGAAGTACTATTATTTTATGTCAATATTAAACTTTTATCTTGAATCTTCCGGATCTGAACATTCATGCCACAATAAAGAAAATTACATTGAGAAATATTCTAGGTAGCATTCCACATCAAAAATTTTGTTTTGATCATTTACCTACTCGAGGACGAGCAAGAATTAAGCTTGGGGTTGATTGATACGTCTCCAACGTATCTATAATTTTTGATTGTTCCATGCTATTATATATTCTGTTTTGGATGTTTAATGGGCTTTATTATACACTTTTATATTATTTTTGGGACTAACCTATTAACCCAAGGCCCAGTGCAAATTGATGTTTTTTGCCTATTTCAGTGTTCCGCAGAAAAGGAATATCAAACGGAGTCCAAACGGAATGAAACATTCGGGAGCATGATTTTTGGAACAAACGTGATCCAGAGGACATGTAGTGGACGTCAAGAAATGAACGAGGAGGCCACAAGGAAGGGGGCACGCCTACCCCCCTTGGCGCACCCTCCACCCTCGTGGGCCCCTCGTGGCTCCACCGACCTACTTCTTCCCCCTATATATACCTACGTACCCCGAAACCATCAAGGAGCACCACGAAACCCTATTTCCACCGCCACAACCTTCTGTACCCGTGAGATCCCATCTTGGGGCCTTTTCTGGCGCTCCACCGGAGGGGGCATCGATCACGGAGGGCTTCTACATCAACACCATAGCCTCTCCGATGATGTGTGAGTAGTTTACCAAAGACCTTCGGGTCCATAGTTATTATCTAGATGGCTTCTTCTCTCTCTTTGGATCTCAATACAAAGTTCTCCTCAGTCTTCTTGGAGATCTATTCGATGTAACTCTTTTTGCGGTGTGTTTGTCGAGATCCGATGAATTGTGGGTTTATGATCAAGATTATATATGAACAATATTTGAATCTTCTATGAATTCTTTTATGTGTGATTGGTTATCTTTGCAAGTCTCATCGAATTATTAGTTTGGTTTGACCTACTAGATTGATCTTTCTTGCCATGGGAGAAGTGCTTAGCTTTGGGTTCAATCTTGCGTTGCTCGATCCTAGTGATAGAAAGGGAAACGACACGTATTGTATTGTTGCCATCGAGGAAAAAAAGATGGGGTTTATATCATATTGCTTGAGTTTATCCCTCTACATCATGTCACTTACCTAATGCGTTACTCTGTTCTTATGAACTTAATACTCTAGATGCATGTTGGATAGCGGTCGATGTGTGGAGTAATAGTAGTAGATGCAGGCAGGAGTCGATCTACTTGTCACGGAAGTGATGCCTATATACATGATCATGCCTAGATATTCTCATAATTATGCACTTTTCTATCAATTGCTCGACAGTAATTTATTCACCCACGGTAATACTTATGCTATCTTGAGAGAAGCCACTAGTGAAACCTATGGCCCCCGGGTCTATTTTCATCATATAAGTTTCCAATCTATTTTTACTTTGCAATCTTTACTTTCAATCTTTATCATAAAAATACCAAAAATATTATCTTATCATCTCTATCAGATCTCACTTTTGCAAGTGGCCATAAGGGATTGAGAACCCCTTTATTGCGTTGGTTGCAAGGTTCTTATTTGTTTGTGTAGGTACGAGGGACTTGCATGTAGCCTCCTACTGGATTGATACCTTGGTTCTCAAAAACTGAGGGAAATGCTTATGCTACTTTGCTGCATCACCCTTTCCTCTTCAAGGGAAAAACCAACGCATGCTCAAGAGGTAGCAACCGGAAACATAATACATGTGTGAATACATAGACAAACATAGTGTCACTAGTATGCCTCTACTTGACTAGCTCGTTGATCAAAGATGGTTATGTTTCCTAGCCATAGACATGAGTTGTCATTTGATTAACGGGATCACGTCATTAGGAGAATGATGTGATTGACTTGACCCATTCCGCTAGCTTAGCACTTGATCGTTTAGTATGTTGCTATGGCTTTCTTCATGACTTATACATGTTCCTATGACTATGAGATTATGCAACTCCCGAATATCGGAGGAACATTTAGTGTGCTATCAAACGTCACAACGTAACTAGGTGATTATAAAGATGCTCTACAGGTGTCTCCGATGGTGTTTGTTGAGTTGGCATAGATCGAGATTAGGATTTGTCACTTCGAGTGTCGGAGAGGTATCTCTGGGCCCTCTCGGTAATGCTCATCACATAAGACTTGCATGCAATGTGAATAATGAGTTAGTTACGGGATGATGCATTATGGAACGAGTAAAGAGACTTGCCAGTAACGAGATTGAACTAGGTATGATGATACCGACGATCGAATCTCAGGCAAGTAACATACCGATGACAAAGGGAACAACGTATGTTGTTATGCGGTTTGACCGATAAAGATATTCGTAGAATATGTAGGAGCCAATATGAGCATCCAGGTTCCGCTATTCGTTATTGACCGGAGATGTGTCTCGGTCATGTCTACATAAATCTCGAACCCGTAGGGTCCGCACGCTTAACGTTCGATGACGATTTGTATTATGAGTTATGTGATTTGATGACCGAAGGTTGTTCGGAGTCCCGGATGAGATCACGAACGTGACGAGGAGTCTCGAAATTGTCGAGACATAAAGATTCATATATTGGAAGGTTACATTCGGACACTGGAATGCTTCGTGTCGTTTCGGATGAGTTTCGGAGTACCGGGGTTACCCGAACCCCCCCCCCCCCGGAAGTTATTGGGCCTCATGGGCCCAGTGGTGGAAGAGAGGAGGCCGGCCAGGGAGTGGCGCGTGCTCCCACCCCCTAGCCCAAACCGAATTGTACTAGGGTTGGGGGCGGCCCCCCTTCCTTCTCTCCTCCTCCTCCTCCCCTCCTTCTCCTAATAGGAATAGGAAAGAGGAGGGGAATCCTACTTGGACTGGGGAGTCCTAGTAGGATTCCCCTCACCTGGCGCGCCCCCCTAGGGACGGCCACCTCTTCCCTCCCCTCCTTTATATACGTGGCTAGGGGGCACCCCATAGACACACAAGTTGATCTTTTAGCCGTGTGCGGTGACCCCCCCCCCCCCTCCACAGTTAGACACCTCGGTCATATCGTCATAGTGCTTAGGCGAAGCCCTGCGGCGGTAACTTCATCATCACCGTCGCCACGCCATCGTGCTGACGGAACTTTCCCTCGGCCTCAACTGGATCAAGAGTTCGAGGGACGTCACCGAGCTGAACGTGTGCTGATCGCGGAGGTGTCGTACGTTCGGTACTTGGATCGGTTGGATCGCGAAGACGTTCGACTACATCAACCCCGTTACTAAACGCTTCCGCTTTCGGTCTACGAGGGTACATAGACACACTCTCCCCGCTCATTGCCATGCTTCTCCTAGATAGATCTTGCGTGATCATAGGCAATTTTTTTGAAATACTACGTTCCCCAACAGAGGCCGCCGCCCCGGGGAGCCGAGGCCCTCCATCCAAGAGGAGGCGCTAGATCTCGCCGCCACCTTACTCAGGGCCGCGCACCCACACCGTGGAGCCCCTCAGGCAGCGGCGGAGGGAAGGGAGAGGGAGGTGGGAACACGACGGGGGCGCTAGGGTTGCCCCCGAGTCGCCTTAGAGGAGGCGGCGCGGGGGAGGGGAGGGGAGCATGTACGTTTATCAAGTGTTGCCCACTTGATAAATTGGAAATAACAACATGTGCTTGCAATGCTAATGTTAATGTAACCTCAAAATGCTAATGCTACCGCTAAGGGGCGACTCTTCTTTAGTGTTCCTTTTGTTTGTAGAACGGTACCATTAAGATGGTTGTTTTTCCTTCGGAAATGTTATAAGAAACAAGTTCCCTCCTGGACCGCACAAGACAACATGGGCTGCTGGATACCGTGCATGAATCCCGACGCTGGGCCAATTCTGGCATGTCGGTCCGATGAGCGGTCTGCGTGGGGTTGGGGCACATGTGTATAGATCGATCGATGGATGCTAATATATCTGTGCGCTTAAGTTGTCGTTTCCGCCGACTACGAGGCACTTACGGTGACTCTGTCAATCTTAAAATGATATGCCGAATCAGTCTCTAGGAGGTGCTCATACGGATAGGGTATGCGTGTGTGTTCATAGGGATGAGTGCCCGTATATATGAGACCTGTGTCAAAAAAATATAGTTGTCCTGCAACATGCATGGATGTCGGCTGCGACGAATGACCTCAACCCCTCAATCATTGATCCACGCAGTCTGTGCAAGCAGATCGACTTTGTGGTCACCAACACCATCACAAGTGGGACGAGGATGACACCGAGGAGGACAAGTTCCATTGCCTCGGCGACATCACAGTCAGCATGCGGCTCATCGCCTGCCATGACAGCTTCAAGGTGCTCCAACTTTATTACTGGAGAGACCTGTCGTCGCCCGATCGAGCAGCCTCGGATGCTCTACTCGATGTGCGTCTGTTGGTGTACAAAAGGAGGGCGCACTTTTGTACCCCTTTATCTGTGCACGGGCAGTCGGAGCCGCACCCACGGTCACACCAAGCAGAACAGGGGAGGTGAGCCAAGGTAAGACCAAAGCCCAAGATAACCAGAGTAACGCCAAGGCCAATACCACAAAGAGCAGAGGGACGAAGCAGGTTCCCCCGGCAAGACCCTTGCCGGGGCAGCTCGCCCCACACCAACAGAGCGAGCCACCCTTGAGCCCACGGTCTCCAACATCATGTTGGGCCAGGGCTCGGGAGGCACCTCCATGGTGGCATGCAGATCTTTGTGAAGACAAGGAACACTCAAGATCAGATGCGGATTAGAAGATGACGATCCTCGGCATGATCCTTGCCGAGGAAGGCCGCCAGACCCCCGGCAAGATCCTTGCCGGGGACGACAGCGCGCCACGACAAGACCCTTGCCGGGCCACCCAGCAAGGCCCTCACCGAGGACGCCAGCAGGGCCACTACCAGACCCGCACCAACGAAGTTTCTGCCACCGTTCACATGCAGCTGCCAGCCCAACCCACTGGGCGGGCACCTGCGTGGCAACATGCAGCTCCCAGGCCAACTCATCAAGCGCCTGCGTGGTGGCATGCAGATCATCGTGGAGGCTCCACCACCGCGCCACCTCAGCTGCCTGCCTTCCTGCCTACATGGCGCCGCATGTGTCGCTAGCCAGGGCGCGTGTCGAAGCAAGGAGGAGCAGCGACGGACGGGACGGGCCTCGCCCACGTCCCCGATAAAGCAAGGGGACACCTAAGCTACGCATTAAATGTGTCGTGTCCTGTAATACGAGCGATAAGCTCATAGCACTGTGCGCCTTTCCACCTCCTATGTGCCACTGTGGTAGCCCCTTTCGACTATAAAAGGAGGCACATGGCATACTGGAGAAGGATTCGGCTCTTTCGAACCACACACTCACCGCAGCTAGTTCGAGAGCTCAAGAACTCTCTGAAATACACCCACCAAAGCAGGACTAGGGTTTTATGCATCCTCACGGCCCGAACCTGGGTAAACGATCCTCATGCTGGTTACTAATCCTGCTCTTCTCGCAACCCCGCGCCCCGACAACCGTAGTAGGGATTCTTGTGATCCCATAGGTGTCGTTCCACACCGACATCTTTGGCGCGCCAGGTAGGGGGCGCAATTGTGAGAATCTGGTCTAGTAGCTAGCCTAGCAGTTCTTCGTCGCCATGGCTCCCAAGAAGAAGACGGCCAAGGCGATCGGCTCATTGGAGCCGAACGGCCCGTGCTAGTCTTGAGCGGCGATGGGCAGTCACGGACAGGACCACAGCCGCTGTCATGAACACCAGCATCACCACAGCAGTCGAGCACGGCAAGCAGCGTCGTTCGCGTGCCAGACGACCGGACGCACATCGCCAGATCCGAAGACGGAGCTGGACCCCCCGCAGGCGGCGCGGGGCCCTCCAGGAGTGTCATTGTGCCACCCTCGGGCGACGCAACGACCACCAAGACGCCCACGCTGGCGACCACTGGGCGCTCTTCCCATTGTGTGCGTGACGAGCAGTGTCACCACGCCGGTGACCCTGGGCACTGCCGTGGGAAGAGCCCTGTGCGTCGTCCATGGGATGAAGGAGTTCAGCATGCCCGCCGAAGTGCTAGCGAAAATGGCACGCAGCCACTGGATCATAACGGAGCTCCTTCTAACATGGTTAGAAGTTGAAGCGCGCAGCTGCTCCTCGACTTCCCTCCTGCTGCAGAGAAGCAAGACGAGTGGAGGGCCACCATCCGGAGCCTCGTCGCCGTCGCCAACAAAGATGATCCGCGACCGGCGGGGCCCACGGGCGGCGCTCCACCGAGCCACCACATGCTGGCGCTGGGAGGACCGGGGGAGCTGCGGCCACCGTGCACTCTCCTCCTCCTCGCCAGCCGCCGCAAGCGTCTGCCCGTCGTGACGACGCCACAGTTCAAGCCCGACGTCGGCGAGAAGTACACTGGCAAGACCCATCCGTCTGATTTCCTCAGTATCTACACCATCGCGATGCAGGCGGCCGGAGCTCGCGACCACAAGGTGCTTGCCAATTATTTCCCGCTGGCACTGAAGCCCTATGTTATGTCTTGGTTGATGCACTTGCCGGTGGATTCCATTTCTTCTTGGGCGGATCTGTGCCATGAGTTTGTTGGCGCCTTCACAGGAGGCCACCAAGCTCATGGCCAGGCCAGTGATCTGCATATCATCCCCTAGAAGGAAGGGGAAACCCTGCACAAGTACATCCATAGGTTCAGCCGGGTGCAGTACAACATCCCTGACGTTCATCCCGCCGCTGTGATCAGCGCATTCCACCAGAATGTGTGCAATCGAAGATGCGCGAAGAGCTGGTGATGACTGAGGTTAATGATGTGGCCGAGCTCTACGTTCTAGCCGATAAATGCGCCCGGGCTGAAGAGGGAAGGAAGTGCCCCGGCGAAGACGCCGATGCGGAAACTGACTCTACCGACGAAGACGCTGCCACCCCGACGAAGAAGGGCCGGCGTCGCAACAGGAAATGCAAGGGAAAGGCCGTACTTGCCGTCAAGGGGTCTGACGACACCGGCCCTGCCAAGAAGGTCAAGGCAGACGGCCCCGGCAAGGAGATTGTCGGGTGCGCCGCCTGCCGGGCCTTAGCAGCCACCAACAAGCCAGGGGGCCCCGGCAAACAGTACTGCAAGATCCACCGCACCAAGGGCCACGACCTCCAGAACTGCCGACAAGTCGAGTTTCTTGCTGAAAAGCAAAAGGCCGAGTATGAAAGGAGGGACAAGGAGAAAGGTCGGGACGGTGCCGAGGGATCCGGCAAGAAGCGTGGCGGCCAAGGAAGCTGCCCTGACAAGGACAACCAGCAAGAGAGGCCCGCCCGGAGCCGTGACAAGAAACAAGAAGACGATGATCACGATGAGGATGACGAGTCCGGTGAGCAAGAGTTCCAGAAGGCTATGGAGGCCATGTGTGTCGACGGTGGCGCCTCGCTGCATACTTATCACCGCCAGCTCAAGCAGTGGGCACGTGAGATTACAGCAGCGGAACTGTTGTTCGACGCTCAGAAGCCGCTGAAGTGGTCCAGCACGCCCCTCATCTTTGATGCTGAGGACCACCCTGACCGCACAACCGCGGTCGGGTGTTTGCCATTGTTGGTCTCACCAACAATACGCAACCTCAAGGTGAACAAGATGTTGGTTGACGGCGGGGCCGGCCTGAACTTGATCTCGCATGTCGTGATCAAAATACTGCAAATTCCTGATGGAGACCTCGAGGAAACGGGTACATTTCAAGGGGGTCAATCCGGGGAGGTGCCAGCCGAAGGGGAAGGTCACACTGCCCATGACGTTTGGAGGGGAGTTGAACTACAGAACAGAGAGGATCATCTTCGATGTGTCCGAGATCCCCTTGCCCTGCAACGGGATCCTCGGCCACCCGGCACTAGCCAAGTTCAAGGCAGCATCACACTACGCCTACAACATGCTAAAGATGCCCGGGCCGTTGACCATCATCTCTGCCCCCTCCGACAAGAAGGACGCGCTGATCTGCGCCGACCAACTCTATCAGGAAGCAGTTGCAGCAGTTGCCGTCAAGGCACCTGCTCCCTGCCGTGAAGGCCGGAAGGAAGAAAGCCCAGCAAGACCTCGCACCCACTCTGGCAAGCACGCCTCTTCGGAGTGCTACGCTACCGTCAAGGACATGCCAGAGAGCTCTACTGGCAAGAGCAAGAAATCCAGAGCCGAGCCACCGCAGACCAAGAAGGTGTCCGCCGGGGAGGATGGCACGGGAGGTGCCTTCACCATAGGCTCCACCCTCGACAACAAATAGGAAGGCGCGCTCGTCACCTTCCTGCGGGCGAATGTCGACGTGTTTGCGTGGCAAGCATCCGACATCCCCGGTGTTCCCAGGGAGGTGATTGAGCACCACCTAGCTGTCTGCCCTCATGCGCGGCCCGTCATGCAGAAGGTCAGAAAGCAAGCTCTGGAGAGGCAGGAGTTCATCACAGAGGAGATCAGGAAGTTGGAAGCGGCAGGTTTGGTAAGAGGAGTGCTCCACCCGACGTGGTTGGCCAATCCGGTAGTGGTGTGCAAGGCGAATGGGAAGTGGAGGCTGTGTATTGATTACACAGATATCAATCAGGCTTGTCCTAAGGAACCCTTCCCGTTGCCACGCATCGACCAGATTGTTGACTCCACGGCCTGGTGTGATCTGTTATCATTCCTCGACGCCTACTCGGGCTACCACCAAATCTTCATGACAAGAGAGTATGAAGAAAAGACAGTATTGCTAGTACCACCGTCATGAACAAGTTCAACATTATTTGCCACCCACCGCTCGCTGATGATACCTGCAACACAACCCGCAGACTCCCTAAGCTCCAAACTTGTGGGTGTAAAAATGAAAACAGTTTTAGAAAGGAAAAACTTAAACAATGCACACACACCTAAACCCTATACTGGTATGGGGCATATAGTTTAAGCTACTAGCTAGAGAGAGAGGAAAATCATCATCTACGGTTCTAACTTAGGAAATTAAAACTTACCTTAATCGGTACTAGGTACATGTTCAAGTGGATGGCAAGGCGGCTGCTGAAGGTGGAGCAGAGTCTGGTGGTGGTGGGGGCATTCCCGGCGGTGTTATACCCACGACACGTTCCCATCAGGCTCTCTGAATCTGAATCAGGGATTGCGCCTCTTGCAGTGCCCATCTGAGGACCAAATCTGGTCTACTCTGAGTCGGCATCCGAGCGCGCTCTGCATTGGTGGCCTCCGAGAAGATGACGTCTGCTACTTCCTCAATTCTCTATTCACATGCATTTTACACATCCGGACGACCACCTGAAAGCCAGGGTTCTCACGTGGGATGGCATCCATCCCCTTCAGCTCCTGCATGTACTCCATCTAGCGGAACACCACACCGTCAATCCTTTTTGCTCGCGCTAGCCACATCCTTTGTCAGTGACTCTCCAATTCGTCTGGCACCATTGATTGAGGAGGCTTCTCTGGCACCTCTTGTGGGCCTCGGAACGGCGAGGGCATCGCTGGAGTGGAGGATGATGGTGCGGTACGAGAGGCTTGACGATGACTAGGAGCCATGGAATCCCTGTAAAATATTGCCTTAGTACAGAAAATGCCAGAAACTATTGATTAATATTGGACACCTTCTTGCTACTTCATTAGTACCTAAAAACCAAATAGTGGGTCTTCTAGCCAACATTTGAGAACATGATATTTCACATACGTGCTTATCCAAATTTAAAATATGATAATATCTCAGCTCACTAAAGAGAAGAGGATAATGACTTAAAAAGGTTAAAAATCATCGGAAAAAATCGGCATGAACATTTTGCCAGAAATCTGGCGAAACAAAAATTAAACAACGTTTTGCCAAAATGTTGGCTCTCGTTCTTGAATCTGCAAAATTTGAAAATGGAAGAATTGGAGGCCTCCATATTGAATTGATCGAGTTCAATTCTAATTCAGCAAGAAAACTGTAATGGACATGAATACAAATTTGATTGTTTAAATGTTTAGTGAATTAACTCACAGAATCTTACTAAGGTTTTAGTATGGAATCGTATTTTTTGCACACAAACAAATATTTATTAGGAACTTGAAAAATTTTATTCACCATCACACTACACAAGAAAAATCATGCATTCATCCAATCTATACATTAACAGCACACAACAACAATCACCATATCACATAGTGCAAGGCTTGTCATCTCACTTTACAAGAAAAAATATGCATCATTGAATATGTGCATGGGAACTACAAAACAATAGTAATTTACCATATTAGTTGACAAAACAAGCATTCATGGTTCACCATCATGTCACATAACTTAGAATTTGTTCTCACCTTAAATTGGCCTCAGTGATCCAGTCTTCAACCAAATCTGCAACAAGAAACAAGGAGGCTTAGCAAAAATCTGCCAAACATAATAGACTATTAGAGGAGCTGTGGAAGGGGAAGAGAGGAGGCGGTTCTGTGAGGAGGGTAAGATGAAGAAGAAAAGGGGGTCTCTTAAAAGAGGAGAAAGTGGTTCGGTGGGGAAGGGGTGGAGGAGGAGGTGGTTCGATGGGGAATGGATGGAGGAGTAAGTGATCCGGTGGCATTGGGGAGCACCTAAGAAGAGAGGGCCCTAAGAATATCTCTCCAACATCTGAGGAGCAAATCCCCCTCTTGAGCTATCCGTCCACTTGTCAAACTTTCCGATGAACCTGTAAGTTGTCCTTTTGATCACCGCGTTACAGGTGATCTTTGAGCAACCTCAAAGCCCACCGTACGATAAGTGACCACGATACTCTCATGGTCTAAGGGGCAAAATCACATATTGACACTCTGTGTTATTATAATTGAATACAAACGATATTAGTTCAATTCACAAAAAAATTGGGTCGATTCAATATGATCGTTCTTCCAACGTCAAAATCTCAAAGTTGTTTTAGGACTATCGTTTAACACTTTAAACGATATCCTAAGATCCATAAAACATAATCACCAACAACACTTGAGCTAGCAACAGAGGCAAGACTAGGAACCTTTTATTTAACCGTTTATTATTCCACACGTGCATATGAGTTTTCCACTAAATCACATATTCCAGGATCATAGCAGTTATAGCATAGAATATAAACTCTATAATTATGAATATGGAAATATAATAATACAAATATTATTGCATCTAGGGCATATTTACAACAATGGATGAATGAGATGAGTTCTTTGTTGACGGAGGTGACAGCTCGGGTTGAGGATGATATATATGGAGCCTCCTCTCTTGATGGGCTTCATTCAAGGGCTCAAGATGAGCCTTAGCCCACTCCCAATCTCTTCTTTACGAGCCAAGAATCTTGTGAGATCAAACGGGGACGAAATCGGTGAGGAATCCTGTCTTGAAGGGTAACTTTTGGAGCTGCCTACATGTCAAAGGACTGCCAAAACGGTCACGTGTTCTCACATGGAAGGCCATCTTTTGGTCTAACCTTCTCCGGTAAAACTGTCGCCAATTCTTCATATGAACTCGGAACTTGATGTTCTTGGGCTTGTTGGATCCATATGAACGACGCTAAGTCTGACCCCTGGTTGACTCCATATCGAACCCATCCTTGGTCCTTTCATCGTCTTGGTCCTAGGTTGCTCTGAAACACCTATAGACATAAGAAAACAAGGAAAACTAATAAAAACCAAATAAAATACTAAATGTGCAATGCTCACAATGCTAAGTGCAAAAACTGGTAATCCTGCATAATGGACAACTATTTGGTTCAATGGGACATGATATATGAAGAGAACATGCAACAAATGAGCTCTAAAAATGCATTAAATATAGCGCTATCAACCTCCCCACGCTTAAACCTTGCTCGTCCTTGATTAACAAGGTTGACTACCAAAAGCTCAATGCTACCAACTCTAAAGCATACATTAAACCAAACCCCAAAAGTGTTATCCATGTTTGCAAGTGTGCAAAAGTTAACCAGCAAGGGAGTAATACAAGTTATCTTCCTGGTTACATTTCCATGGAGGTCAAGAAAGAGGAAAATATTTTTGTGGAGCCCAAATTCCCATTGCCAAAGGTTTGGAGAGAAGGTAAAAAATTATGTTACGAACACACCAGTGGCTATCAAATACAAAAGAAATCTTGCATTAGCGATCTTTTCGAAAACACCAACCCGAGGCATGTCAGGCACAACAGCAAGATCATCCGTCTGCGTTATTCAGCTGCTCATCTACCTATGCAGCACTGAGCGCAAGCCTATGCCTCGCACTTAAGAGAAAGATAGAAAATGTTTGGGGCTTGAAGAAGTCAAAAACAAAGAATGTCTTGCATCAACGCAGCTGACCATTAGGCAATGGAGAAGGCCCTATGATCGATGTGAACACAAGGAGTAGTAATCGCATGCAACTAGGATGCACATAGAGCTATGAATATATGAAAGCTCTCCTATGGACTAAGTGGGGGTGCATCCAACTTGCTTTCTCATGAAGATCTCAAGCTTTTGAGGATGCTCTTCATCGGAATGTACAAGCCAAGTTCTATAATGTAGGTTCCCCACTAGTATGAAACATGAAGCTCATGAAACTATCTACTTTAAAATGCATGAAGTGGTGCTACTTTGAAGCACAAGTGTATACTAGGATAATGGTGTTGATCCTTCTCTCTTCCTCTCCTTTTTATTTCCCCCTTTTCCTTTTCTTCCCTTTTTTTGTTCTTCCTTTTTTGTGGCACCTCCGTGGTGCATATTTTATTGCAATCTGGGTGAGCGCCGAAATCACTTCCAAAGTTATTGATTCAGAAGTCTTAAACTGAGAGTGATGTTCAACCAATTCCAGTATAGTAAACATTATGTTGAATATTTGAAAAGACTAAAACCTGTGTCAAGCAGCAGTTAGCTTGAATCTGGAACTTTCACAGTTCACCCATCAGCTTATAATTTGGTAGAAGAAACTAGCCAAATTGCATAAAAAATGCTAAGCTATATCAGGGTAGGTGCTAATTTACCCCGAATAAAGACCGGAAAGGGTCTAGACGCTTGCTTCTAGACTTTGGGGTGAACTCATTTACAACAACATTCTAATTATATCACAATACTACAGTCCTGAATTTCATAAAGAACCTAAACCATCAATATGCTTTATAGAAAACACAACTCCGCTGCCATGAAAGAAAATTTTCTACTATTCGATATTTAAAGTAAGAAAGACATTCTCCAAAATGAATTGATAACCATAAGATATTACCGACTAGAAAAGACATGCAACACATCTATATGAAAATGGACTAGATAGCTCAGGACTGGGATGTGCTCCTCCGACGATGGAGAGACATTATCTAGGCCCTGTCGGTGTGATGGTATCCATCATCGTCTTCCCAGACATAGTGTGATTTGATCATAGGGATCCCAAAACATGGGAACGAGAAAATGGAACAAAATCTGTAACAAGGAATCTGGCATAGTAAACAAGTTCTTGATTCATGGGGATGCCGATAAATCTCACCTCAGATTTTGTGAACATATCGTGAAGCAGAAGGTATAGCACACAATAACTACAGGTTCACTCGAATATCATTTGTGTGGGTATATGGGTTAATATGGATGTCCACGGTTCCACTATTGATTAATGATCAGAAGTAGTTCCAGCCATGTCTATACTCCAACGAACCTACAGGGTCACACGCTTATAGGCCATCAATCTGCTGAGTACTAGGTGGTAAGGAGGTTGAGAGATAATCACTGGAAATGTTTTGGAGGCATTGAAAATGTCACAGAGAGGAAACCAGAAGTGTTTTGGAGTAACTGGAAAAGTTATAGAGAATACACAGAAACCATCAATTTGGAAAAGTTTCGAAGTGCGTCCAGAATTTCTTGGAGGGTTCTAGAAAGGTTGCGGTACCTCCAGGATTTTTTTATGAGGCACCAAGGGGTAACGCACACAAAGGACCAAGTGTTGGGAGGGGGTTTCCCCATTGGGGGACAGCCTTCCCAATTTCTGAGATGCGTTGGAGGGGTACATGCTTTGGGGGAAAGCCCCCCCCCCCCCCTTGTGTGGAAAGTGTTGGGAAGCCCCCTCCATATGGCGCGGCTAGAGGAGGGGCACACTTGGGGGGCGACCCACCTTTTTGTGGGGCAATGTTTGGTAGTCCCCCCTTTGGGGACATCCCGTCCCCTTTTTCTTGGACATAGTTGGTGGGGGGGTACCCCCTTTGGGCTACCTCCTTCCACCCCACCCTCCCCTCTCCATCTACAAATAGTGGAGGAGGGTAACCACAATTGACACAGAAGTTTCATACTTGAGCTCTCACATTTTTGCATGGAATGATCTTCCTATTCTCCCTCTCGCTCTCCACAAATAGTTTCGTAGTGCCGCAAGGCTGCCTAGTCTCTAGTGGCATTAGTTTTAGGAGGCGAAGCATTGCTAGATCGGTGACATTATGTGTGCGAACTGGTAGAGAGATTGTACATTCCTTCTTCTGTTCGAGGGGGAAAAATTCTCGCGGCTGGGAGGTTGTAAAATCCTAGCTGCGGGAATCTACACCGATGATAATCACCACCTCTTCTTCCACTATGCTCCAAGTTGGTAAAAATCAGATCTAACCTTCTATGCATTTTCATAGTGGTCCTGGCCTGGTGCCCAAGACAATTTTTATTTTCTGCTATGTTACCCTACAGATTATGAACAGATGACAAGATTCCATAGTCTTGCAAGTCCAGACCAAACTAGAGTTCAGTTCTGCTAAGAACAGATATATAATGAGCAAGTCCAAATCAAACTAGAGTTCAATCATACTGCAGTAACTTTATAACATAATGGCACTATCCTTAGTATTACTAGTACCACATTCATGAACAAGTTCGACATTATTTTCCGCCCGCCGCTTGTTGATGCCACCAGCAGCACAACTCGTTGTCCCCCAAAGATCCACTGTGGGTATAAAAATAAAACAATCTTAGAAAGGAAAAAACATAAAGATTGCACGCACAATTAAACCCTATCCTAGTATTGGGCACATAGTTGTTTAAGCTACTAGCTATAGAGAGGAAAGTCATCATCTCTAGTTCTAACTTAGGAAAATCATCATCTATGGATCTAAGTTAGGAGATTAAAACTTAGCTCAATTGGCACAAATACCTGTTCAAGTGGATGGCAAGGCGACTGCTGAAGGTGGAGTAGAGTCCGGTGGTGGTGGGGGAATTCTCGGGCACATAGTTGTTTAAGCTACTAGCTATAGAGAGGAAAGTCATCATCTCTAGTTCTAACTTAGGAAAATCATCATCTATGGATCTAAGTTAGGAGATTAAAACTTAGCTCAATTGGCACAAATACCTGTTCAAGTGGATGGCAAGGCGACTGCTGAAGGTGGAGTAGAGTCCGGTGGTGGTGGGGGAATTCTCGGTGGCATTATCCCCACGACACATCCCCATCGGGCTCTCTGAATCGTGATCGGAGATTTCACCTCTTGCAACGCCCATTCAAGGACCAATTCTGGTCTACTCCGAGTCGGCATCCGAGCGTGCTCTTCATTGGTGGCCTCTGAGAAGATGACGTCTGCCACATTCCTCAATCCTCTATCAACACACCTTTTGTGCATCGATACATCCACCTGAAAGCCAGGGTTATCTCGTGCGATAGCCTCCTTCTCCATGAACTCCTGCATGCACTTCATCCAGCATAATACCACGTCGTCTATCCTTTTTGCCCGCACTAGCCACATCCTTCGTCGCCGCCTCTCTAATTCGCCTGGTGCCATCGATTGAGGAGGCCCCTAGGGCTCCTTTTGTGGACCTCAGAACGAGGGCAGGGCTAGAGTGGAGGATGATGGCGTAGTATGGGAGGCCTGACGATGACTAGCTGCTATGGAATCCCTGTAAAAAAAGTACATTAGTACAAAAAATGCCAGAAACTATTGATATATATTTGACACTTCCTTGCTACTACATTAGTACCTAAAAATCAACAGTGGGTCTTCTAGAAAACATTTGAGAAGATGATATTTGACATACTAGCTTATCCTATTTTAACATTTGATAACATCTCAACTCACGGAGAGAAGAGGCTGACCGCTTACAAAGGTTAAACATGGACGGAAAAAATCAGCATGACCTTTGCTAAAACATTAAACATATTGGGTGCTAGAAATCTCGCAAACCAGAAATTAATCGGTGTTTCGTCAAAATGTTGGCACTCATTCTTGAATCCCTGCAAATTTTGAAATTGGGAGAATCGGAGTTCGTGCTATTAAATTGGTTTCAATTCCATTTCAACCAAGAAACTATAATGTACATGAATACGAATTTGATTGTTTGGATGTTTACTAAACTGGATCAGGGAATTTTACCGAGGTTTCAATACAAAATCATGTTTGACACACACAAACAAGCATTTATTATGACTTGACATAGCTTATTCACCTACACACTGCACAAGAAAAAGCATGCATTCATCCAATCTATACATTAGGAGCACACAACAACAATAACCATATCACATATTGCACAATCCATCGTCTCACTTCACAATAAAAAGCATGCATCATTAAATCTATACATGGACATTACACAACAATAGTAATTTACCATCTCATTTTACAAAAAAAGCTTTCACGGTACACCATCATGTCACATAACCCAGAATTTGTTCTCACCTTAAATTTGCCTCGTAGTGATCCAATCTTTAACCAAATCTACATCAGGAAACGAGGGTTAGCAAAAATCTGCCAAAGATAATGGACCATAAGAGGAGGTGTGGAAGGGGAAGATAGGAGCTGGCTCGGTTGGGAGGGGGCAAAGGAAGAAGAAGAAAAAGGGATCTGGCAACAGGGGAGAAAGTGGTTTGGTTGGGAAGGGATGGAGGAGGAGGTTGTTCAATGGGAAAGGGGTGGACCAGGAAGTGGTCCAGTGGCATGGGGAGGCGGCGCTAGAGCAGGGTTAAGGGAATTGGGTCGATGGTGGACAGGAAGATCCATGCCATGGCGGTTCTGGTGGAGGCGAGATCTCGTAATAGAGGTGATGGTGCGCCAAGAGAGTTGGGGAAGGAGATGTAGTGACGAGGATGCTGGTGCATGCGTAGGAGGACGAGGAGGAGGAGCTCTCACCTGGGGCCGCCGTCGATGGCCTCCCTTGGCCGCGCCTCCTCTTTCCAGGTCGGCTGCAGGGAAAGGGGGTTTCCCTCTTACCTAGATGAGCAAGGGGGGCGGGGGAGATTGGAATAAAATGTTTTCTTTTGCAGGTACAAGATTGGGACGAAGCGATTTCAGGTCGTCAAAAGGAGGTAACGTCACACTATGTTCATTTATGCTTTTTCTGTCTGCTAGATGGATGGCAAAAAAATTGTTTTGACGTGAAGTTTCCTATGCAATGATGATATTTTTTATCTATTACATGTTCATATCATTTGGCAAAACATAAATTCTTGCTTTTCTTAGTAGTTCCATATGCATGGCAAATATTACCTAGTTTCTTCCAATTAGTGTGTTTCAATTTGAATGGAAAATGTTTGTTTTGGAATTCAAGTTTTGTATGCGCTAGTGGCAATTTCAACCATCACATGTTCATATCCATGGAAAATTAGCAACTATTGCTTCATAACATTTCACATGCATGGCAAATGTTATCTAGTTTCCCATAAACTAGTCCTACTAATTCTTAAAATTCATGGCAAGTTAACCAAGGGGGCTAGTTATAAACAATCCACCCTCCCCCATGGCAAATTTCACACACCCACATCATTATCATTATTATATTGTCCATTTCTCATGTTCTGTCTTTTGCCAATCATATATGCACCAACAAACGGTAAGTATACTCAACTACTTATGGCAATTTTTCCATGTTTCCATCTTTTCTTTTCCCATGAACACCAGCTTGATCAAACCGCCCACACTGCTCAAAACATTAAATAGATTCATGAAACGTCTTCTCTTTACCTCAATGGAAAACCGTGAATATTTCACCTATATGTGGAAGATATTTAAAACACAACAATTCCAAGTTCTAACTAATGAAACCACCAGTTCTCAATTTACCGTTGTCGGTGTCAAAACCGGCGGATCTCGGGTAGGGGGTCCCAAACTGTGCGTCTAGGCGGATGGTAACAGGAGATAAGGGACACGATGTTTTACCCAGGTTCGGTCCCTCTTGACGGAGGTAAAACCCTACGTCCTGCTTGATTAATATTGATGATGTGTGTTACAAGAGTGGATCTACGACGAGATCAAAGAGGCTAAACCCTAGAAGCTAGCCTATGGTATGATTGTTGTTCGTCCTATGGACTACAGCCGTCCGGTTTATATAGACACCGGAGAGGGCTAGGGTTACACAAAGTCGGTTACAAAGGTAGGAGATCTACATATCCGTATCGCCAAGCTTGCCTTCCACGCCAAGGAAAGTCCCATCCGGACACGGGACGAAGTCTTCAATCTTGTATCTTCATAGTCTTGGAGTCCGGCCGATGATGATAGTTCGGCTATCCGGACACCCCCTAGTCCGAAACTCCCAGTAGCCCCTGAACCAGGCTTCAATGACGACGAGTCCGGCGCGCATGTTGTCTTCGGCATTGCAAGGCGGGTTCTTCCTCCAAATAATTTATAGGAGATTTTGAACACCAGGATAGTGTCCGGCTCTGCAAAAATAAATTCCACATACCACCGTAGATAGAATAATATTACACAAGATCAATCTGCGGCGTGATACGTGGCATGGCGTCGCACCACTACCAAGCCTTTACTCAAATTGTTTTATTGTTCCACCTCGGTAGCGTTTAGCGGCGGTTTCCTTGGCACGTCTTGTCGAGCGAGATCGTGTTCCCTTATTCGAGATTCCCATCAATACGGACGTGGGTAACCCAACGCGCCCGTTGCCACGCCCTCCATCGGCGGGTTCCAAGCAGTCAGGGGCGGCTCTTGGTATTCTTCCTCTTTATAATGAGACCAAGGCCCGTTCTTTTTATTCAATCCTCTATCAGATCCGCCCCTCTCCCCGAGTTCCAACACCCAGGGCCCCAAATTCGGGTACCTTCGATCTTCGACAATGTCCGGTCCTGACCTACGAGGCCGGTGGGTGCCTTCCTCCGTCACGGAGGAGGACGTGCTGAAGCTGAGAGATGCCAGGTACTTAACCTACGAGATTTCGCATAGGCTGCCTGCCCGAGGGCAAGTTATCCCAACTCCCGAGCCTGGCGAGAGAGCGTCGTGTTCGTGTCTCACCTCCGTCGGGGTTTAGGCTTCCCAACTGATCCCTTCGTGAGGGGGTTCATGTTTTACTATCGGCTGGAATTCCACGACTTGGCTCCGGAGTCCATCCTCCACATCTCATCCTTTATTGTCGTCTGCGAAGCCTTCCTTCGCACTACCCCTCACTTCGGCTTGTGGCTCAAAACCTTCAACGTGGAGCCGAAGATGATTGAGGGGCGTCAGGCAGAGTGCGGCGGGGCGGTTATAAGCAAGAGGGCCGAAGCTCCATGGCCCAAGGGCTCTTTTCAGGAGGAGTTCGACATGGCACAGGAGTGGTTCTATATCACGCTCCCGGGGCAGTGCAGAGGCCGCCGCCCGTCTTCGCTCGGGCCCTCCACAGCAGGTAGCGTCATGGGTCAACAAGGCGTGGTGGGGCCGTCAAAGGCGTACCCTGTTGCAGGACGGATCCGAGGCCTCCAAGAAAGGGAGATCGATCTGGTCGCAGTGGTACAGGTTATGTTGCTCCGGCGCCTACTGCCCTGCAAACGTCGCCCCCTCCGCCTGTGGGAATTTAATCCGGAGGGGCCACGAGCTCTTCAACACTTCATGGGTTTGACACCCGTGGAGATGTACAAACTGTTCTTCGGATCGCAAGAGACGCGTCTGGAATTGACCGAGGATGCTGGCCTAAGCTGGAACCGCCCGGATTCTCAAGTAAGTAGCCTCGTGTTCGGACACGTTGTCCATTTATTTACTGTGGGTTTGCCTTTTAATCAGCTATCCCTTGGACAGGAGTGGATAGCGCAAGCAAAACTGATACGGTGTCCGGCCCCCCTCCCTGAGACCACGCAGGACCCCGTGTTAATCAAAATGTTAGAGGTGGCACCTTCGGAGGAGGGCGAGGAAGGGCACAGGGGATCTACCACCTCTGCCACGGAGGCTTTTAGTAAGGGAGGAATCGAGAGTTCCTCCTTCCAGGGGGAGAAGAGGACCGCTTTCGAAGACCCGGGGGTCAAGGCCTCAAAGCGGGGAAAGAAATCTGTATTGGAAGGTCCCGGGCCGGGCAGAGCCCCGGCCAAACTGTCTCCTCGGAGGAATCAGCCCTCTAGCGAGCCGTAAGTAAAAGGGGGAATTTTGTAATAGTGGACATCCCTGTTTAATTTCTAAGGGTAACCGAAGTCTTCACCTTGTAGTTCGGATCTCAGCCCATCTCAGCACAGCTCATCTTCGGGAGACCTTCGTCCGAAAATGATGGAGAGCGAAACGCCTCCATCTGCCGCCCCATCGCGCGGGGCGGACGACCCTGAGGTGTCGTCGCGGAGGGTCTCCCTGAGTCCGGCGGGGCCGGAGAGTTCGGCACCCATTGGAGTACGGCCGGTGGAGCTGCAGGATTTGCTTAAGAGGGCATCCATCTCAGAAGATCACCGCACATTAATGGGTAATGTGATTGAGAGGATCTTGTCCTTGGCGGGTTGTATGAGGCCGTCGGAAGTTCTTGTGGGATTTGAGTATGCAAAAAGACATACTGTTGACAGTTTGCACATGAAGTGCATACTGTATAGATAGTAGCCCTCGAGACTTGGTATCTTTGTCGAAAGCGACAGCGTGCCTAGGATCATAATCTCGATTATTAACTCGTCGCCTTTCCTATGCAGGTGGCGGGCGTTCGGTGACCAGCGGACTGATGGATTCGCCGAGCTGAAGAAGCAACTCGGCGCTGCGGATCACGGACATCCTTTGGTCAATAAGCGACTTGATGAGTCACAAGGTATGTGGTTGCTCAGCGGTCGCTTAGTAAGGAGCTGATGCCCATTCCTTACAAGTTGTATGCTTGATGCAGATGGTGCTGCTGCTGTGGAAGACCTTGAGCAGAACTTGCTCGGGCCAAGGAGCAAGCCGGAAAAGGCGATGCCTTGAAGGCAGCGAAAGAGCTAGAAGCCGAGAAGGCTGCTCACTGCCGAAGCAGGGAGGAGATGGCCGGAATGGCCATGAAATTAATATTTGCTACCGACCGCTTGGAGGTTCTTGAAGGAGAACGCCGAGTGGAGCAAGAGGACCTGAATAAGGCCGATGCCGAAGCCAAGGATGCCCGTAGTGCGATGCGGGCTATGAAGGAGGAACTGTGTCAGGTCGGAGACATTGTGGCTGGAAAGCCCTTTATGCTGCGTAGGAAGTTCAAGGATCCGAAGTATGCTCAGCTGGGCCGATTGTACGGTGCGGAGGATCCTTATTTGGACTTGGCGGCGAGTGCGGCGGACGCAGTCGTACACTTTCGAAGCCAGGAGGATCATGAAATGGAAGAGCTTTTGGTCTCAATTCCATAGTCCGGGCGTCCACTTCCGTTGAGTGATCGGCTGGTTGAGTGGGCTGAGCTGAATAGATTGTCCGGACTAGCCATGACGGATGTGGTCGCTCATCTGTGGCCGAAAAGGCCCAAGCCGAAGAGTTATTTTGGCTTGTTGCAGCAATTCCTTGGGGCAGTGCCGCATATTAAGGCGATGAAGCGGTCGGCATGCATAGAAGGTGCACGGATGGCTCTCGCCCGTGGTAAAACATACCGGGCGGAGATGGATGCCACCGCTATTGCATCTCGGGGTTCGGACAAAAGCCGATTCCCCACCGAGCATTACTTTGAGGAAGTCCTGCAGGGCGCTCGTATAATAGAGTCGCAGTGCTCGAAAGATGTTATGTTTGAATGACATGTATGATTTCTAGGATCATGTTTATAATGCAATGACTTTTTATACTTGTGTGTTCAAGTATTGAACTATCTCTGTCTTGACCGTATATGTATGTATAATCGAAAGATGGCAGTCTTTGGCTTCAGCCCCCACGCACATGGTGCGGGGTGTTTGCAAAAAAAAACGCTTTTCACACTTAATCCAACGTCTTGGTCCTTTTAAGGAGGTGATAGCATAGCAAACTAGGCAACGGACTATAATGCTTTATCACTTTCACTTAGCCATAGGAGCTCGAATGTGGGGCTACTATATAGCCCTGATGGCACGCGCTTCTCGAACTTCGGTAGCGTATGTGCTGACCGAAGCGGTCCTTCGTCAAAGCGGAGAATTCTAAACATTCAATGGTCGGTCAAGTGGTTGACCAGTCTCGCTATATCATGGCAGTCACTTTTGGCTTTCTCTCTTGAGGTGCTCTCCGGCGAACCGGGCACAATCGCGATAGTTCTCCAGTGCCGCGTTAGCCGATGATCTGAGCGTAAGGCAGCAAAACACGGAGAGCAGGCAAACCCAACATTTGTGAAAGACATGATTCGGAGCTGATGCATATAAGGCCTAACTCGAGGCGCTGAACACTCCACGAGGTGTTCGGTCTTTATGATATCAGGCAGAACAAAGCCCTAAGCCCCTAGTGTCCAGTGCAGTAGGGAACTTCGGCGCGGCCGATGCCAAAGCGCCAGCCTCCTCCTCGGCTCTAGTAGGAAACCGGGGATGTGTATCAACAAGAGACAGATGAAAGGTTTACGAGGGTCTTAAATCTGAAAAGAATCCTTGCAGCGGGTCCCTCTCTGCGTCTGCGCTTTGTGTCTCCGTTGTCTTTGTATCACTCGGCCAGCGTGTAGCACGTGCTTCATCTGTAAAAGAGAAGGACTTAGTTTCTAAGAAATATCGTGCAAAATTGTATTAAAATAAAATATAATTTGGAAGATGAAGAAAGTTGAGCTTTATTGGCTTTCATCATTTATGTGACCCCCAAAAAAAGGGGTATCGGCTGGGAAGCCCTTGTTAAGTTCGCGGACTCGTCTAACCATGTCCGAGGTCTAAATGACCTGTTTTTAGGGGCTTTGACCTGCAAGGTCGGATTAATGTGTGGCTATCGAGGCAGCCGCACATTCTCCGTGGTCGAAAGACACCTGGAGTTTTGAGATTATGCCACGTGGACCGGGCATTTTTAAGCGTAAGAGACGCGTAATGTGGTATTGCATTAAAGCGGCGCGGCTGTGCGTGATGGTGCTTAAGGGCTCTTTGCTAAATGGGGCGATGGGGAGTGAGCTTTTGCGACGGGGTTGTCGGATGAACCGAACACAACCTCTAGTGGTGCTGAGCCTGTACAATAAAGAAGGCTGGCGTCATTCCTTTGAAGGAAGTGTTGCTATAGCGAATTTTGGTAGGTTCTATCCCCATTATGCGGACGGTGTCCTGGTATGGCAGTGTGCGCTGTGTGTTATCACATGAAGTGAGTTCACTGTTTTGACTTCTAGTGGGAAAGTCTTTTGTTTTCCGGAGTGCTGCTTTTGGGTTTCGTCACTTCCACTTGGTGTGTCGAGGCCTTGTGTTCGGCGTTAAGTCGGCGGACTGCTTGAAGACCCAACAATCTCTGTGGGTATGGTTTGCGGCTTCCGGAGGTACCATGTATTTGACACGATCTATCGAGTCTTGTTTAGGTTGGATAGCTCGTCCTTTGTTATCCTTTAGAGGCGGTTCGCACCCATTGAGTACGGCCGGTGGAGCTGCAGGATTTGCTTAAGAGGGCATCCATCTCAGAAGATCACCGCACATTAATGGGTAATGTGATTGAGAGGATCTTGTCCGCCGAAAGCGGGTTGTATGAGGCCGTCGGAAGTTTACTGACGGGATTTGAGGTACGCAAAAAAAGACATACCTGTTGACAGTTTTGCACATGAAGTGCGCCCTGTATAGATAGTAGCCCCTGAGACTTGGTATGCTGTCGAAAACGACAGCGTGCCTAGGATCATAATCTCAGTTATTAACTGTCGCCTTTCCTATGCAGGTGGCGGAACGTTCGGTGGCCAGCCGGACTGATGGATTCGCCGAGCTGAAGAAGCAACTCGACGCTGCAGATGCGGACATCCCATCGGGTCAATAAACGACTTGATGAGTCACAAGGTATGTGGTTGCTCCGCGGTCGCTAGTAAGGGCTGATGCCCATTCCTTACAAGTTGTATGCTTGATGCAGATGGTGCTGCTGCTGTGGAAGACCTTCGAGCAGAACTTGCTCGGGCCAAGGAGCAAGCCGTAAAAGCGAGGCGATCGCCTTGAAGGCAGCGAAAGAGCTAGAAGCCGAGAAGGCTGCTCACTGCCGAAGCAGGGAGGAGATGGCCGGAATGGCCATGAAATTAATATTTGCTACCGACCGCTTGGAGGTTCTTGAAGGAGAACGCCGAGTGGAGCAAGAGGACCTGAATAAGGCCGATGCCGAAGCCAAGGATGCCCGTGGTGCGATGCGGGCTATGAAGGAGGAACGTGTCGTCGGAGACATTGTGGCTGGAAAGCCCTTTATGCTGCGTGGGAAGTTCAAGGATCCGAAGTATGCTCAGCTGGGCCGATTGTACGGTGCGGAGGATCCTTATTTGGACTTGGCGGCGAGTGCGGCGGACGCAGTCGTACACTTTCGAAGCCAGGAGGATCATGAAATGGAAGAGCTTTTCTGGTCTCAATTCCATAGTCCGGAGCGTCCACTTCCGTTGAGTGATCGGCTGGTTGAGTGGGCTGAGCTGAATAGATTGTCCGGACTAGCCATGACGGATGTGGTCGCTCATCTGTGGCCGAAAAGGCCCAAGCCGAAGAGTTATTTTGGCTTGTTGCAGCAATTCCTTGGGGCAGTGCCGCATATTAAGGCGATGAAGCGGTCGGCATGCATAGAAGGTGCACGGATGGCTCTCGCCCGTGGTAAAACATACTGGGCGGAGATGGATGCCACCGCTATTGCATCTCGGGGTTCGGACAAAAGCCGATTCCCACCGAGCATTACTTTGAGGAAGTCCTGCAGGGCGCTCGTATAATAGAGTCGCAGTGCTCGAAAGATGTTATGTTTGAATGACATGTATGATTTCTAGGATCATGTTTATAATGCAATGACTTTTTATACTTGTGTGTTCAAGTATTGAACTATCTCTGTCGTCCGTATATGTATGTATAATCGAAAGATGGCGTCTTTGGTTTCAGCCCCCACGCACATGGTGCGGGGTGTTTGCAAAAGAAAACGCTTTTCACACTTAATCCAACGCCTTGGTCCTTTTAAGGAGGTGATAGCATAGCAAACTAGGCAACCGGACTATAATGCTTTATCACTTTCACTTAGCCATAGGAGCTCGAATGTGGGGCTACTATATAGCCCCTGATGGCACCGCGCTTCTCCGAACTCGGGGCGCGTATGTGCCTGACCGGGAAGCGGTCCTTCGTCAAAGCGGAGGAATTCTAAACATTCCAATGGTCGGTCAAGTGGTTGACCAGTCTCTCGCTATATCATGACAGTCTACTTTTGGCTTTCATCGAGGTGCTCTCCCGGCCGAACCGGGGCACAATCGCAGTAGTTCTCCTGGTGCCGCGTTAGCCGATGATACGGAACGTAAGGCAGCAAAACACAGGAGCCGGGCAAACCCAACATTTGACGAAAGACATGATTCGGAGCTGATGCATATAAGGCCTAACTCGAGACGCTGAACACTCCCTGAGGTGTTCGGTCTTTATGATATCGGGCAGAACAAAGCCCTAAGCCCCTAGTGTCCAGGTACAGGCGGGAACTTCTGACGCGGCCGATGCCAAAACGCCAGCCTCCTCCTCGGCTCTAGTAGGAAACCGGGGGATGTGTATCAACAAGAGACAGTAAGAAAGGTTTACGCAGGGTCTTAAATCTGAAAAGAATCCTTGCAACGGGTCCCTACTGCACGTCTGCGCCTGTGTCTCCGTTGTGCTGTATCCTGGACGCGTGTAGCACGTGCTTCATCTGTAAAAGAGAAGGACTTAGTTTCTAAGAAATATCGTGCAAAAATTGTATTAAAATAAAATATAATTTGGAAGATGAAGAAAGTTGAGCTTTATTGGCTTTCATCATTTATCTTGTGACCCCCAAAAAAAGGGTATGCGGCTGGGAAGCCCTTGTTAAGTTACGCGGACTCGTCTAACCATGTCCGAGGTCTAAATGACCTGTTTTAGGGCTTTGACCTGCAAGGTCGGATTAATGTGTGGCTGTCGAGGCAGCCGCACATTCTCCGTGGTCGAGAGACACCTGGAGTTTTGAGATTATGCCACGTGGACCGGGCATTTTTAAGCGTAAGAGACGCGTAATGTGGTATTGCATTAAAGCGGGCGAAAGCTGTGCGCCCCAGTAGTGCTTAAGGGCTACTGCTAAATGGGGCGATGGGGAGTGAGCTTTTCGCGACGGGGGTTGTCGGATGAACCGAACACAACCTCTAGTGGTACAGAGCCTGTACAATAAAGAAGGCCTGGCGTCATTCCTTTGAAGGAAGTGTTGCTATAGCGAATTTTGGTAGGTTCTATCCCCATTATGCGGACGGTGTCCTGGTATGGCAGGTGCCGCGCTGTGTGTTATCACATGAAGTGAGTTCACTGTTTTGACTTCTAGTGGGAAAGTCTTTTGTTTTCCGGAGTGCTGCTTTTGGGTTTCGTCACTTTCACTTGGTGTGTCGAGCCCCTTGTGTTCGGCGTTAAGTCGGCCGGACTGCTTGAAGACCCAACAATCTCTGTGGGTATGGTTTGCAGGCTTCCCGGAGGTACCATGTATTTGACACAGTCTATCCAGAATCTTGTTTAGGTTGGATAGCTCGTCACTGTTATCCTTTAGGGGCAGTGTTTTGTTGTTCGGCCGAGAGCTTTTGAATCTGGCATTGACCGCCGTACTATTTGGGCCATTTTCCTTATTCCGGCGCTGATCTTTTCTGCGTCGTGATTTCCCATTTCCATCCCTGATTTCGGATCTACTCGGGTTGCTGGTGCTGCATCTAGCCAGCCAGCTATCTTCCCCTGCGCAAAAGCGTGTCATGAGGCTTGTTAGTGCGGCCATTGTTCTTGGTTTTTCCTGGCCGAGGTGTCTGGCGAGCCATTCGTCTCGGACGTTGTGTTTAAAGGCCGCTAAGGCTTCAGCGTCCGGACAGTCGACTATTTGGTTCTTTTTAGTGAGGAACCTGTTCCAGAATTTGCGTGCTGACTCTCCGGGCTGTTGAGTTATGTGACTTAAATCGTCTGCATCCGGAGGCCGGACATAAGTCCCGTTTTTCCTCGTTGTCGCTTCCTTTTGGTGTATCCACCATGTATACGTTGTGAGATGGGGTGGCTTTCCAGTGCCCGTTAGGCGCTGGTTCTTGGTCGTCTCCGGCATTGTCGTCCATACCGTCGATGTCTTCGGAGTCGTCGTCTAGCATGTCGGTTAGATCGTCGACAGCGGCTACCAAGTGGGTGGTGGGTGGGCTTTGAATTTCTTCGTCGTCCGCATCCCAACCTTCCTGACTGCAGTCCGGCCAGGGCTCTCCTGATAACGAGAGATACTTTAACGAACTCAAGATGTCGCCGAAAGGTGAGTGTTGAAAGATGTCCGCTGCGGTGAATTCCATGACCGGCGCCCAATCGGATTTGATCGGAGGGGGCGCGGGAGGTTCGAAGTCCGGCAAGGAGTCCGGCACCTCGGAGTCGCGAGCTTTATGAGGGACAAGATCAGTGTTCGGCTCTATCGCCGTATAGGTTGCAGCCCTCGAGGCGGTGTCTAGCCATCCGTCCCCGATCTGCGCAACCGGCTCCGAATTGAAGATCGGAGCGTGTAGCGACCCGACCTCAGACGGTCAAGCCTCTGTGTTGCTGTGCCATCCCTGGATCAGTATGCTGGCACACACAGTACATCAATGTATATATCAAAGTGCAATCACATGTATAATTAACGTAAAACTGATATATACCTCATAAGTCACAGCTGAAACAAATAGTCGGTGTGGAGTCCCATCAACGCCATCGGCAGGTTGAGTGTAGACCGTAACCCTGTACCGCACTCTTACTCGTCGGAAGAAAGTATCTGCAACATGATACGTTGCAGCCGTCTAGGTCAGTACATTGAATGTACCGGCAAGATCACAACATGAGAAAACAGATGATAAAACTATACTATATGCAATATGGCTTTATGGCTCAGATCTGAATTTTGTTTGCGTAAAAGCTGGTTTTATTTTACCTACATCAAAGGAATAAAATGAAGCCTGTACTATGGAGTTTTTATGTCATGACATGGTTCCGCCAACCGATGTCTCATAGCCCAAAATCATCATAAGTTGCCCACAATTAAGTTATCAATCCGTGTTGAGAGTTCCAAATAGATCCAAGTCCAGAGGCTCAAATTGTCCGTAATCGGGACACGGCTAATCGATTAGGTTTAAACCCTCTGCAGAGGTTTGTACACTTTACCCGCAAGATTCGATCCTCTTTTACGTTCTCGCACTTCAGGTGTTTGAGAACAAGACGATCAAACATGGTCTTCCGAAGAGTTCCTCCGACCACCGTCCGTACCCATCCAATCCTACCGTAGTTCTACATCTGCTAGCACCGCCCCAGCCAGAGTCACCACTAAGGTCAACCAAGCGAGCCCATAATGACTTGCGGTTGCAGGTAAGCTTCCGGCATGAAGTATTCTTCCGTCTCTTTGAGTCTGGGTGAAGCTTTCCGCAGGATGTCATGGCGCTTCTCCATGCATCCCGCCAACCACTGGTTTCTCCAGGTGCCCGTCAACCGTCCTTCACCCAGAGTGTGTATTGAATTCTGTCTTGAGTCTTGAAGTCTTGAGGCCTTGAAGATGCAGTCCTTGCAGCTTTCCATCATGGAGTTGTCGCCATTGACGAGAACGCCCATTCTCACACCACTCCGAGCACTCATACCAAACCCCGCCTACTATAGCGTAGCATTAAAATAAATAACGTCCCGGCTTGGTAACAGGGTGATGGGTTCCTACCTCATGCATACTACTCAACTACAAGGATTCAATAACACTCTTGAGGGTGGTTGCAAAGGTGCCACTAAATGCAATAAACATAGGTATGAAAGCAATGGTCAAAGTGAACTTGCTCGGTGATGTTGACGAAGAAGAATTATCGTTCTCAAGAAATAACTTGATAGACTACTCGTCACTCTCGATGAAATCTATATAACAAACATATCATTCACATAAGCACTCACACTAACAATCAAAACAAAAGAGAGAGCGAATAAGAATCCAAGGAACTTCAAATAAAACTAGGAGTCTTCTTCTACAACATTCACAAAAATAGTTTTGTCTACGGAAAATAAAACACTAAAATAACAAAGAATAAAATATAAATTTAGTTAAGACAAAGAAAAAAAAATAAAGTATTTTTTCATAAAGCTATTTTGAAAGTATTTTCAATTGGGAGTTAAAACAGTAGAGAAATCCATTGCAAGTTATTAGCGAACTTGAATTGATTTCACGATAACAAAATAAAAATAAATATAAAAACTTGTTGAACACCTACTGTTTAACTAATAGAAACCAAACATAAACTTTCTGAAATATAAAATAAAATAATTTAAAACAACTATAGAAAAGAAGTAGCTATAATTCAATAGAACTAAAACAGAATTTGTTTTACATGAAACAATAAGCTAAAATATTCAAACAATTTTGAAGTTTTTACCGCTGGTAAATATGATCACTAGTGATCAGTAGAAAAAGAATCAAATAAAATCTATTTTTAAACTCCCGAATAAGCAAAACAAGCTTTAATTCAAATCTGATCTAACTCAATTTTATTAATCCAAACATAGACAAATTATATATTTTGGAAACTACAAGAAAATTGTGATCTAACATAATAAGAATCAGCATCATTGGACTTCTAGATCAAAAGTTATAAGCTAAACAAGAACGGAACTAAATCTGTTACGGGAATAAATCTGAAAACGAAAACGGAGTTACCTGTACGTGAGGCAGAGATGGCAGGAAGGAGACAGCGATGTGGAGGGCTGCTCGGCGAGGGGGCGAGGTCGCCGGCGAGGGTGGGGTGGCGGAGGAGGGGTCGGCGCTTGGGAGGTGGCGCTGGGCGATGGGAGGTTCGAGAAGAGCTCTGGTGAGCGTTCTAGGCAGGAAAAGGAGGACGGTGGCGAGAAGGCTACGGGCAGGGGGGCGTGGTGATGGGAAAAATGGAACGAGGAGAGGAGGGGTTTTATAGGCGGTCTCGGGAGGCGCTGGGATGGAAAGACGAGGGAGATCGGGAAGGTGGAGTTTCTGTCTCCATGGATATGGAAAGCTTCAGAACGTGAGAGGAAACAGAGGAAGGAGATGATCTCTTGTTGTGCTAGAATAGGAAAGTGCTTAATGGGCCAGCAGGTTTTCCTAATAAAACGATTCCATTCCTATTTTTAAAATTAGGAAACTAAAACAATAAAAGGAAATCAAATCAATTCGAATCAAGAGTTTTATATACTAAAATTATCAGAAAAATAAAATGTAGATGATGAGCATTATTCCACGGCCAAAATAAAAACTTAAAAAATGTTTTCAGAAAATCCCTAAAGGCTTTATTTCTTTTTGCAAATAATTTTTAAATAAAAACTTTGGTTTTTCTTGGCTCAAATATTTTCAAAAATGCCCCTGATTTTGGAGGGTCATTTTCCTCCGCTCTTTCTTGCTTGCAACAATTTATTTTTCGGGGTATTTCTCGGGGAAGAAAAATAGAGAAGCAAGTGCAAATATTCGAAAGAATTAAATTGCAAAACTCCGTTCAAATTCTTTATAGTTGAAGAAGTCATGTCATCTTCTCTCATTGATTTTAATAGGATGAATTTGAATTTACCAAGAAGGGAAAGTCATTTTATTCCTCTCATTCAAAAGTTTTTGAAAAGGTTCAAATTTCACTCAAGTTTAATTCACTCAAGCAAACAAACAAACAATTCAATTAATTATATTAACATTCCAAAATTTGGGATGTTACAAACCTACACACTTAAAATGAATCTCGCCCCTCGAGATTCAAAAGGCTAGCAAGAAAGAAGTTAGGGTTGGGGTCTTCTAGCAAAAGTCTTGGTCGAAAGGTCGGGGTGCTACCACACTTAAGAACAAGGTCATGGTTCCAATAAACTCAGATATTTCCTCCGAGGGCTGACAATGTATGTCTCTTCACATATCTTACAATAGCTCCTTCACTAAAGCTCTTACCGAGAAGCATAGAGTTTTCCTCAAAAGCTTGGGTCGGTTCGTCAAAGTTGAAATTTGTCCGGGACTGGATCTTCTTAGCTGATGGGTCTGTGTCCATTCTAAACAACTATCGAAACACTCATGGTGGTCTACAATTTATGGTTTTCTCCTGCAGAAAACGGGTCTGGGTTGAACCTCACCGATAACCTACGCTTGGCAACGGTTGCTCGTAATGGGGTTCCATCGTCCTACCATTTTATGGTTTTATGGCTTATCGCGTCGACACTCTTCTAAGTTTTTCAAGGCTCTCGATTTTCCATCAACATATGATAGTTCATGATAGAAGTCTCCGTATGGGGCCAATCCATCCCGCATTTGAATCATTACCACATATGTAAATATCGAATCACGTGTTTTAACACTTGGGCATACTCACAAGCATTGCAGAATTTCTCTTGTTCTCGAACTGAGTTCAGATAAATCCATGGTTTCTGCATGCCAAACAAAACATCTATCGTTACTTCACCACTCTCAGGTTTTTATGTAACCTCCTACGTAAACGTAGGCTGATTGGATCACGATTCTTCCAAATTTATTCCTTTATCAAGGTTACAACGGTTCCTTCTCAAAATCCTGGGCCTGTGGGTTATGGCCCACTTCAACACTAGTGCAGCTTTAACTCATCCTTAGAGTAACTCTCTTGTTACACCTCCTTAAATCCAGTAGTACTCTGTTTCTTCATACCATCATATCAAAACAAAACTCAACTTATTTTGTCCAGCTTCCTTCTATGGCCGTCATGAATAACACGTTTCTTTCTTCATTGATCCTGTGGCTTTATAGAGTACTATGACCAAAAGAAGTGCACAAGTTTATCCATAAAATCTCATTAATCTCATATCAATCTTTCATTACATCCTTAACCATTTTCGTAAATCCAAATTCCAAAAGGTTTATTACAAATGCTGCCACCCACATGGTTCGGTATGGTCAGACATTACTTCCAACTTATTCATTTGTCCTCCTTGAGGATTCTTCAGTCCCACTGGAATTGTGCGACATGTGCCTTGAAATCTTCAATCTTCTTTTTCATCATGGTGATCTTGAGCTTCACCTTCATCATCTCTGCATGTACTTCGCTTAGGTATTCCTGAGTATAACGGAGTCTTGCTTCAAGTATTTCTCCGATCTGGCGTATGGCTTCCATGGCTGCTTCACGAACGGCATCGAAGAAAGTTGCTTGTGGCACACGTGAGATGAAAAAGTAATGCCCCATCCTCTTTGGGCAAACTCCTTTCAAATGGTGGAGGTGTACCTCCACATACCAAAGTTCCACTCCCTTATGCATGAAGGGTAGCCTTTGTAGACTGCATCTCCTTCAAGGTGAATATGCTTCATCATGTCCTTCAAGATCTTCGGTAATCATGATCACTGGTCGTGGTCATGATCGTTTCAGGCCCTTAAGGAAAGACTCATAAAGGGTTGTCATCTGCATGTGTAGGATAGGAGGGTGCTCGTAACAAGGAATGTATCTCCATGGGGAAATTGCAATTGTCTCCGTAAAAGTTTGGTGTACAGTTGTCCATGGGTTCAAGATTCCGGGTTTGGTTGAGATAGAAAGAGAAAGCAATTACCCACTCATCAACAAAATTATCGCTTGTAATGGGCCGTTCTACTATGGTTTCGTTTCTAAGTCCTCATTTCTTGGTCTTCAATGCTCGGGAGTTTTCCAATTCTCGATGCTGTTCCCATATGAAGGCCTTCTACCATTCTTCCAGAATTTACGCCTCTCATGGTTGAAATAAATACAAATCTACGATATCGCATCTATCCAACCACTCAATAAACACACAAAATAATAGCAACCAAGCATTCATTTATTCAATCAATACTACAAGATCGCCACCCACATAAGTTGGTATGGTCAGATACTTAAATCGAGGAAGCGTTCATCTTTATTTCTCTCATGGTGGAATACTACTAATTTACTGGGGTTTTCTGTGTGGACTTGATCTCTTCCAGTTCTTCTTCTAGATCTTCCCTGTCGACACGGAGTTTCTTGTGACGACCCTGTATGTCCTGAAGTTGTTCCTTGAGCTTCTGGATTTCAACATCCTTTGCATGAGACATGGTCCTGCTGTTCTTCAGTTCCTGTCGCATCCTCGAGATCTCGAGGTTCTCCTCCTCCAGCTTGTTTACCTTGGTCTCGAGTCTTGACCTCTTCTCGTAGTGCTTCATTGTCGAACAGGGCTTCCAGGAGGTCCATCCAAGATTCTTGACGATTGTTCCAGATCCTGATTGTACACTAAAAGTGGGGAAAACTTCATCTTCTGTGCTTCCGTCAAGGCAATAGTTGCTCCATCAAACTTCTGCCATCCCATCCTTCCAAAGAAGTGTGGGTTTAGTGCAGCACGATGACGATAGCATAAACGTGCAATAGCATCATGGACGGCAGTGTTGATGCCCATATCATAGTCACCATTTATAGTTCCGAAGATGATGTCTGCAGTCTTGGGGGCTTCTTTACGACCAAAAACTTGGGTCTTGACTCCCCATGATCTGGACGTCCTCTTAGTTGCCTTGATCTCAGGTATCGGTAACTTCAGCAGCCTGACTAGCTCCACAAGGAAGGGGCCTCCAAGAACCCTCTCGTAGTGTTCTCTTTTGTTCAGAATGTAGCTCTCCATCTATAGTTTGAGATAAGGAAGGTTCAGTAAAAGGAATGAGGTGTTACGAGAGTAGTACAAAACAAAGGCCATTCCTATTGGGGTCTTCATACTACTAAGTCATTTTCTAGGGTCACGTTCTACAGCCAACATGTGCTCGATACCATCTCTCAGAGCGACCCGACCTCGACGGTCAAGCCTACGTGTTGTTGTGCCATCCTCGGATCAAGATGTCGGCACACACAAGACATCAATGTATATATCAAAGTGCAATCACATGTATAATTAACGAAACTGATATATACCTCATAAGTCACAATGAAACAAATAGTCGGGTGTGGAGTCCCATCAACGCCATCGGCAGGTTGAGTGTAGACCGTAACCCTGCACTGCACTCTTACTCGTCGGAAGAAAGTATCTGCAACATGATACGTTGCAGCCGTGTAGGTCAAGACATTGAATGTACCGCAAGATCACAACATGAGAAAACAGATGACAAAACTATACTATATGCAATATGGCTTTATGGCTCAGATCTGAATTTTGTTTATGTAAAAGCTGGTTTTATTTTACCTACATCAAAGGAATAAAATGAAGCCTGTACTATGGAGTTTTTATGTCATGACATGGTTCCGCCAACCGATGTCTCATAGCCCAAAATCATCATAAGTTGCCCACAATTAAGTTATCAATCCGTGTTGAGAGTTCCAAATAGATCCAAGTCCAGAGGCTCAAATTGTCCGTAATCGGGACACGGCTAATCGATTAGGTTTAAACCTCTGCAGAGGTTTGTACACTTTACCCGCAAGATTCGATCCTCTTTTACGTTCTCGCACTTCAGGGTGTTTGAGAACAAGACGATCAAACATGGTCTTCCGAAGAGTTCCTCGACCACCGTCCGTACTCCATCCAATCCTACCGTAGTTCTACATCTGCTAGCACCGCCCCAGCCAGAGTCACCACTAAGGTCAACCAAGCCGAGCCCATAATGACTTGCGGTTGCATGTAAGCTTCCGGGCATGAAGTATTCTTCCGCCTCTTTGAGTCTGGTGAAGCTTTCCGCAGGATGTCATGGCGCTTCTCCATGCATCCCGCCAACCACTGGTTTCTCCAGGTGCCCGTCAACTGTCCTTCACCCAAGAGTGTGTATTGAATTCTGTCTTGAGTCTTGAAGTCTTGAGGCCTTGAAGATGCAGTCCTTGCAGCTTTCCATCATGGAGTTGTCGTCATTGACGAGAACCTCCATTCTCACACCACTCCCGAGCACTCATACCAAACCCCGCCTACTATAGCGTAGCATTAAAATAAATAACGTCCCGGCTTGGTAACAGGGTGATGGGTTCCTACCTCATGCATACTACTCAACTACAAGGATTCAATAACACTCTGAGGGGTGGTTGCAAAGGTGCCACTAAATGCAATAAACATAGGTATGAAAGCAATGGTCAAAGTGAACTTGCCTGGTGATGTTGACGAAGAAGAATTATCGTTCTCAAGAAATAACTTGATAGACTACTCGTCACTCTCTGATGAAATCTATATAACAAACATATCATTCACATAAGCACTCACACTAACAATCAAAACAAAAGAGAGAGCTAATAAGAATCAAGGAACTTCAAATAAAACTAGGGAGTCTTCTTCTACAACATTCACAAAAATAGTTTTGTCTACGGAAAATAAAACACTAAAATAACAAAGAATAAAATATAAATTTAGTTAAGACAAAGAAAAAAATAAAGTATTTTTTTCATAAAGCTATTTCGAAAGTATTTTCAATTGGGAGTTAAAACAGTAGAGAAATCCATTGCAAGTTATTAGCGAACTTGAATTGATTTCACGATAACAAAATAAAAATAAATATAAAAACTTGTTGAACACCTACTGTTTAACTAATAGAAACCAAACATAAACTTTCTGAAATATAAAATAAAATAATTTAAAACAACTATAGAAAAGAAGTAGCTATAATTGAATAGAACTAAAACAAAATTTGTTTTACATGAAACAATAAGCTAAAATATTCAAACAATTTTGAAGTTTTTACCACTGGTAAATATGATCACTAGTGATCAGTAGAAAAAGAATCAAATAAAATCTATTTTAAACTCCCGAATAAGCAAAACAAGCTTTAATTCAAATCTGATCTAACTCAATTTTTATAAATCCAAACATAGACAAATTATATATTTTTGAAACTACAAGAAAATTGTGATCTAACGCAAAAAGAATCAGCATCATTGGACTTCTAGATCAAAAGTTATAAGCTAAACAAGAACGGAACTAAATCTGTTACGGGAATAAATCTGAAAACGAAAACGGAGTTACCTGTACGTGAGGCAGAGATGGCAGGAAGGAGACAACGATGTGGAGGGCTGCTCCGGCGAGGGGGCGAGGTCGCCGGCGAGGGTGGGGGTGGCGGAGGAGGGGTCGGCGCTGGGGAGGTGGCGCTGGGCGATGGGAGGTTCCAAGAGCTCCCTGGTGAGCGTTCTAGGCAGGAAAAGGAGGACGGTGGCGAGAAGGCTACGGGCAGGAGGGGTGGTGATGGGAAAAATGGAACGAGGAGAGGGAGGGGTTTTATAGGCGGTCTCGGGAGGCGCTGGGATGGAAAGACGAGGAGATCGGGAAGGTGGAGTTTCCTGTCTCCATGGATATGGAAAGCTTCTGTAACGTGAGAGGAAACAGAGGAAGGAGATGATCTCTTGTTGTGCTAGAATAGGAAAGTGCTTAATGGGCCAGCAGGTTTTTCCTAATAAAAACGATTCCATTCCTATTTTTAAAATTAGGAAACTAAAACAATAAAAAGGAAATCAAATCAATTCGGAATCAAGAGTTTTATATACTAAAATTATCAGAAAAATAAAATGTAGATGATGAGCATTATTCCACGGCCAAAATAAAACTTAAAAAATGTTTTCAGAAAATCCCTAAAGGCTTTATTTCTTTTGCAAATAATTTTAAATAAAACTTTGGTTTTTCTTGGCTCAAATATTTTCAAAATGCCCTGATTTTGGAGGGTCATTTTCCTCCGCTCTTTCTTGCTTGCAACAATTTATTTTTCGGGTATTTCTCGGGAAGAAAAATAGAGAAGCAAGTGCAAATATTCGAAAGAATTAAATTGCAAAACTCCGCTCAAATTCTTTATAGTTGAAGAAGTCATGTCATCTTCTCTCATTGATTTTAATAGGATGAATTTGAATTTACGGAGAAGGGAAAGTCATTTTATTCCTCTCATTCAAAAGTTTTTGAAAAGGTTCAAATTTCACTCAAGTTTAATTCACTCAAGCAAACAAACAAACAATTCAATTAATTATATTAACATTCCAAAATTTGGGATGTTACAGAAGGGTTCGAAAAGCGGCCTCCAGTCTTGTCCATTGCAGAGCTAAATCATGCTCGCCGTGACAAGGCGGCACGCCGGTCGTGGCTCGACTCCATCGAGGATCAAGTCCCCGGATGTCAGCCGTGAAGTTCAAACTTCCAAATCTGACCTGGCGGCCGGGGCGTAGCTTCGATCTGCTCCAGATGGTTGCTTAATCGCCCGCAAAGGCGGCTTGCAGAATCTGAAGATCTGTCCGGGAGAAAAGTCTCACCTTGGACTGCATCGTTGATGATGGTCGAAGAAGCCATCGAGCCTATCGGTGACGATACGGAGGAACTCTCAATGAAAGCACCAATGTCGGTGTCAAACCGACGGATCTCGGTAGGGGTCCCGAACGTGCGCCTAGGAGGATGGTAACAGGAGATAAGGGACACGATGTTTTACCTGTGTTCGGGCCCTTTTGACGGAGGTAAAACCCTACGCCCCTGCTTGATTAATATTGATGATGTGTGTTACAAGAGTGGATCTACGACGAGATCAAAGAGGCTAAACCCTAGAAGCTAGCCTATGGTATGATTGTTGTTCGTCCTATGGACTACTGACCGTCCGGTTTATATAGACACCGGAGAGGGCTAGGGTTACACAAAGTCGGTTACAAAGGTAGGAGATCTACATATCCAGACGCCAAGCTTGCCTTCCACGCCAAGGAAAGTCCCATCCGGACACGGGACGAAGTCTTCAATCTTGTATCTTCATAGTCTTGGAGTCCGGCCGATGATGATAGTTCGGCTATCCGGACACCCCCTAGTCCGGAACTCCCTCAACCGTTGTCCCAAACCTCTTGCTCACTCTATGAAAAAAATAAGGATCTTCTTAATTCTGAGGATATCATGGTTCTACTTCTACCTCAACAAATCAACTCCTGGTCTAGAAAAAAAAAGGTTTGTTTCAAATACACATTATGCATGTGGTAGTGCTTCGCGTTGTACAACAGGTCGACAAACAACGTGACGACACCGCTCAAATCAATTCATGAGAAAAATCCTAAATTGGATTATCCATTAACTATGCAAGGACAGGGGAAGGGAGGCACCAGCCTTGATTGCCGAAAATTATGCATCCAGAAACAAGAGCAATTATACCTCAAACTCGAAATAAGTGTCATGCTTAACTCAACCCATAGTCACACAACACAAACCATCCCCACAAATATCCTCTGAACTGGACAAATTATCTCAAGCAAGAACAACATTATAAAATAAACCTAAAACCTAAACCTTAAATGGAAAAAAATGCACAAATACTAAGTGGACATCTCTTTCCCTTCCCTATATCAGTCTAATAGCGGCACTCCATATCAGAGGAATGTAATTGGACTTTATATCTAAACAAATAGGGAAACTTCAGGTGAGATTGCTTTATATGTAAAACAAAGCTACAAACATATTTCCCCCTAATATATGGGCAGTTATCTTCACTTACCATTTGCACAAAAATCATTAAATACTCCTGTCAACCTGTAACGCATATTCCGCTCCAGATTGGGCTAGCAAAACAAGAACAACAAAAAAGCACTAAAATTTGATTCAAGACATGTAAAGTTCACACAAATTCAACATTGATTTCTGATGCATCTTAATGGAATTTCGAAACCTGTATAGTACATGGTGTTGACGACGCTCCTCTTTATTTCACTATACACAAACCTGTTATCTCAGAGCTCACAACTCACTAACCATGATCTTCAGCAACAAGACCCAAAAAAGGCGTACAATTACAACATATATTTTTTGACCGACCAGCGAAGAACCCATCCATTTGAATGATTGTCTATGCGATTTGGACCACCAAGAGACCTACAGCAAGATCCCCTGTTCGACAGATATGTCCAACGCTATATTCTTTTGGGTATTCAAAACTCTCTCCTTCGACGCTTGAAACCAGCAGATGCAGTGAAGTGGTCCTGGGAGCTCTGCAGGGAGGGTGCTTCAGGGACGAACATGGCGCCGTCATACACAGGGTAATGCAAGTTCCCTTGCCAGCATAGACCCGAGGCTGTTGGTGGGGAGGGAACCTCGGGCACCACCCATGGATCCTCAGCATCGAATCCAGGTACCTGGCCTAGCAGGTCTTCTGCAAACAGGCCTTCAGCTAGACGGCACTGTGGAGATCCCCCAGCACTCCCCAGCTTAGCATTGTCACCCTGTAGCAAAAAGAGAAAGAGATTAGAACTGATGTGTAGACACACACCAGTGTGTTGTGAATAGTATTTAATACTTTGCATTAAAAGCAAGTCTCCTTGCAAGTGAATTAAGCATAAATGTAACTGACATGGCTCCTGGAACCAGATTTCACAGAAGTGTAATTTGGCCTCATGCCATGAACTATTCTGAACCGCACAAGACTCCTGACAACTTCGTGATTGATTGTTAAAAGGTTAACAGTGAATAACAGTGTCATGACCCCACTCTAGTAATTATGATGACCCGTAAGAACTGACAAGCTCACATCTTTAAGGAAAAATGAAGACTACATTACAAAATAATAAGGAAAAAAAGGGCAGATGTCCCTTCCACAGTTTTTGATAGCATGAGAGTAATATTCAACCAATTCTAGTATACTAAACATTATGTCTGAAAACTAAATCAATCAGCAGTGAGCTTGAAGATGGAACTTTCACAGTTCACCCATCAGTTTATAAATTGATAGAAGAAATAACTAGCTGAATTCCACAAAAATGCAGACCTATATCAGGCTCGCTGGCTCGGTGCTAATTTACCCCAAATAAAGACTGGAAAGGTTCATACGCTTGCTTCTGGGCTCTGGGGTGAACTCATTTACAGCAACAGTCTAATCATATCACAAAACTAAGGTCCTGAATTTCATCAAGAACCTAAACCATTAATATGTTTTTTAGAAAGCACAACTCTTCTGCCATGAAAGAGAAAATTCTACTCTTCAATATATAAAGTAAAAGGAGATTCTCCAAAAAAAAATGATACGCATAAGATATTACTGAGAACTAGAAAAGACATGCAACACATCTATATAAGGATTACCTTGGAAGAACCATGCTCAGTGAAGCCAAAGTTTGGGCCATATTCTAAGTTACTGAAGAATTCATCCACAGGCCAATCAGGTAAACTGTCTGACCCATTGCCGCCTGAGAATGGTAAGTTGTATGCCCGGCCACTATCTCTGTTCATTTGGTTGGATAAAGCTGTGGTGGTCTGATTAGAGAGCAGAAGTTTTGAATTTCCATCTGACAGGTACTTAGGTGGAGGCTCTGCCAATCTAAGTGCACTGTTGTCCATAGTCCAATTGGTCATTCCTGTCTTGGTATTTGGAGCGGAAATCTGCCTTGAATAATCTCCACTGATTGCATTTTGGCTGGGAATAGATGCACTGTTTTCACCTGAAAATAGGGCTGTAGGATTTTTCTTTGGCAACTGTTTCGGTAGTGAATCCACTGATCCACCTGAAGTGTTAACGTGCTTGTCAGCAACAGGTGGAACAGGATCGGCAGGATCAAGGCCAACTTGAACTCCTGTCAGCAGGAACCTTTGATGTGCTGAAACAAAGGAATTCACTGTGTGTATAGCAACATCACAATCTCTACAAAGTAGAGCACGGTCCTCCAGGCAGAAGAAGTATCCAGAAGCCTCCTGCAATGAAAAATAGAGGTTCAGATCAGCAAAACTAAGGATATATATCAGAAATGACTTGCCACAGGAATCACAGTACAAAGAACATTATGTGGGTACAGTGTTCCACTAACTGGGGCACTAGTTGTGCCTTTGAGCTTGGGCCTTGCACTATGACCCAGTCAACTGAGTAGCAAAGTACATAATTCAGCGAGACATGATCCACATCCAGGCTATCCAGCCTGGTATGAAAGCCCAAATAAATATATAGTGCAATACAGTTAGCCCTGTATCTATGACAATGTAAGATTTAGATCCAACGAACAATTGACCTACTATTGTAGATTATGTCGAGCTAAGAATACTAGGATTTGTTAGGCATAGGTCTTACCGTCCCGTATCACAACAAATGCAAAAAAAATTCGGAAAGGTATTTCTGGTGACATAAATAAACATTACATTTTTTAAAACTTCGCCGGCGGCTGTTTGTGTGAGAAACTAAGCTTGCCATCTTAAAAGCAAGGTTTATTTCTTCTACTGGTATTGGCTGCTGTTGAATAAGACTAGAGGAAAACTTGTCCAAGTTCACTTCAAAGCCTATTCAAGTTCAATGGCTTCATTTAAACTAACTGATCTTGTACTCTAAATTAGCCTGAAATAAACATGTCCAGAGGAGCTCTTCTTATGTTGCTAGTTTCATGTGGTCTTTTGTATGCAACTCTGCAACCAACTGAAATTTTGATTCTAAATGCTAGTCCAGTTATAGTAATATTCCGAACATTGTAGCCTTACAAAGCAATCATTGATCTTTACTTTCTTCATAGGGGAATATCAGTTTAAATGCTTAGGCGCTACAATTTAGGCATAGATAGAAAACAAACTGACACTGCATGTGCTGATGTGCATGAACATGCTCCAAATGTTAGCCCAGTTATAGTGTTATTCCAAACATTCAAGCCTTACAAAGCAATGATTGATCTGTATTTTCTTTCATAGGGGAACATCAGTTTAAATGCTTAGACGCCACAATTTAGGCAAAGATAGAAAACAAACTGACACTGCATGTGCATGAACATGCTCTAAATGTTAGCCAGTTATAGTGATATTCCAAACATTCTAGCCTTACAAAGCAATGACTGATCTGTATTTTCTTTCATAGGGGAACATCAGTTTAAATGCTTAGATGCCACAATTTAGGCAAAGATAGAAAATGAACTGACACTGCATGTGCATTCACATGCTCAGCAACCAGCCAGCAAGATGAAGCATGCACGCATGACTGCCATACTTGAGGCCATGCCAGGACAGCATGATCAACTGTAAGCAAAAGAAAAGTGGCATTTACCATATTGGTTTGGAACAGGTGAAGCACACTTTATGAAAGTGGTGAGGTATGAACTGTAGAATAGCAAACATTGCTATACTCATTTTCCATACTGGTCTGGAATGAGAGGTATGAATTTAGAACCAAAAATATTGCTGTGCTCAAATTCGTAATTTACCAAAAGCAAGTGTGAGCACTGATCTTTCCCCCTTGAACATGGAAAAAATTTGTCAGTAACTCAGCAACAAAAATTAAGTCATGAGTTCATCAATCCGCATTTCCAAAAGCAACAGCATTCACGTTAGGTTCCTTTCAGAACCAGGGGTGATGCATTTCGATTTGACAAATTACTTACCCTTAGAAATAAAATTAGTGCCCTGAGAAGGGGTTAGCGGTATTCTTATAATATGTCAACATGAGGAATAACAAACCCCCTTTTGCAGAACTGCAAACAACTACCTTGAAGCATGATGTGAATAGTATAGCTTCAATTTTGTTGTGAATACTATCTGCTTAGCTTATGGGTTAACCAACCAAGTCAAGGTGGACCACTCGAGATAAGGAGAACACTGCACATGGGTTTTACTTAAGAACGCTCCTCCCTCCTCATGGCACCATGTGGGGCTGTGGGTGGCCATATTAAGAAACTCTACTCTGTTATATGAATAACGATGTGGAGAAATACCAAGCATGAAATAAGGAAGGGTTCATATAAGGGACCAGAGAGCAATTCAATAATACCGATATGGTGGGACAATTTGGTAGGATGAAACGGAGTGGATAATTAATTGGTTTGCAGGGCAATCGCATGACAACCGAGGATACGGCCGCCCTAAGGATGCTTAGACGCCACAATTTAGGCAAAGATAGAAAACAAATTGACACTGCATGTGCATGCACATGCGCATGCTCAGCAACCAGCCAGCAAGATGAATGCACGCATGACTGTCACACTTGAGGCCATGCCAGGACAGCATGGTCCATTGTAAGCATTTTTTTTGGCATTTATCATATTGGTTTGGAATGGGTGAAGTATGCACTTTATGAAACTGGTGAGGTATGAACTGTAGAACAGCAAACATTGCTACACTCATTTTCCGAACTGGTTTGGAATGAGAGGTATGAATTTAGAACCAAAAACATTGCTGTGTTGCTAAGTCACTGTATTCAAATTCGTAATTTACCAAAAGCAAGTGTGAGCACTGATCTTTCCCCCTTGAACATGGACACAACTTTTGAGTGACCCAGTAACAAAAATTAATTCATGAGTTCATTTTCAGAAGCAACAGCATCCACCTAAGGTTCCTTTCAGAACCAGGGGTGATGCATTTGGATTCGACAAACTACATATCCCTTTAATAAAATTAGTCCCCTGAGAAGAAGTTAGCAGTATTCTCATAATATGTCAACGTTAGGAGGAATAACAAACCCCTTTTTGCAGACCTGCAAGCAACTAGCTTCAAGCATGATGTTTTTTTTATTACAAAAGGGCTTCAAGCATGATGTGAATATTATAGCTTCAATTTTGGTGTGGATACTATCTGCTTAGCATATGGATTAACCAACTCAAGGTGGACCACTCGGGATAAGAAGAGCACTGCACATGGGCTTTACTTAAGAACGCTCCTCCCTCCTCGTGGCACCATGTGGGGCTGTGAGTGGCCATATTAAGAAACTCCTACTCTGATATACGAATAACGATGTGCAGCAATACCAAGCTTGAAAGAAGGGGTCATAATTCGGAGTGCCTAGAGACTAGAGGGCAATTCGATAATACCGATATGGTGGGGCAATTTGGGAGGATGAAATGGAGTGGACAATTAATTAATTTGCTTGCAGCGCAATCGCATGACAACCGAGGATACGGCCGGCCTAAGGATGCGCAGAAAATGAAGACGCCAAGCACAACATGGCTGGTACTGAGATCATTTAGCGCATCATCTTAACCCTGGCTCCCTAACTCCCCGAGGATCATCGCTGAATAAACAATTCTTCCCCACTAAGAGCTCGCATCCGAAGCTAGGTACTGTAGTGCTCTCTCAGCTACCGAAATAAGACAAACGCCTCTCCAGGAGGATCAGACAGGAACTCATCGATTGCGCGGCCCGCCCCCAATCGAGACAGGCGGGGTCGCAGGGGCGGAGGAGGGAGGGAAGGGCGCTGACCTGGCAGATGTCGCACTTGGGCGGTGCGGCGGCGTCGGGCGCGGCGTCGGGGAGGAGCGGCACGCGCTGGTGCTTGGCGGCGAGCCTGTTGGCGGCGTGCACCTCCTCGTCGCAGGCGGCGCAGAGCGCGGCCTCGTCGGCGCAGCAGAGCACCCGCGCCTCCGCCGCGCCGCACGCGTTGCACTGGATCTTCATCGCCCGCGCCAGATACGGCCTGTGCTCTGTTTTCTCTCGCTCGCTGCCTCGGGAAAGGGGGGAAGGGAGGGGGCGGGTGGGGGATGGGGAAGGGAGGAGGATACGGTTCGCTGGCGATGTGAGATGCGATTGGATCTCGCCTCGCCTCGCACCCGCACGCGAGCTGGCTTTTAACCGGGGCCGGGTGATTAGCTGGTGGGTCTCGTTTGTTTAGCCGCGGAATTAGTGAGTGGTGCGGTGCCGACGGCGGGCGGGTGGTGGTGGATTAGTTAGTGAGCCAGGCGAGTGGTACTTTCAGATTACTTGAGTGGGAAGAGGAGTGGGGAGAGGACGAAACGGTGGTCACTGGTCACATAGGGGGAGGCAGCGGAAGCTAGCGCGGAGGGAGGGCGCGTCGAAGATAAGGCCAACTCCAATTCATTGTCCGCCCGGATTTGTGAATGCGTCGGCGATGCGTCCAACACGACCGCATTTCGGCCGCATCTGTCCGTGTGCATGCAAAAGTAAGAAACAAAGGATTTAAGCCGCGGCCGCGGTTCGCACTAGTTCACGCCGGCCGTCAACACAGTCGGCGGCCTACAGCCGACGCCGGCAACAAAGCGAGGGGCCGACACACTAGCCAGCCTTCAAAAAGACATGTTTCATACCGGCAACAAAGCCAGCGTCCGGCACAGGGGCCAGCCTTCAGAATGGAAAAAGTTTTGTTGCCGGCAACAAAGCCAGCGGCCGGCATGCTAGCCAGCCTTCAAAAATGACCACCATCGCGGCCGTCGTGTCACCTAGATCATGTTGTCGCGGGCAAATATCTTCTTCTGCCAGTTCGTGAACCAAGCGTTCCTCTTCGGTGACATGTTGTTCTTATCGACGATCATGATCGCTAGTGCCACCTCCTTGGCTTTAGTATCGGCATTGGTGGCCTCGATCTTTAACTTCTTGGGTTGAGCGGCCTCCTCAATATCAAGCTTTCTCTTCTTCACGGCCTCCTCCATGTCAAGCTTCTTTGTTTGAAGATCTAGGTATATCTTCATTTGCTCCTCCCTCCCTTTGCTCTTCCTCTCCTCTTGCATTTTTTTGGTTCATCATATCCTCAAAAGTTCCTTGCAAGGCTATAAAAGACGCATCACACTTCTCGTCGGACTTCGTGCTTGTCTTGCCCCTCGGCCTCTTGAGCACGTCACCCGCATCAGCCTCGGCCGCCGCCTCCTTCTGTCCTCTCCTCTTCCTACGAGCATTGTATTGGTCCTTGAACTTGGGGCAATCTTTGAGGAGCACCCAACAATGCGTAAGAGTGAATGGCTTGTCTTTGTGCCACGCCTTGAAGGCTTTCAAAGATTGAAATGCCTACACAATCAAACATGCGGCCAACATGAAAGGACATAGAATGCATGAAACTTAAATGGCATGCGAACATGAATGGACGCATGATGGAAAAGAGAGGGGTTTATACCAAGTCACCAAGGCCTAGGCCGCTCACGGGACGGGCTTTGACGCTCTCAAGCGCGGCACAATATTTGTTGCATTCTTGTTGGATGAATCCCCACCTTTTTTGGATTGAATTGATGCCACGAGTGCTTGTGAGTTGGTAGGGGACAAATTTTCTTCGCTCATGGAAGTTCTTGTGAACTCTTGTCCAAAAGACCACTCCTTTTTGCTGGGCACCTTTGATTGGATCTTGGCCGATTTCCTTCCAACTCTTGCAAATCAAAGTGTCCTCGGCTTGGCTATATGATCCCGTGCGAATGCTCTTCCTCCTCTTTTGTGATTCGGCCTTTTGGGTGAGCCCGTCAATGAAACACAATGGCTCTTGCGATATGTCGAACTCTTCCTCCTCATCTTCACAATACAAGTCATCATCTTCATGCCACGAGTTCCCATGGTCGTCCTCATCGGCATCATCATGGACGCCGAACTAAGAGTCATCATAGGTACCACGACCATCCTGGCTTTGGGTCGCGTCGGCATCAAAAGGTTGCTCGTGGCCGTCGAACTGGAACGCCTCACCACGTTCCACAAAGATGATGTTCTGCATGAACTAGGAGTAGTACGGGTCATCGATCGTGGACGTCTGCGTCGGCGGTGGCATATCGCCGAACAGCTTGCGGGTGCCGGCAATGGTAGCCGACTCGAACGACTGGGGATGCTTCCTTTGCAAGTCGTCTTCACAATGGCCAGTGTCATTGTACCCCGGCATGATGTTGAGGTCAATGACACCCGCGGGCACAGTCGGGTCGACCACCTCGTAGTCCGCGCGACGTAGAGAATCGCGTCTGCCCATGGCCGTGCGGCGGCAGAGCATGAAAATCCGTGTGTGTCATGTGAGACAGACGAGGTAGGGGAACGGTGCTGCAGCTGTCGATCAGCCGACGAGCCTGTGCTGGACGCGACCATGGCAGGGGCCGAGAGAATGGCCGGCGTGGGGCGGGCCATAACACCCATCATGAGGAGGGTGTGCGCCTTGGAGACGATGGACTCCCTTGTCGTCGATCTCGGCCTGGTGTTGCATCGCACGCTGAATGGCACACTCGGATGCATACTGCGTGACGGCCTTCTTCTCCTTTTCCATGGCTCGTCGGTCCCTCCTCTTGGCCGATTCCCTGTCGAGCTTGGCAGCGGATGCCGACGAGTGCTCCGACCACTGCTTCTTCGTCACGGGTTTCTTCTTCTTCGCCATGGGCTTCTTTGCGGCAGGTGGTGGGTCGTCGGGATTCACGTTGTTGGCCATTATGGACGGAGAGAGGGGGAAGGCCAGGGGCGCGGGAGAGTGGAGGGCGGGGCGTGGGAGGTTTTGGAGGAAAAGGAGGGAAAGTGGCCGATTGTGCCACCGACGGGCGAGCCAGGGGAGGACAAGGGCGCGTGTAAGTGCATATTTATCCCTTAGGTGTTTTGGTGATTGATGACAATGCTTTTGCGGACTAATCGTGTGCCTTTGAGTTTCTCAGACATTTCTTCACTAGGTACAAGACGGTTTGGTGCCCCTCAAGACTATTGAAGACGGCGTTTTCACGTTTCTTTTGGTGGATTTGAGTCGAGGAAAGCCGTATTATTAAGAGGGTCCGCGTCGGAAAGGTTTGGGTGGAATCATCACGCACACGCCCTTCCTTGTCTCCACCTTTCCCTTGCATTATGGAGCATTCCCGCTTATCCTCGTTGTGATTGCCTTGGCTGCTGTTGTTGTGCTTGCGGTAGTATCGCCTCGAGCGGTAGTACCGCAGCACCCATGTAGTACTGCTGCTCAGCGCTGTAGTACCGCTGGAGCCCACGGTAGTACCGCTCCTCGAGCCGCATCACCGTGTCCCCGTGCCAAGTACCGCTATGCGGTAGTAGGGCGGATGTAATTTTTACATCCGCGCCCACGGTAGTACCGCGCCTTGCGCACGGTAGTACGGGCGCGGTCCGTCCAGCAGCCCACGCGGTAGTACTGCTCTCCAGCGGTAGTACCGCGTCGGGTTTTTGCACCGGCTGTTTTCCGGCGGAAGTAGGCACGGATGTATTTTTATTCATCCGCGCCCTTCCCAGGCTAGAGCGTTCCTGCCTTACGGTAGTAACGCAAGGAGGAGCGTAGTATCGCCTCGTCAGTTTCGGCCAGAGCCCCCGCCGTCAGTAGCGGTAGTACCGTGGTGACCCACGGTAGTACCGCTGCGGGTCGCAGGTGGTAGTACCGCCCTCGAGCGGTAGTACCACGGTCGCTGGCTGTTTAAGTGGATAACGGTTGGATTTCGCCCACCACTATAAAAGGGTCGCTCCTACCTTTAGTTGACTACCTCTTCCAACCCTAAGCTCCATTGTTGCTCCTAAGCTCCATTTTCGCCGATTCACTCCCTAGCCAATCAAACTTGTTGATTTGCTCGAGTGGTTGAGAAGGCCCCGATCTACACTTCCACCAAGAGAAATTTGATTCCCCCCACTAATCCCTTGCAGATCTTGTTACTCTTGGGTGTTTGAGCACCCTAGACGGTTGAGGTCACCACGGAGCCATAGTCCATTGTGGTGAAGCTTCGTGATGTTGTTGGGAGCCTCCAATTAAGTTGTGGAGATTGCCCCAACCTTGTTTGTAAAGGTTCGGTCGCCGCCTTCAAGGGCACCAATAGTGGAATCACGGCATCTCGCATTGTGTGAGGGCGTGAGGAGAATACTGTGGCCCTAGTGGCTTCTTGGGAGCATTGTGCCTCCACACCGCTCCAACGGAGACGATTTCCTCAAAGGAAGGAACTTTGTAACACATCCTCGCCTCCACCGGCTCCACTCTTGGTTATCTCATCCCTTTACTTGTGCAAGCTTATTTGTGTTACATTCATTGAGTGCTTGTGTGCTTGTGTTTGTTGCATCATATAGGTTGTCCACCTAGTTGCATATCTAGACAACTTACTTTGATGCAAAGTTTAATTTGGTAAAGAAAAGCTAAATATTGTTAGTTGCCTATTCACCCCCCCTCTAGTCAACTATATCGATCCTTTCAGCGCGCGTCCCGCCCGTCCGCGTGTTGTCCGCTTGACCACAAACTCGTCTCAAACTTGGGCTGTGAATGGGTCGAAAGCGGATAGAAAACGAACGACGGTCCATTTGCAACCGCGCACTGGGAGGCCTACTTTGTCCGTTCACCCCCAAACGGACGCGGGCGGACAGGATGGGGTCGTGCATTGGGCCAACTCCAACGCACCACCTCAAATCGTCCGCCCGCGTCTGTTTGGGGCGGCCCAACGCGAGGGAGCAATCGGACAAATGTCCGTTTTTGGTCCGCTTTCAACTCATTCCCGGCCCAAGTTTGGGCCGCGTTTGCAGCCAAACGGATACGCGCGAACGGTCACGACGCGTGCCCTTGTTCGCCCTGGCCCGCCTGTCCGTGACACACCTGTCCCTTTTTCTATTCCCCTCTTCCCTCCAAACTCCAGCCACACACCCCGCCCCTCTTCCTTCTGATCCCTAGCCGCCTCCGCCGCGGCCGTGTAGCTGCCAAGCGCGACCACGTGCTCTCCACACCACGAGTTGTCCAACCCTCGCCCCCGCCTTCAGCGCAACCGGCGACCAGATTTGGAGCAGATCTAGCCGTATTTGTGTGTGCCAGGCCATTGGAGGCCGTGGCGCGCCATGGACTAGCTGGGTATAGGTCCGCATAGCTTCGGCAACGGACCCAGGCCGGATGCAGGTACTGACTCCGCCTCTAACCACTCGGATCTACCCCGTCGGCGGTTCGACGACAAATACACGAATGACCTCGTCCGGGCTCGGTCCTGGCCCAAAGGCTCATTGGCGCACCATTGCCACTCATAAAGTGCGACGACTGCCCAAGGAAGGTCTTGCGTCGCGTGTCTACAGAGCGGGAACTTCCCGGATGGGTGTTTGTCAAGTGCTCAAACGATGGGGTATGTGCTACTTTAGCTTTGGTTGTGCTCTCGGGTTCGGCTAGTTTTACTTACACTCAAATATTAATTGTGTAGGATGGATGCAACTTTTGGTATTGGAAAGAATAGTACATCGATCTATTGATAGAGCGCAATTTAATAGATGTCTGTGCACTTGTTGCTAAAAAAAGAGGCTAGAGATGAGACTAGATGCGAGGAAGCAACGTCTACTTCTTTATACTCGAAGAAGAAAGAAGCACGCAAGATCGAGCCTCCATAGATCAACAATGAATGCATTGAGAAGACACTAGTCCAACTTACCAAGCAGTTATGGAAGTTGGATATCTTTTAAAGTGCTTTTTTGTAGTTCTTGTTTTCTTTGGGCATGTTATTCTAGCCAAGATTAGGTGAATGTATTTGAATGTATCACACAAAGCGTTGGTTCAAACTAAGAAATAAAATGAGGGAAAAAATGTATGCGGATGAGATGCAGGCGAAGATAAGGCCGCACATTGGGCGCCTTGCCGACGCAAACACAAATCCGGACGGACACGACCCCATTGCCACCCCCAAACGGACGAAATCCAGACAAAATGGACATCCGTTTGGGGTCATTCATTGGAGTTGGCCTTAAGCGGGAGATGGCGGATGCGTGGGCATGTCGGCAATGCGCAACCATTGCAGCGGTTGTGGACGAGGCGCGCCCGGCAGGCAACAAATCTTGCCATTTTGGGGGTGCATGGCATCTTTCCGCGCACACGACGATCTTTTCCGCCCGTCAACTGATTAGATCATCTCTAGTCTAGCAAAGCATCTCTAGAAGGCCCCTTAATATATCACATCGAACTACAAAATAACCATCACTTTATAGTTTTGTTCAAAAAAGCGGCTTGAACAGACACCTTAAACGTCCCCGGCCTTTAAAACTTTTGAGGGGCGCAATAAATTGCATCCCAAACCCGCGAAAACACAGGTTTTCCCCTGATACTTCTCCGTCGTATCTACTTTTCCAAACACTTTTGCCCTTGTTTTGGACTCTAACTTGCATGATTTGAATGGAACTAACCCAGACTGACGCTGTTTTCAGCAGAACTGCCATATTGTTATTTTTGTGCAGAAATAAAAGTTCTCGGAATGACCTGAAAATCCACGGAGCAACTTTTTGGAATAAATAAAAAATACTGGCAAAAGAATCAGCACCAGGGGGCCCACACCCTGTCCACGAGGGTGAGGGGCGCCCCCCTAGGGCGCGCCCCCTGCCTCGTGGGCCCCCTGGACCTCCACCGACCTCAACTCCAACTCCATATATTTGCGTTCACGGAGAAAAAAATCAGAGAAAAAGATTCATCATGTTTTACGATACGGAGCCGCCGCCAAGCCCTAAACTCTCTCTCGAGGGCTAATCTGGAGTCTGTTCGGGGCTCCGGAGAGGGGGATTCGTCGCCGTCGTCATCATCAACCATCCTCCATCACCAATTTCATGATGCTCACCGCCATGCGTGAGTAATTCCATGGTAGGCTTGTGATACGTCTCCAACGTATCTATAATTTTTTATTGCTCCATGCTATATTATCTACTGTTTTGGGCAATATTGGGCTTTATTATACACTTTTATATTACTTTTGGGACTAACCTATTAACCGGAGGCCCAGCCCATATTGCTGTTTTATTGCCTGTTTCAGTATTTCGAAGGAAACGAATATCAAACGGAGTCCAAACGGAATGAAACCTTCGGCATCGTTATTTTTGGGAAAAATATGATCCTGGAGACTTGGAGATCAAGTCAGAAGATACTCAAGGAGGCCAGGAGATAGGCCCCCCCACTGGGTGCGCCCCCCTGTCTCGTGGGCCCCTCGAGCACCTCCCGACCGACTTCTTTCGCCTATATAAGCATACGTACCCTAAAACCACCAAAAATCAGGATAGATCGGGAGTTCCGCCGCCGCAAAACCTCAGAGCCACCAAAACCTCTCGAGCCTGCTCCGGCACTCGTCAAGGGGGAATCCATCACCGTGGCCATCTTCATCATCCCGACGCCTCCATGACGAGGAGGGAGTAGTTCACCCCGGGCCGAGGGTATGTACCAAGAGCTATGTGTTTGATCTCTCTCTCTCTCTCTCTCTCTCTCTCTCTCTCTCTCTCTCTCATGTTATCTCTCGTGTTCCCTCTATGGCACGATCTTGATGTATCTCGAGCTTTGCTATTGTAGTTGGATCTTATGATGTTTCTCCCCGTCTACTCTCTTGTGATGAATTGAGTTTCCCCTTTGAAGTTATCTTATCGGATTGAGTCTTTTATGAGAACACTTGATGTATGTCTTGCCATGCTTATCTGTGGTGACAATGGGATATCATGTGCCACTTGATGTATGTTTTGGTGACCAACTTGCGGGTTCCGCCCATGAACCTATGCATAGGGGTTGGCACACGTTCTTGACTCTCCGGTAGAAACTTTGAGGCACTCTTTGAAGTACTTTTATGTTGGTTGGATAAATCTGAGATTGTGTGATGCATATCGTATAATCATGCCCACGGATACTTGAGGTGAAAATGGAGTATCTAGGTGACATTAGGGTTTTGATTGATTTGTGTCTTCTTAAGGTGTTATTCTAGTACGAACTCTTTAATAGATCGATCCGAAAGAATAACTTTGAGGTGGTTTCGTACCCTACCATAATCTCTACGTTTGTTCTCCGCTATTAGTGGCTTTCGAGTGACTCTTTGTTGCATGTTGAGGGATTGTTATATGATCTATCTATGTTATTATTGTTGAGAGAACTTGCACTAGTGAAAGTATGAACCCTAGGCCTTGTTTCCTATCATTGCAATACCGTTTACGCTCACTTTTATCATTAGTTACCTTGCTGTTCTTATTATTTCAGATTACAAATACCTTTATCTACTATCCATATTGCACTTGTATCACCATCTCTTCGCCGAACTAGTGCACCTATACAATCTACCATTGTATTGGGTGTGTTGGGGACACAAGAGACTCTTTGTTATTTGGTTGCAGGGTTGTTTGAGAGAGACCATCTTCATCCTACGCCTCCCACGGATTGATAGACCTTAGGTCATCCACTTGAGGGAAATTTGCTACTGTCCTACAAACCTGTGCACTTGCAGGCCCAACAACGTCTACAAGAAGAAGGTTGTGTAGTAGACATCAGCTTGCTGGACGGTGATGGGTTGGATGAGATTTACCATGTAATCAAGTTAGTTTTGTTAGGGTTTGATCCCTAGTATCCACTATGTTCTGAGATTGATGTTGCTATGACTTTGCTATGCTTAATGCTTGTCACTAGGGCCTGAGTGCCATGATTTCAGATCTGAACCTATTATGTTTTCATGAATATATGTGAGTTCTTGATCCTATCTTGCAAGTCTATAGTCACCTATTATGTGTTATGATCCGACAACCCCGAAGTGACAATAATCGGAATACTTCTCGGTGATGACCGTAGTTTGAGGAGTTCATGTATTCACTAAGTGTTAATGCTTTAGTCCGGTACTCTATTAAAAGGAGGCCTTAATATCCCTTAGTTTCCAATAGGACCCCGCTGCCATGGGAGGGTAGGACAAAAGATGTCATGCAAGTTCTTTTCCATAAGCACGTATGACTATATTCGGAATACATGCCTACATTGCATTGATGAACTGGAGCTAGTTCTGTGTTACCCTATGTTATAACTATTACATGATGAACCGCATCCGACATAATTATCCATTACTGATCCAATGCCTACGAGCTTTTCACATATTGTGCTTTGCTTATTTACTTTACCATTGCTACTGTTACAATTACTACAAAAGTGCTACTGTTACTTTTGCTACTGTTACCGTTACCTCCATACTACTTTGCTACTAAATACTTTGCTGCAGATACTAAGTTATCCAGGTGTGGTTGAATTGACAACTCAACTGCTAATACTTAAGAATATTCTTTGGCTCCCCTTGTGTCGAATCAATAAATTTGGGTCGAATACTCTACCCTCGAAAACTGTTGCGATCCCCTATACTTGTGGGTTATCAAGACTATTTTCTGGCACCCTTGCCGGGGAGCATAGCTCTATTCTTTGAGTCACTTGGGATTTATATCTGCTGATCACTATGAGGAACTTGAAAGACGAAAGAACTAAGATTTATCCCTCAACTAGGAGGGGAGGTAAGGAACTGCCATCTAGCTCTGCACTAGATTCTCCTTCTGTTATGAGTAAACTTGCGACACCTAAACCTGCTTATGCTATTAATTCTGATATGTCGCATGTTATTGATGATGCCACTTCTACTATGCATGATACTTGTGATGAAACTACTTCTATGCTTGATACTACTATGCCATTAGGTGAATATCTTGATGAACAACTTGCTATGGTTAGAGAGAATGAAATTCTTGAAACTGATATTATTGATGATAGTGATGATGAAGGTTATCCCCCTAAATATGAATTGTCTGTTGTTCCTGAGGGTTATGTTATGGTCTTATGGATGAAGAAACTGCTAGAGATTCTCTTGCTTGCAATGATAGATCTGATCTTAAGAAGTTATTAGCTAAACTGAAACAGAATTCTCTGAATTCTAGAATGAAATATGACCCTGCTTTTGCTACTTCACCTATCTTTGTTACTGATAAGGATTATGATTTCTCTGTTGATCCTGAGATAATTACTTTGGTTGAATCTGATCCTTTTTATGGCTATGAATCTGAAACTGTTGTGGCACATCTTACTAAGTTAAATGATATAGCCACCCTGTTCACTAATGATGAGAAATCTCGCAACTACTATATCCTTAAGATATTTCCGTTCTCATTGAAGGGTGATGCTAAAACTTAGTTTAATTCTCTTGATCCTGGTTGTGTGCGTAGTCCACAGGATATGATTTATTACTTCTCTGTTAAATATTTCCCTGCTCATAAGAAACAAGCTGCCTTGAGGGAAATATATAATTTTGTGCAAATTGAAGAAGAGAGTCTCCCACAAGCTTGGGGGGAGGCTTCTCCGGTTACTTAATGCTTTGCCTGATCATCCTCTTAAGAAAAATGAAATACTTGATATCTTTTATAATGGACTAACTGATGCTTCCAAGGACCACTTGGATAGTTGTGCTGATTGTGTTTTCAGGGAAAGAACAGTCGATCAAGCTGAATTGCTATTGAATAATATGTTGACTAATGAAAACAATTGGACACTTCCTGAGCCAACTCCTGAGCCAACTCCTAAACCAACTCCGAAGAAAAGAGGGGTTCTATTTCTCAGTCTTGAAGATATGCAAGAGGCAAAGAAATCTATGAAAGAAAAAGGTATTAAAGCTGAAGATGTCAAGAATTTACCTCATGTTGAAGAAATACATGGCCTTAATATACCACCTACTGAAGAAACACATGGTCTTGATAACCCGTCACAGGTAGTAAAGGTAAATTCTCTCTATAGATATGATAAAGTTGAAATCCCGTCTACTAAGTTTGCTAGCCAATGCTTGGATGAATTTGATGAATTTATGGCTAGACAAGAAAACTTTAATGCTTATGTCGGTAGACAATTGAAACAAAATGCTTATATGATTGGACACTTGAGTGATTATATGGCTAGAGTTAAGGGTGAACTTAAACTCATTAGTAAACATGCTTCTATGGTTAACACTCAAGCAGAACAAGTGCTTAAGGCTCAAAATGATTTGCTCAATGAATTAAATAATAAACATGACTTTGCTGTTAGAGTAGCAACTAGAACGGGTAAAATGACTCAGGAACCTTTGTATCCTGAGGGCCACCCTAAGAGAATTGAGCAAGATTCTCAGAGAAAAAATGTTGATGCACCTAGTCCTACTAAGAAGAAGAAAAAGAAAAATAATAGGACTCTGCATGCTTCTAGTGAACCTGTTGTTGACACACCTGAGAATCCCAATGATATTTCTATTTTTGATGTTGAAACACAATCTAGAGATGAACATGAACCTAGTGATAATGTTAATGATAATGTTCATGCTGATGCTCAACCTAGTAATAATAATGATGTAGAGATTGAACCTGCTGTTGATCTTGATAACCCACAATCAAAGAATCAACGTTATGATAAGAGAGACTTTGTTGCTAGGAAGAACGGTGAAGAAAGAGAACCATGGGTTCAGAAACCCATGCCTTTTCCTCCTAAGCCATCCAAGAAAAAGGATGATGAGGATTTTGAGCATTTTACTGAAATGATTAGACCTATCTTTTTGCGTATGCGTTTGACTGACATGCTTAAAGTGAATCCTTATGCTAAGTACATGAAAGATATTTTTACAAACAAAAGAAAGATACCAGAAGCTGAAATTTCCACCATGCTTGCTAAGTACACTTTTAAGGGTGGAATACCAAAGAAACTTGAAGATCCAGGAGTACCAACTATACCATGCTCCATAAAAAGAAACTATGTTAAAACTGCTTTATGTGATCTTGGAGCCGGTGTTAGTGTTATGCCTCTATCTTTATATCGTAGACTTGAATTGAATAAGTTGACACCTACTGAAATGTATTTGCAAATGGACGATAAATCAACTGCTATACATGTCGGTATTTGTGAGGATGTGCCTGTTGTGGTTGCAAACGTTACTATCTTAACGGACTTTGTTATTCCTGATATTCCCGAGGATGATAGTATGTCGATTATCCTTGGTAGGACCTTTTTGAATACTGCAGGGGCTGTTATTGATTGCAACAAAGGCAATGCCACTTTTCATGTTAATGGTAATGAGCATACGGTACACTTTCCGAGGAAACAACCTCAAGTTCATAGTATCGACTCTATTGGAAAAATTCCATTATTATTGGAGGTTTTGAATTTCCTCTTCCTACTGTCAAGAAGAAATATGATATTCTTATTATTGGGGATGTTCATATCCCCGTTGAGGTAACCTAGTGTTATTCGAAATTTCTCCGATTTCATGCGATTCGGAATGAGTTTGTTAACAAGACTTGATCAACCTTGTTAGTGGATTCCTTTTGATGAGCATGAGATGGATGAAGTTAGAAGGCACAACCTTCTATACCCTCCTTTTACTTTCTGTTATTTAGATTAAATAAAGTAAAAATAGTATTTTTTGTCTGTTTTCTGTATTATCCATGCAATAAAAAATACGTCAAAAATAAAAGTTCTCCAAATGCCCTACAAATTAAATATGATTTTTCTGGAATATTTGAGAATATCTGGCACCGAGAACACATCAGGTGGAGCTGGCACCTGGCCACGAGGGTAGGGGCGCACCCCCCTGCCTTGTGGGCCCATGGTGGCCCCCCTCCACTTATTCCTGCACCCATGCTCTTCTTCTTCCTCCCAAAAAAATCACTATCCAGCTCAAGCACGAGTTCTAGCTCATTTTGCTGCTATTTTCGATCTCCTTGCTCAAAGCTCCATTCACAAAACTGCTTTGGGGGATATTGTTATTTTCTATGTGACTCATCCAATGGTCCAATTAGTTTTTGTTTTAGTGCTTTATTCATTGCAAATTTGTGCTGCCTAGGTGACCCTGTTCTTGAGCTTGCATGTCAAATTTATATGGTCCCAAGTAGTTCTAATGCATGATGTAGTCTCTAGGCACTTGTGGGAGTAGTTGCTATCAATTTTGTTGAGTTTGGTTCTCTTTTATTTTGAGTTACATAAAATTTCAGAAATTTTCAGAAAATGATGAAGAGATTTTTGAGGGGCTCTTCTAGCCAAACACTACCAGGGAAAACCTTATACGTAATGTTACCAGATGCGCTTGTACAAAATCAAACGCTATCGCTACTTAGTAGCAGCGGCACAGAATAAACCGCGCTATTGCTATGACTTTAGCAAGAGCGCATACTAGCTAAAAGTGCTGCTGCTATGTTTGAACTGGGCGCACATGGTTAGTTCCAACCTATCAAGATGCCAGATATCGCCCAGCGCTATCTGCTACTCTCCTTAGCTGTAGCGGCAGCTTACGTGTAAGGCGCCATCGCTAACGGAAATAAAATAAAGTGAAAACAAGTAGAAAAGTAAATGAAAATGAAAGAAATAGAAAAGGAGAAAGAAAGAAAAAATAAAATGTAAAGAAAAATAAAAGAAAAAGGAAAAAAAGGAGAAAGGAATAGCAGTAGCGGCCAGAAACAGAAGCAGCTGTAGCTAACTTAGCTATAAGATTTTCGAAACGACTACCAGACGTTCACTTAAACATCGGTTTCCCCGCCCCGCCCACCATACTTCTTCCCAAATCCTCGCCTCGCCACTGCCTCCCCAATTAGCGTCGCCCCACTTCGCGCTGCCTCCTGCCGGGCGTGGACGCCCTGAACCTCACTGCCTCCCCTAAGGCCGCGTCATCCTCACCGCCGCCCGAGGCAGCCTCACCTCACGGCCGGGCGCCGAGGCTGCCTCGACGCCACCGTCGGCGCCCTCCACCTCACCGCCTCGAGCCCGCTTAGGACCGCCGTTGCCCGTGCCCGAGCTCGCCTCTCCGCCTCGCCTCCGCCACCGAGCACCTCCCCGCCACCGTCTCTCCCCCTCTCAGAAGTCCCCACCCTCCCACTCCTCTCTCTCTGCATTTTAGAGAAAAAATTAGTAGAGCAAAAGTTTGCTTATAGCAAAAAATTTAGTTTAGAGCAAAGGATGTTAAGTAGTAGATGTTAGAGAAAAAATTAGTTTAGAGCAAAAAATTTGGTTTACAACAAAAGTTAGTTAGGGCAGTAGGGTTTAATTAGGGTAGATGCTGCTTGTATAGTATATAGTGATACTAGTAGATGTTAATTAGGTTAGGGCAATAGTGGTACTAGTAGATGTTAATTAGATGTTTTTCAGTTAGGGCACTAGAGTTTTGCTAGGTTAATTAGGTGAGTAGTGCTGCTAGTAGTAGTGGTACAGTAGGTTAATTAGGTGATGTTAAATGAATAACCTAAATGAATGAAATTAGTAGTTAACTGAATTTTTTTCCTTTCATCATTATAGAGCACTAAAGTTAACTGAATTTTGTTTTATTAGTAGTTAAATGAATTTTCTTCTACACTTTTTTTGAATTAGCTTGTGAAATGTGGACATGTGGTTGCTCGTGTATATTTGGACATGTGTTATGTGTCGAAGAGGGATATTTGAACATTGTTTCTGGGAATGATGTTGAGGGTTTATGTTTTGCCGAATGTTGATTCATTTCGTTCGACAAATTTTAGGTTCTCGATTTATCCACTTTTTAGCAAAGTTCATGCCGAAATTTTCCGTGAATTTCGGCATGACTTGTGCTACAAACTAGGACATATCGAGTGCCCGGGATTTGCCGCACCAGGAAGGAGTCAACATTCCTGCAAAACAATAGGCCTTTTTATGTCATTATTCATTTTATTAGGTCTAGAATTAATTGACTAGATTTAATCATAGGATATATGGCTAGCAACGATGAAGGACAGGGTTCTAGTGATGGCGACGACGTCTACCAGGCGGCAGACGAATTTTTTAGCCTTACCGACAATCAACCGATGTTGTTGCCGGGCCCACCGGTGGCATCGGGATCGAGACGAACACGCAGACCGGTCTTGAGATCGAGACCGGCGCTGAAACTCAGACCGACATCGAGACCGGCGCTGAGACTGAGACCGGTGCTGCCTCGAGGAGCAGAGCCGGTGTAGAACCGAAAGCAAAGAGGCAACGACTTCCTAACAAACTCAGGACTACTAGACTGGTGGTCATGGAGGTGGACGGCGGCATTTTTTAGCCAAAGGCGCCCGAGGAAGCGCGTCGATGCTACGACAATCAAATAGGCTGCATTGTACGGACAACCGCCGCCATCAACGATGAGAAACTACAGAAGATAGAAAATATGAGGAGCTCCCTCCTAAAGAAGTTTCACCAGATATTCTTGTTCCCGGGCCGGAATGAGAAGGATTATGAAGATCCAGACGAGGACCCGACAATGAAGAAGATAAACAAACACGCCATGACCAAGTTTAGCGACGCGTTGGCCGCCTGGAAAACTCGAGTGAAAGCAAGGATCATCGACAAGAAGGAACCCTACTTCGAGATTGTAAAGGATAATCCGACAATCACGGAAGAGCAGTTTCAAATATTCAAGGAGGCTTGCGAGGCCGAAGCTACCAAAAAAAGTCTAAGTACATGAAGGGGCTTCAAGAGAGGAACATTGGGAGCCACCACCTCGGAAGCCGTGGTTACGACGGAAAGAGGTCCAAATGGGCCAAGGAGGACGCGGAAGTCGCGAGCCGGGCATCCTGCACTTTGGCGGATTTCACCGTCCCGCAGGAGCGTGACGTCCTGAGGGCCCGACACCGTTGGGACCCAGTGAAGAAGGTTTACGAGACAACACCGGTCATTACGGAGTTCATGAGACTGCTGGTAATTTTAGTTTCTGATCAATTCGACTGCACACGTTAGTCATATTTGTAAACGATCCTTGTGCCTTTTGCAGAGAGAGCAGCACCGGATTGCGGCCGAAAGCGACTCGCCGTCTGAGGCATTGGCGAGGCCCAAGTGGGACAGTCCATTCAACCGGGCGTTGAACATATTGAAACAACAACCGATGGATACTCGACCATCGTATGGACACGTGCACGGTGTCGGAGACGGCGCCACATGGAAGAAGTACTACCGTGAGACCACAGAGGAGAGAAAGGAAAGACGGAGGTTAACTGAAGAAAACATCGACAAGAAGGTTGAGATTGCGGTTGAGAAGAAATCATCTCGCAGACAACAGAATAGCGTAGCTGCCGCAAAACAGGTGGTTGCAGATTTGTCTACTTCCTTGGTGACGGGCGTTTTCACTTGGACAAGGCAAAATCTAGAAAAAAATACAGAGGACTTTCCCCTTGCTGACTTCTTGGGAGCACCTGCTCCCGCACCGGCTGCCGCACCTGCTCCCGCACCGGCTCCCACACCTGCTCCCTCACCGGCTCCTGCACCTGCTCCCGCACTGGCTCCCGCACCAGACGTGCTCGGCGGTGCTTCGTCTTTGGCTGAGCTCGACGCCCTCACGGTATCTGTCACACTAGACCCCTTCAATATAAATGTATAATCTCCTGTTTTCATTGCCTTTCAGATGTCTCACGTCGCAGACTTTTCTTTGCAGGCCGATGAAACCCCGTGCACCATATTGTACACCATGGGCGGCCGGAAGGTGGACATGGGGAAGGCGACGATAATGGAGCCGAAGGAACCATTGTTCCACAGCCGGCCGATCCCCCCGAACGTCTTCAAGGTTTTCGTGGCCAGTCTCGAACCGGGCCACGAGAATTTGCCTCCTCCAATACTACTGGTCGATGACGAGGAGACACCGCGGCGACTTGGTGACTGTTGCAATGGGTGGGTCCTGTTGTGGCCAAAGAGTCCGCTTCGTCTGGAGGCAGTCGGGAGCACACCCACGAGCACGCAGCCTCAGCAAGGTATGAACATCAACACCCCACCTACCCAATTAGCGTCGGGTGTCGGGTTGGGTGATAGCGGACGGGGTAAGGAGGAGGCTCCATTAGTCGTTGATGACGTTGCCATGGATGAGGATGAGGACGACGGTGGCGCTGAACAAGATGTCTATACTTGGTGCCTCCTCGTGGTTTGAGCGTCATGAGTCGGTGCCTCGAATTGCCGCCTCAACGATATGGACGACCTTCCGGTAGTAAAGAAGTCTAGGAAGAGAGCGAGGAAAGGCAAAAAAGCTGATTCTATGATCCAGCCGCCTCAGCAGCCTCGGCTTCAGGACCATATAGATATCCCCGATGCGGATAAATGGCATATCCCCGGTCAACCAATCCTACCTGCAACAGCGCTAGGGGTCAGATTTGGCTATCTAAGGAGACTTCATGACGATGTGCTGCGGGTAGAGAAAGGCCTCACCGCCTCGACAGATCCAGGATACCCACTCTACGTGGTTAACGTTCCGTGGCAAATGTCGTACGTCGACAGCTTCCCCGCGGATAAGTTCTTCCTCCGATTCGATTACATATTCGACATGTTTCACGTGAAGAAGCTGGATTTTACGTTTGTCCGCCTTTATGCCTTGCACATGAACTACATCATCGGGTTTGAGCAGATATCTCATATCTGTGTCGCTGACCCGTACTACATGCACGAGGGCTTCTTGGGAGTCTGCGCAGAGCACCGTGTATACGCGAGGGAATACATCGTCAATTTCATGCTCGCCAATAAGGACAAGGAGGCGATTCTTGTGCCTTATCATCCCGTGTAAGTCATCCGCGCTGCTATCCTTCCTTCGATTTCAATCATTCATTTGCACGGTGGAGGCTAAGTAATTTGAGGTGTACTTATTTTGCGCAGCGGCGGGCGCGCCGTCCTCATCATCCTATACCCCCGATTCTCCCATGCTCTTTACTTGGACTCGTCGAAGAACATTCACAAAAAGGATTACACCCACATCAAGGATGTTCTCGACAGTGCTATGTTTTACTACAAAGCAAGGGGTGGAGAGGTTAGGGACAAGAAGAGAAGGGGCGGCAGGGTCGGCTTTGGCCATAAGACCGACTTCTGCTGCATCCAGCAACCGAACGATTCTCTTAATGATGGATTCTATGTCCTACACCACACGCTGGAGTACAGACGGGATCACCAGAACCTTCGCATGTCACCTACATCCGGCGATGCCCATATTCTGCAATGGGCAAAGAACGTAGGAGATATCGAGGATCATCGACTTCGAGCCGAGTTCTATCACATCTAGCGCGAACTTGCCCAAATCATCATGAAGGAGGTCGTTGGAAAAACAGGGATGTTCTACGAAGAAGGACAAATGTCGCGGGAAGACGTCTGAACATGGGTAGCCGCTCAACGTCTCGACCTGAAGCCTTTCACTAGGCTCGGGGACTATCTCCCTGACATGGATGGATGGAACGACATGTTGGAGTTATTGTCGATATATGACAATGTGTACGTTTAGTCCATACTTTCTGTATGACAAAACTTTGAGTTATGCATGGTGAAACTTTATTTGTGATGTAATTAAACCGTCCTCCTCCTCGACTAGCGAAAATCACTCTAGTTAGGGCATTTTAGGGTACGATGAACTTTGTTATTTATGCTTATGATATGTTGTTTCTATTTTTGCCAAGTCTGTCTCTTTTTGTTGCTCAACTATATATGTTGCATATCATCGACTCATGTGACGATGCAGGTGCATAGATCATCGATGGTGAATAAGTGCTACGCCAGGAGTATATATACGACAAGTGGCCGGAGTGTCAGGACCAGGTGTACCGATTTCCGGTTTCCGAGCGACAGGCGGTAGTTAGTTTAGGTTCACGCTAATGCGAGAGAGGGATACGGACTCATGTACTCAAAGTGATAGCTCTTCTCGCGTATATCATTGTTTAGATGGATGACGATGTATTTGCAAGTAATCGAGACTTGTATCGCTATTTTCGAGATGATGACGAGAGACAACTTTGTGTTGGATGATGATTATGATGATGACATGATTTGATGAGACTAATTGTATGTATATGCTATGATTACATTTGTATGTGTATGATATGCTAAAGATTATTGTATAAAGCCTATTCAAATACAAAACAAATACAAAAACAAATATGCAGGGAAAAAAACTAATAAAACTAGTAGTAGCGAGGGGGGAAAATTTAGCAAGAAGGCCAAGACTACCAAAGGCGCTTCCCAAAGAACAGCGCTGCAGATAATATCAGCAGCGCCCTTTTCTAAAGAGCGCTACAGCTATTCATGTATAGCAGTGGCGTAGACAACAGCGCCATCTGCTATATCGTTAGTCAGAAGCGCTTATTAGTAGCGCCGGTCCCTGCGCTACTGAGAGGCCCAAAACCCGCGCTGCTGCTAGGCTTTTCTCTAGTAGTGAAAGCTCAAAGGAGAAACAAGCTAAGCAGAATAAAAAGCCCAAGTATAATCTCCCTCGCGTCGCGGATGTGCGGCCGTGTGAATGGCCTTGTGATGATTTCTTGAGAGCGGCCGGGATTCATGATGATTTTTATTCGTTGGCTAATAATGCAGGCCTCACCGACTTCCTCCACGACCAGCTCGAACAGTATCTCTTACTCACCAATACTTTCGTGCAAAATTTTTACTTTCATCCTAAGAAATCACCTCCTTCAGTAGAGTTTCATTTATATGATGTGGCTAGGGAGATGTCACCATATGAATTTTGTGTGGTTTGCAAGATACCCTTCGGGGGCAGCTTAGAGGAACCACATCGTAAAGATGTGGATGGATTTATTGATACTATTACTGTAGGGGAAACGAGGAAGGTTTCCGATGCAAGAATTACTAGCATATACTTTCCTGTTCTACGTTACCTTGCAATATTTGCTAGTAAATGCTTAATTGGTCGCGGAAACTGTGGAAACCTTAGTGTTCCGGATATTATTATTTTGTTCCATGCTTTATTTCATGACAACTCTGTTAGTATGGGTGCTATTATTGCTAAACGATTAAGTCTGAACCGTACAAAGGGCCCCATCTTTGGAGGTATCTATGCTTCACGCCTTGCTAAACACTTCAAGGTACCTATTAGGCATTATGAGAAAGAGGAAAAGCTGCTGCCCCCTACTTTTCTAGATTATAAGAGCATGCTAGCACATGAGTTTATTATTAAAAATGATGAGAAGATGCTTAAGTATAATTTGAGATTTCATAAGAAACACAGTGAGACTATTATTCTGCCTGCACCCTTTTTGTTCGACCCGACTGCAGGTACGTACCTCGTCTTGCTGGAGGCCGTTTATGCGTACCGGGGCCAGACATCAGCTCCAGAGCCTGAGTCGGAACCACCACTTGACCCTTATCGACCATCCTTTTATTAGTGGGATCCAGAGGAGATCGCCAGCTAGTGGTACCCAGATGACACTCCTTAGTACATCGGAGAGAGTAGCCGCCATCCATGGGCATAGACCAACTTAGGCCAAAAGCCTAAGCTTGGGGGAATACGTATTTCTCACCGATATTATATTCATGTTCACACACTCATTCTAGTTGTCGGTGCACATACTTTTTCATTGTACTATCCATGCTGGTTTTTTTTTTTGCTTTCTTCTTGTGTGTTTGAATAACCTTAAGAAAAACCAAAAAAAATTAGTTGTAGCTTTTAGTTACTTTACCTTCCATGCTTGTAGTAGTAATTAAAATAAAACCCAAAAAGATTTCTCATTCTTCTTTTGCTTGTTGGGAGCTTTACCGTGTAAATAGTTTTATTTCTTTTCTTTCCTTTGGGGGTCGAGAGGAGAAGACCATGATGAAAATGTTTAGTGGCTCTCATATGCATGATTGTTGATTTAACCAAGAGCCCATGTCTTCTCCCTTTAATTGAATGCTTGCAGATTCCAGCTTAGTCCAATGCACATGCACTATTATTATTATCCACACCATTCGGTCGTGCAAGTGAAAGGCAATAATGACGATATATGATGAACTGATTGAGATGAGAGAAGCTGGTATGAACTCGACCTCTCTTGTTTTTGTAAATATGATTAGTTCATCGTTCCTGATTCAGCCTATTATGAATAAACATATTTGCAATGACAATTAGAGATCATAGTTGCTTATGCCATGGTTAATTAGCTAGGAGTTTATAATGGTTTACCTTGCGTGCCAACATGCTATTAAAATGGTTGTGATGTGGTATGATAGGGTGGTATCCTCCTTTGAATGATTATTTGAGTGACTTGACTTGACACATGTTCACGCATGTAGTTGAAACAAAATCAACATAGCCTTCACGATATTTATGTTCATGGTGGATTATATCCTACTCATGCTTGCACTCAGTGTTGATTAATTTTAATGCATGTTCATGACTATTGTCGCTCTCTAGTTGGTCGCTTCCCAGTCTCTTTCTAGCCTTCACCTGTACTAAGAGGGAATACTGCTTGTGCATCCAAACTCCATTAACCCCAAAGTTATTCCATATGAGTCCACCATACGTTCCTATATGCGGTATCTCCCTGCCGTTCCAAGTAAATTTGTATGTGCCAAACTCCAAACCTTCAAATGAAATTCTGTTTTGTATGCTCGAACAGCTCATGTATCAACTAGGGCTATCTATATCTTCCATGTTAGGCGGGTTATTCTCAAGAGGAGTGGACTCCGCTCCTCATTCATGAGAAAATGGCTTGTCAATGGGATGCCCAGTCCCATGCTCAAATCAAATCAAAATAATTGCAAACAAAACTCCCCAAGGATTGTTGTTAGTTGGAGGCACCCATTGTTTCAGGCAAGCCATGGATTGATGCTTGTTGGTGGTCGGGGAGTATAATCTTTACTATTCTGTTTGGGAACCGCCTATAATCACTACAAAAAAAGACACATCGTGACATTTTGGGCCGAACGAATTTTTTTTCTGTCATACTTATGACACTTCTATGCCGATAATTGTGACAAAACCCGGTATCATCATAGATGTGGTGGGATCCTACTTCTATGACAAAAAATCATGACAGAAAATGGGCTTTTCGTCCTGGGTGGGCCGGAGACACAGCTGCATGACATTCTTTTGGCCGTCCATGACGGAAAAAACCGTGGTAGAAGCGAGAGCGAGGAAAATTTCGGCGAGTTCCCGATTATGGTGGGTGGTCGGGGGCCGAGCGATGCGCGTTTCTCTCATACACATATGCGCGTGTGTGCGAGGCGTTGGCTCTAACTGAACCGAGCGAGGCGTTGGGCTCTAACTGAACCCGAGCGATTGCACTACAGGCTACGCGTTACTGAACCCGAGCGGTCGATCGATGGCTGTTAACTGAACCTGATCAAGCGATTCCTTCGCTACTGCTGCTAACTAAAGCCAATCGATGCTGCCTCTGGATGAACAGTGAGTGTTGCGTGGGGGTTTGGATGAACAGTGAGCGGTGGGGGTGGATGAACAGGACCCCGTGGTGTTGCCTCTGGATGAACAGGACCCCGATCGATCGAACCGGTTGGGGCTGGATGGACAGGACCCCGTGGAGGGCTGGATGAACAGGACGACCCCGTGGAGGGCTGGATGAACAGTAGACGGTGGAGGGGTGGATGAACAGTAGCCCGTGGAGGGGTGGTTGAACAGGAGCCCGTGGAGAGGGGTGGTTGAACAAGAGTCGGTGGAGAAGCGCGGTGGAGGCTGGATGAACAGGAGCCCATGGATGAACAATCGCAGTGGAGGCTGGAGGAGGTCGACGGTGGATGAACAGAGTCTGTGGAGGCCGGAGGAGGTCGGTGGAGATGAACAGATCCCGTGGAGTCCTGTTTTGCGGTACACCACACCCTTCCGGCGAACAGACCCCTGCTTTGATCGAAGCGCCTAACACAAGTCCGCTTTCGTCTGTTTTGCGGCACGCCACACCCTCCCGATCAACAGACCCCTTTCACCATAGGAGGTCCAACACAAGTCTGTTTTCTCCGCTTTGGCGGTACACCGCACCCCTCTCGATGAACAGATCCTGCTTTGAACGTGGCCGGTCGAACACAAGGCCGCTTCTCCGCTTCTGCGCACGCCAGGCTCGCTTCCATCGCCTGTTCCGCCCAAGCCCTCCCGATGAACACGACGACGCATTCCGTTCTGACCCAGCCGGTTGGCTCCCCATGAACACGACGACGACGTTGTTTCTCCGTTCTGACCCAGCCATGTACACGAGCCCTGGCCGTACGTATGCGCGAGTAGGCATTCTAGACCCCGCCCGTATGTACGTACATGGCCGTATTTTCTTTCTTGCACACTAGCCGCTGTACGTACGTGTACATGCTACGTGCGCGCCTCTACATCCACCAGTATGTACGTACACGTTCGCGACCAGAATGACAACGCTACGTAACTTCGACCAGGTGGGTCCCAACTATCAGGCACTTTCTTGCGTGCGAAGATGTAGCTGGTGGGTCCTAGCAGTCAGGGGGGTGAATCGTTTTTTTCCCGGACACACTTCCTTGCGTGCGAAGATGTAGCTGGTGGGTCCTAGCAGTTAGGGGGTGAATCATTTTTATTCGCGAAACACGGTGGCCCGTCCGGTGGGTCCCTGATGTCAGTTGGAGGAATAATTATTTTGCGCGTAATAAAGAGGCACTTCCTTGCGGCCGCCGTGGACCCAGCTGTGAGCTTCTCCACGTGCAGTACTCCGATGGAAGTCGTTCCTTGACCACGCCGCACGAAGAGCACCAGGGCGGTGGATGATGGCGAGGCCTAAGAAGGGGACGACGCGGAGCCGAAGAAGACACGACAGTGGAAGCCCGTGCGGAGAGGAGTACGAGGGTTCACTGGTTGGGCTGCGATGTGAGGCTGCTGTCGCCGTAGAATAACAGGGGGTGTGGGTGAGTAGAGGGATAGCCTGGCCAGCGGTGGGAGTAGTAGGTGGCGGTGAGGCCTCCGCGACATCACAGCCGGCCACGGGAGGCAGGAGCACGCGGCACGACCGACGCTGGTTTGGGCGGCTGGAGCAAGAAGACCAGAGGTTGAAGAAGCACTACAGCCGTTTGATGAACATCATACGGTAACAGGAGCTAGAATCGTTCATATTGACTAAGTTGACAAAGCCCTCCGTCCCCGTCAACTTGGTAGGCCCACAAGTCAGCCTCCCACTATGCTGGGTTCCAGCTGGCAGGGGGAGTATTCATTTTTGTTGTGCGTAATAAGGAGGCACTTACTTGTGTGTGAACAGCTGGTGGGTCCGACCTGTCAGCGGGGGGCACGTTTTTTCCACGAAATACAAAGGCCCTTCCGGTGGGTCCCAGATGTCAGGTGGAGGAATCATTATTTTGCGCGTAATAAGGAGGCATTTCCTTGTGTGTGGCCGTGGACCCAGCTGTCAGCCTCTCCACGTACAGTCTACTTCCGATGGTGTCGTTCATTGACCACATTGACCACGCCGCGCCGAGCGCATCCAAGGTGGCGGACAACGGCGAGGCCCCGGACAACAACGAGCCGGAGATGGGAAGACGCGGGAGTAGAGTCCGCAGACGGAGAGGTGTACGAGGTTAATCGTTCTAGTGTGTGGTTCGGCAAAGGTGGAGAAGAACAGGAGGTGTGGAGGGGTGGAGGGATGGCCTAGCCAACGGTGGAGTAGCGCTTCATAGCGAAGCATGCTAAGCAGAGCTGCTAGCAGCAGGAGGCGGGAGGTGGTCCCGGCAGCGCTGGAGGAAGAAGATGAGAGATTGAAGATGGATGCCGGTTGAGGGAGTCCCGGATTAGGGGGTGTCCGGATAGCCGAACTATCACCGTTGGCTAGACTCCTGGACTATGAAGATACAAGATTGAAGACTTCGTCCCGTGTCCGGATGGGACGTTCCTTGGAGTGGAAGGCAAGCTTGGCGATACGGATATGTAGATCTCCTACCATTGTAACCGACTCTGGGTAACCCTAACCTATCCGGTGTCTATATAAACCGGAGGGTTTTAGTCCATAGGACGAACAACAATCATACCGTAGGCTAGCTTCTAGGGTTTAGCCTCTACGATCTCGTGGTAGATCTACTCTTGTATTACCCATATCATCAATATTAATCAAGCAGGAGTAGGGTATTACCTCCATCGAGAGGGCCCGAACCTGGGTAAAAACATCGTGTCCCTTGTCTCCTGTTACCATCCGCCTAGACGCACAGTTCGGGACCCCTACCGAGATCTCGCCGGTTTTGACACCGACATTGGTGCTTTCATTGAGAGTTCCTCGTGCCGCCGCCATCGTAGGATGCCTCATCTCGCCTTTAAAGACGATATTATCGCCAAAGGAGCCTTGGCGCTGGCGAACTCTTCGACTAGGTGGTTTTCTTATGACCGCCATCCGCCATCGCTACCGACGATGACCTCTCGAGTCATCGAAACCAATCTCCATGTTAATTCGAACTTGCCGAACAGTTAGATCCGATCGAGCTCTCCTCCAGAACGAGCTCTTGGATCGCATCGCCGCCACTGGGTGTCGCCACAGACTATGACCGATCGGGCCTAAACCGATCCGAGAGAGATCAACTCTCCCTGTGCTACCCATCATGTTGCTGTGATAGAGGAGCAATGCGGCAATTCTTCTTCTATCTTAAGGACTAGCTACGTACGGATTCCCGATCCCTCCATGCCGGATTCCCGCAGAGGGACGGATGTCGATCAAGCCCTGAACTTAAAGTCAGCGGCGGGTTGACTCATTGATAACACTCAAAATGCAAACCTCCGAGTTCGAAACTTCGGCCCTCGAGTCCCAAATTGACGGGTTCCGGATCTAGTTCCACCGCCCACCCAAACATTAGCGATCTCTCGAATTCGCAAGAGCCTGCTGAAACAAGACATCATTATGGGCCGATTCTCCTGGTTATGGACAGGATAAAGGACTGCCGAGAGGAGGACGCAATCCCAATTTTCTGCAATAATTGCACGGACAAGGGAATCCTAAACGCCATAAGTCATCGCTAAATTACACGCTTTGTTGGTTTGGTGACCATAGTACAAAAGTACTTGTGCGATGGAGAGCGCTCGAAAACCGAAAGTAAATTTTGGGATAATCCGGCCCCGAATACATCCCTAGTCCGAAATAAAAGGGTGCATCATTATCAAGCACCTGGGTTAAATACCAAAAAACCAAAACCCCCTAAAGGGTATGGAACCGTACTGGAGGGTTGGCTAAACGGACCCTGCAAAATTCATAGCACAGAGGGTGCCACTCCAACTCATAGCCTTCGAGCATGTTGGATACTACGGCAGGTGGCCAAAAGTGGCGAGGAGCTTCTAGCTTCAGAATCCCAGCCCAGCAACACCAGTACGGTGTTAACAGTCTTCGAGACTTTCGCATCAAATAACATGCGAAAACGAACACTCCGCAACCTTGCCGAAGTCTACCAAGTAGCAACAATAAATCCATGGAGTGACACGGCTATTACCTTTAATGCCAATGATGAACCTAAATTCCGAACAGCCCGAGCACCAGCCGCATTGGTCCTTAATCCGATAGTGGACGGATTTCGCCTTACTAAGGTACTCATGGATCGCGGCAGCGGACTAAACCTCATCTATGAGGAAACCCTCCGAAAAACAGAAATAGACTGGAACCGCATTGAGCGAAGCAGCACAACCTTTAGAGGAATAATCCCTAGCCGGGAAGCATGCTGCACAGGAAAAATCACACTGGACGTAGTGTTCGGCTCGCCGGACAATTACAGGTCCGAGGAGGTCACATTTCAAGTGGCCCCGTTCAACAGCGGATATCATGCTTTATTAGGACGAGAGGCATTCACAATTTTTCAAGCCATACCCCATTATGGGTACATGAAGCTTAAAATGCCCGGACCTAACGGAATCATCACTCTCGCTAGTGATCCGAACATAGCACTCAGCGCGGAAAACAAGACAGCCGCACTAGCCCTCGAGGCACCATCCAAAGCCCTAGCGGCTGAGGAACTCACCGCGATGCGCTCCACGGTGAACAGGGACGATGTGATACTTGATAAAAGATCCAAGTCCACTTCTTTTAAACCAGCGGATGAAATAGTCAAATTCCAAGTCCACCCAACGGACTCGCAAAGACGGGCTCCATTGGGGCACAATTAAACCCTGATGTAGACGCCGCACTACGAGAATTTCTACAAGAAAACTGGGACATCTTTGCCTGGCACCCTTCAGACATGCTAGGAATCCCACGTCGGTTGGCCGAGCACAGCCTAAATATCCTCAAAGGATTCAAGCTACCAAACAGGCTCTTCGGCGCTTTTCCGAACCCAAGAGACAAGCCATGGGAGAGGAGCTAGGCAAACTTTGGAAGCCGGATTCATCGAGATATAAAACATCCGGACTGGCTAGCAAACCCGGTGATGGTACCAAAGAAGGATAAATCCTGGCGCCTATGTGTTGATTTTAAAGACCTTAATAAGGCTTGCCCAAAGGATCCCTTCCCTCCCTCGAATTGATCAAATCATTGACGCTACAGCAGGACACGACTCATTGTGCTTCCTCGACGCTGCATCTCGCTACCACCAAATCAAGATGGCGGAGCTGCACCAAGCTGCAACAGCATTCATCACTCCATACGGCCCGCTCGCTTCAACACAATGCCCTTTGGGCTCAAAAACGCCGCGCAACATATCGGCGCATGATTGAGATATGTCCGCAAACCAGATCGGCAAAACAGTGGAAGCATATGTAGATGACGTGGTCGTCAAAACCAAGCACGTCGAAACTCTAGTAGACGACTTGAGGCTCACATTCGACAACCTTCAAAAATATGACATCAAGCTCAATCCGGAAAAATGCGTCTTCGCGCTCCAAACCGAAAGCTCTCGGGCTTCATTGTGTCCGGTAGAGGAATTGAAGGAAACCCAACCAAGATCCGAGCTCTGTCACAATTGGATATCCCAAAAGAGCTCAAACAAATACAAAAATTGACGGGATGCGTGGCAGCTCTAAGCCGCTTTATTTACCGTTTGGGAGAAATGGCGTTACCCTTTATCGCCTCCTCCGGTAAGACGAACACTTCGAGTGGACGGATGCCGCCACGGCCGGACTCGAAGAAATAAAGGCCATCTTGGCAACAAATCCGGTCCTGGCCGCGCCCAATGTGGGCGAACCAATGCTATTATATATCACCGCAACACATCAAGTTGTTAGAGCGGTGCTCGTTGTCGAACGAGAAACGGACGGACACCGGTTCCCTCTTCAAAAACTGGTTTACTATGTGTCCACTGTCCTAACTCCATGCAAGTCCCGGTACCCACACTATCAAAAGATAGCATACGCGGTGTTCATGGCATCCCGGAAGCTGCGACACTACTTTCAAGAGTGCTCGATAACGGTAGCCTCCGAAGTACCTCTTAACGACATTATAAATAACCGCGACGCGACGGGCCAGATTGCCAAATGGGCCATAGAGCTCCTTCCATTCGACATAACTTATAAGCCACGACGAGCTATTAAGTCGCAGGTTTTGGCCGACTTCGTGGCCGAATGGACTGAAGCCGAACTCCCTAAAGAGTACGGCGCATACTCCAATTGGATCATGCACTTTGATGGCTCCAAAATGTTGGCCGGCCTGGGGGCTGGCGTCGTCCTGACGTCCCCAACCGGGGACATAGTCCAACACGTCCTTCAGATAAGATATACGGACTCCAACAACGCAGCCGAATACGAGGCCCTTCTGCACGGCCTCCGGATGGCAGTCTCCATGGGCATTCAACGCCTAGAGGTGCGCGGGGATTCGAACCTCACAATATCTCAAATAAACGGAGACTTTGATGCCAAAGATCCGAAAATGGCAGCATACCGCAACGCGGTCCTAAAAATGTCAGCACGGTTCGAAGGGCTCGAATTTCATCATATAGCCCGGGATAACAACCAGGCGGCGGATATATTGGCGCGCATCGGTGCAAAACGCGATGCCGCCCCGCCCAACATCTTTTCGAACGGCTGTTCAAGCCATCCGTATTATGGGAAGGGAGTCCGCAATAACAACCCGGACCCAACCGCACCGCCTAACGCCAACACTCGACACAATCGGAGGCTCGCCACCGAGATAACACCTCCGCCCACGAAATAATGGCGGTTATCGCCCGCGGACGGAGCCATTCCTAGCCTACCTAACTAGGCAGGAACTCCCAAGACCAAAATGAGGCCCGCTGCATAGTACGGCGATCTAAAGCCTATAAAGTCCATGAGGAGAGCTTTATAAGAAAAGCACTACCGAGTCCTTCAAAGGTGTATCTCCAAGAGGAAGGGCGAAACCTCCTGGCTGAAATTCATGCCGGACTGGTGGGCACCATGCCAGAGCCCGGCCCTTGTAGACAAGGCCTTCTGTACAAGATTTTATTGGCCGACGGCTCTGGCAGATGCACAGGATTTAGTCCAACGATGCGTCGGTTGCCAGCTTTTTGCTAACCAAAGCCATATGCCACCCACCGCCCTCAAAACTATACCCATCACCTGGCCGTTCGCTGTCTAGGGGCTTGACATGGTTGGACCCCTTAAGGGAGGAACCCACAAGCAAAAATACCTATTGGTCATGGTGGATAAATTCACCAAATGGATAGAGGCCAAGCTCGTTAAAACGGCCGAATCCGACCGGTGATAGACTTCATATCGGGGTAGTGCACCGTTACGGTGTCCCCACAAGATCATCACGATAACGGCACCAACTTCACGGCCGATGAGGTCAAATTATGGTGCAAAAACATGGGCATCAAGCTCGACACGCCTCGCCTATCACCCTCAAACCAACGGCCAAGTCGAACGAGCAAATGGTCTAATCATGAGTGGCATTAAACCCAGACTAGTGCGGTCCCTCAAGGAATCTAACACGCACTGGGTTGAGGAGCTCGACTCCGCTGCGGACCACGCCGAATCGTACCACCGGATTCACACCATTCTTTATGGTGTACGGCGCAGAGGCAGTCTTGCCCTGCGACATAATACATGACTCACCTCGTGTGTGCATGTACGAAGAAAGAGAAGCCGAGCTCGATCGGCAGGACAGTTTGGACGCATTGGAGGAGGAGCGCGACGTGGCAAAGGCTCGTTCCGCATTTTATCAACAGCAAGCTCGAAGATATCAAAGCAGGGAAGTACGGGCCAAAGCTTATAACGTTGGTGAACTAGTTCTACGCCTGCCGGACAAGAAAAAGGACAAACTCAAGCCCAAATGGGAAGGTCCCTTCATCATCGACCAGGTCCTGACCGGTGGAGCATACCGTCTGCGAAGCGCGTTGGACAACCGACTCGAGCCGAACCCATGGAACACAGCCTGTCGGGGATATACCCCGCGGTGTAAACCGGCCGGAAGTTAACCTGGCCGGACTTGGCAGTTTATTTGAGGTCCCGCTGGCACTTGGCGATATTCATCCGTGACCCGCCAGACTGGCGATTACAAAGAACTCCGCCAGACGTTGTAACTCATGGTGACCCGCGGACGGGTCGAGGAGCGACAAGACCGGTGGCCCGTCTGGCGGTTCATGAAGGCGGTTCAACTATTGTGGGCCGGTTTAAGAGGAAAGGCATGAGGAATATTTACCTTACAAGGAGTTAAGACCAGGACTTGTATCCGGTTTGCATTAGAGATAGACTAGTCCTAATCCTAATAGGACTCCACATGTAACCCGCCCCTTCAACATATATAAGGAGGGACAGGGCTCCCGAAAGAGGGACAAGCTACAAGCAAGAAGAAGCAATCTTAGGGCTAGACACAAAGAGGAGAGCCGGTTTACGGCGACTCCCTCGTGATGATAATGAGACCTAGCCTCAAACAGCATGTAGGGTTTTTACCGGATGATGTTTCCCGGGGCCCGAAGCTGTCTAAACCCTTGTCTTGCATGTTGATCTGCCCTGCGTCTCTTGATTCCGCTCAACCCCTCTCAAGCTACCACATAGATGCGTTGGCCTCGCGACTAAGTCCTCACACTAGGACATCTGCCGTGACAAAACCACGACAGTTGGCGCCCACCGTGGGGCCTGCGCACAGTGGTGTGGAGTTCTTGGAGGGATCTCTCCCAAAGGTTGAGAAGTTCGTAAATTTCCGGATAAAGAAGAATCGGTTTGGAAGGGTCTACGTTTGCAATCCACGAGATCTGCGTTTGATGAAAATTAGGGTTTCGTGCAGTACGACGGTTGATCATGATCCGGCAATCCGTTGAGTCAAAAAACGAATCGGTATCTGCTGCATTGAAAATATGGCTGTTGTGACCTGCCGTTGTGGTGACTATTGGATCAAGAGCCTCTGTTAAAATTGTTGAGTCGCCGCCGGGTCAAGCCCCTGCTTCCTCGCTGGGAAATACATGGACTGCAAGTTCATCAGGAAATTTAAGGTTTTGCGTTCTTGTGTGGCTGGGCTTTGACTCTGACTCTGACTCCGCCGCTGGGCTTTGCCCACGCCAGCAGTCTGCGCCACAAGCCGCTGGCCGCCTTGCTTCTCATCTTTCACTTGCTACTACTCTAAGTTGCATCCGCCCAATTACGCGGCTAGAATCGCTGCCGCCCAACGCTGCAGCTGCGGCCAAGTCGCCGCTGCTCACTTTCACACCCGCGGCCGCAGCCGCTGTCCTCTATGGCCTCGCCTTACGTCGTCAAGCGCCTGGCCAGTTTGCCGCTCCACTGCTGTTCGCTTCGCGTCGCTTTTAAGCCGCGTCAACCGACCATGCAACTTGCAGTTATGCCTATCCTTACACGGGCAAGATGATCTTCAGAGTGCCATTGTTCGCGAGTGAACCGCTAGGAATTAGTCTCTAAAAAGAGCTGGGACTGCGGCCTGGTGCAGTTTTCTTTCCTGATGTTTATAACTACCTCCAAGTTTAAGTGGTGTTAGCAGTGGGAAATCTCAAGTGAGCAGACATGCCGTGGCTGAAATTACATATTGCTAGTGCTACTTATACGTGGAGATCAAGAGCCTACCGTTTCTTCATCACATCAAGACAAAGAAAAATAAAGAGACAAAACAGGAAAGGTCACGTGGAGCGGCGTCCGGTGTTATTTAGAATCAGCATCCACATTCATCTGACAAATATATCAGGTGCTATTTTTTCTATCTATTTTTACGTATTGTTTCATCAAGGACAATTACTTGGTCCATAATATATTTTGTGCGGTGACAATGATTCATTATCGCTGGTGCCATGCTGTGCCTATGGAGGTGTGCGTTAGCACCATCATGCATCTGGCGCTCGCACCAGCCATCGTTGAATGGGTGTGCTAAGCTGCCTCCCGTGCAACTTGATCTACATCAACTCGCTGGAACCACGCGCAATCGACTCGCCGTCTGCGCTGATTGCATCGCTCCTGCGATTGACTCGCATCCGCAACGACTTACAACACCGTGGCCGACTCACTGTCCGTGCTGGCTTACAAACGTCGTGGCCGACTCACCCGTTCGCACCGGTTTACCATGCCGCGGCCGGTTCACCCATGAACGACTTCAACTTCATCTAGCGATCATCAATTTCATGGCGGATTATTTCCGGCCTGGCACATCAGGTGATATCCATCTAAAATATATTTAATTGGTACATATTATTTTGTCAAAGAGCAGTTTATCTTTGTCTTGGTCTGCAATATTGTTGATGCAGGACAATTGTTCACTACATCAAAACGATGTGGTTAACTTGCCTGTCCGCGCCGGTTTACAACACCGTGGCCGGTTCATCTGTCCAAGCCACCTTTAATACTGTGGACGTCTCTACCGTCCATTTATTGCGGCCTGGTCTACATCAACATACCAGGCCGCACCTGTCTGCATGAGCAAGTCACAGCTTGGGTAGCCCGGTTTTCTTTCAAAACGGAGGCAAATTATCATATACTATCAACCGCCGTCTACACCGGATGGCTCAATGGGCAGGCGCACAAGTCGCCGCCACTACAGTTTGGTTAACTTCAAATCGCCATTGGAAGGAACCATTGGCGAGAAGGTTGACCACGGCTCATACGGGATCATTTATAACCCGCGCAGTCATCACAACCTTACAGGATTCACATCGTGTTATCAACACCAATGATATACAAGTTATGCCGGTTTATATCGCGGTCAAATATGGAGAGTTTCAAGCCAACTCCTCGAGTCACCTTGAGACTCGGGGGCTACAATGACATGACTAAGCAAATCTTGCCAGTTTCAACAAATTTAAGAACCCCAGGACGATGGAGGGAAAGATAACCCGGTCCCAGAGGCTACTGTTATTTGAAGTCCGTCAGAAAATTTCCAGCTTAGTAAGTATATGACAGTTACAAAATCCCGGCTCAATGAAGAAGTTCCGGATCATCAGAAAGGATTCCGGTTTAAAATCCGGCTCAAGGGAAGTCAGTCTCACTGAAGCTCTCAAGTATCCGGTTTACAATCCGGTTCAAGGGAAATATATTCTCCCACAAAGCTCTCAAGCGCTCAAATCCGGTTTAAAAATGTCCGGTTCAAAAAGGAATTAACTTCTAGCAAGTTCGAGTTGATAGGCCATCAGAAAATTTCCGGCTGAAAATGAAGATTCCGGTTTATAATCCGGTTCAAGGGAAAGATGTCTCCCACAAAGCTTTGAAGCTCTCAATGTCCGGTTCAAAATCCCGGTTCAAGAAGGAGTTATCTCTTGCAAAAAGTTAAAGGGTGCCAAAGAGGACCTGCTGCCATGATGCGCGGTCCAAACATGGGTATCATGCCTTATTGGCTTATTATATTATTGATCACTTGGGGGCTTGGTCGTATCCGAACCATAGCCACGCCTCTTGATCGGCCTAGTGCTACAACATCACTTGGGGGCTTGGTCGTGTCCGAACCAATGCAACACCTTTTGATAGGCGAAAGCCACCAGATCACTTGGGGACATGGTCAAGTCTAAACCAGTCACGCCTCTTGATCAGCCTAAGGCCATAGAGTCACTTGGGGGCTTGGTCGAACCCGAACCATTGCCACGCCACTTGATCGGTATAATGCCACGTTTCAGTTGGGGACCTGGCTGACTTGAACCATAGCTACACCTTATTGGGAGCTTGGTCGTGTCCGACCATGGTAACACCATCTGGTCGGCTCAGTAAAGCCTCTTTTTGCAAACGGTTTTATCATTGCCTTTGCTTCCATATTTTTTCATAACTGATATTTGATTTTTGTTGCGCTTTTAAACTGACATGGTTAATCCGTTTCAAACTGTCAATTACAAATTGGTGGAACACGGTCAAATCCTAATCCGGAGACTATCTGCCCGGTTTGATTTTATGTTGCCATCTTATTATGGAGTAAACCGGTGTTCATTAACCCGGCTTGACTTTCAATTACAAATTGTCAGTACATGATCAAATCATAATCCGGAGACTATCCTCCCGGTCTGGTTTGACTACGAGTCGTCGATATTATATATGGTTAAACGGTGTTTATCACAACCCGATGCGGTTTATCATAAACCGACACGAGTATGAAAGGAGTTATCATTACTCAAGATTGGGGTTATCACCCTTACTACAAAAGTTGGTAAACCAATGATGTGATTCAATGTAACAGGTATGATATATTTCATTGATTATTCTTAAGTGCAGCCTTGGTTATAAACCTAGGTTATATGTTGGGCATTATGACCCGTCCGTGATAAACCGCCGGGACACTTTAAACTTGTTGTATGCACGAGACAGGTTGAATAAAGCATGATGATAAATTATCGGTGTTTATTAAACCAGCCCGGCTTTAAGGCGATAAGTCATGGGTATATGATGAGAAATTATCCGGTGTTTGTTAACCCGGCTGGCTTTGGACTATAAGTCGCCTTGCACATATTTGGATTATGCGCCATTGGAATCATGCACTTATAAATCATTGGGTTATATTATTCAAATAGCCAAACTTGGCTGAATTTTCATTATGATATTGAATGAATAAGGTTTTTCATACCAGATTATATTATCTTGAATAAGCCAACATGGCTAGATTTTTATTATGGTTATCAATAACCAATATTATGATTGAGGTTTTCAAAGTCGCTTTAGCGCAATGGCTATTATTTTATCAAAGGATATGATTTATTCTACAATGGAAGGAATAGTCGAGTCGCTGCGCAGCTTCACGACCCGGCACTTGGGGGCTACATTATTCAAATTGAGATTACATGCAAGTCTCATGTCGCTGCAAGCATGCACCATGATACTTGGGGCTAATGCAAAGTCATTTTATTGGCCTTATTGAAGACCCGACTCATCATATCATAATGAGCCGGCCCTTGGGGGGCTACACATCGCTGCTCAAGTCTACATGATCATATTTATAAAGTCCCTGCTCATTATTGCATAATGACCCGACCCTTGGGGGCTACATTGGTTGAAGTTTTATGGGCATCAGCCAATTACAAGTCCCAGGTTGCTGCAAGCATGACAACCCGACACTTGGGGGCTACATAAAATGGAGTATTCAGTTTTTACTGGTGACTGGGATAAACAACATGGATTGATCCGGATTGATCCGGTGTCACCAATTATTATGACCCTGTGTCTGCAACCCGGCATCATCAATAATCATGAACCGGTGTTGGCAACAATCATGAACCGGCGTTAGCAACAATCATGACCCGGAATTATCAAGTTTTTATAACCCGACAGTCTTTGGCAATGATAAAACCGGCAAGTTCTGCATCTTCAAACCGGTTGAATATCAGATGAGTATTTCAAGACCAATATTTCTTAAACCGGCACTTTGGAAGCCGACTCAAGTGGATTATTCTTCACAATATTTTTCCATAAGAAGCCAACATCAGCAATTTGAGTATGAAGCTGGTTATTGACCCGGATTTTCTAGAAGGAGGAAATGACAAAGGACTTAAGGACGATTAGGTGCCGGTCTACAAGAATTCTTAACCCGGAGCACAACCTGCCAAATTTGTTCTGGTGTTTATTTTTCAGTATAAGTTTACCATGGATAAATCCAAGCTAAACTTGGGGCTAATGTCGAGGATATACCTCATGGTGTAAACCGGCGGAAGTTAACCCGACCGGACTTGGCGGTTTATTTGAGGTCCGCGGCACTTGGCGATATTCATCGGTGACCGCCCGGACACGGCGATTACCAAAGAACCCGCCAGACGTTGTAACTCATTGGTGACCCGGCGGACGGGTCGAGGAGCGACAAGACCCGGTGGCCCGTCTGGGCGGTTCATGAAGGCGGTTCAACTATTGTGGGCGGTTTAAGAGGAAAGGCATGAGGAATATTTACCTTACAAGGAGTTAAGACCAGGACTTGTATCCGGTTTGCATTAGAGATAGACTAGTCCTAATCCTAATAGGACTCCACATGTAACCGCCCCTTCAACATATATAAGGAGGCAGGGCTCCCGAAAGAGGAAAAGCTACAAGCAAGAAGAAACAATCTTAGGGCTAGACACAAAGAGGAGAGCGGTTTGGCGACTCCCTCGTGATGATAATGAGACCTAGCCTCAAACAGCATGTAGGGTTTTTACCGGATGATGTTTCCCGGGGCCCGAAGCTGTCTAAACCCTTGTCTTGCATGTTGATCCGCCCTGCGTCTCTTGATTCCGCTCAACCCCTCTCAAGCTACCACATAGATGCGTTGGCCTCGCGACTAAGTCCTCACACTAGGACATCTGCCGTGACAAAACCACGACACAGCCCGTCTACGAAGATTCTACACCTAAGTGCCGGACTCCAAGTTCGTCTCCTTCCTCCGTCCACATTTTTTTATTTTTGTTGTCTTTTATTTCTCTCCTTCCTCCTCCTTCTTTTTTGCAGCCTCTAGAGGCTCGTTTGCGCTTTGTTCGCACATATTTGACGCGCTGTACGCGCTCATTATACCTGGGGGCTTCTTTACCAGAAGCTTATTGTATACGGGCTTCATGCCCAACACATGCGTTAAACTTCCGCATGTACCTTTTATTCACCATTATATGCATCGATATGACTTAAGTTTTGGCCAAGCTGGGTTGCCTGGCTCCTGTGCTTACCCCTACGTTCCCGATTGTTCGGCTAGGTGGTAAAGGAGCACCTCTGCGATTATTCTGCCGGGTCAGCCGGATGTGTACCTCGGTGGGTGAAGCGAAAGCTAAGCGTTCTTAAGGGAATATTGATTCGGTGAACTGAAAGATGATTTTAAACTATTTACCCATCTGCCCCGGATGATTTTACGCTTCGTAGCAGCTTTGACATGCACTTTAGGGCATGCATCCCAAATGAAAGGAACCCTTAGCGGAACTATTCTCCGTGGAAGATGTTTCTTACTATCCATGTAATATAACATAACTAGTTGGGCACTTATGCGATACAACACTAATGACCCCTCGCCTTGTCTCCATGCATACCACGGTTCTTATATAACCGAAGGTATTACGACACACTCCGGACTATTGGGTCACGAGGTCGAGCGAAAAGGTCCGCTATGACAAGCGATCTACAATCCGGCTAGAAGACATTTTTCATGTCATATTTATTTACAAAGTCAACTTGACTCATTGTATTCCTCCTCAATGCCATCTAACGTGCTATCTAATTTACAATCTTGCTGAGAATACTTGGCGGCCAATTCTACTTGGCCATACACTAAACTTCATAGGATCTCCTTCCCATCGAGGCCCCACAGTCCGACCTCGGCCATGTGGTTTGGGTCAACCGTGTACAGCGTCTTCACCATGGCCCAGCCTCCCTGGCGCCGACGGCAGCGAGCCGATATCTTCCATAGTCGGAGCGCGCCGTGCTCCTTGAAGCCACTCCGCCAGCTCTCCAATGCCTTGAGGCGAGGAGATAGATAGCCACAAGGCCTGGCCGGCGCCTTTCATCACCTGTCGAACTTCGTTCGTACGGTACTTGATTCGGGAAGAAGATCACCGAAGAACTGGGCATCTCCTCTTCGGGGCGACCTGTGAGCAAACCTACATACATGTTTATGTTAGTCGCCTTCCTCGCCGAACTCTTTCAAAGTTCGTTCAAGCACTTACTAAAAAAGCCGCGACAAAGCCGTCGATTCTCCTTTACGGAGTCAGACAACTGGGCACGGACATCCTTTAGTTCCTCACCCAGCTGGGTGTTGGCATCTTGGAGGTTATTTTTCTCCTGCCGCACCCTCGTAAGCATGCTCTCGCTTGACCTTTAGCTGGCGTAAGAGCTGTTGCTTGTCCGGATCTAATCGGCGCCATCTGCAATATTTTGTCGAGATCTACACACCGCCGCACTTCATAAACTATTTATCTTTTGAAACATATGTTACGGAGGGGTCTCTGGCTCCCCTGTTGTGGCTAGTCTTGACCTCAAGTTGGGCCTTGCATTCTTCAAGCTCCTGGGATAGTCGGGTATTCTTTTCTGTAAAATCCTGCATAACAAATGATCCTTAAATCAGTTATTCTAACTATTTTAAGTCTCGGGGGCTATTGGCATATATAACTGTCAAATTTTCTCACCCGTATGTCCTTTACATACTGCTCCGTGGCTCTGGCTATACCATCTTGAGCGGCATGGAGGTGCGCATCTCCCCAATCGAAGGCATTCAAGGCCTCTTGGGAAAACACGCGTCACGAAGAACCGTCCGGCGGCGCCTATGATTCATGGCGCTCTCCACCTCGGAGTTGGTGGTGGACAATTTGTCGGCATCCTCTGTCGGAGCATCCGTCGCACGTCTCGTGCTCGCCTCAGCCTCCGGACCCGGCTTTGAAGCCTGGACGGTGAAGGTTCAATTGGCAACCTCTCCGGACTCAGTCCGGCGAGCGCTCTTTTTCCTGAAAAGAGCGTCAGCGTTAGTACGCCTTCCAGGAATCCATCCTAGGAACATGGTGACACGCTGTACCATTGCGGTGGAGTTTCAATCCGGACCGCACTCCTTTTTAGCCTGCGGGGCCGTACTGCCCTTTGTTGGCCAGCCGCCGCGGGCTCGGCTTCCTGCCTCGAAGGTACCCCCTGCGAAACACCATTGGTATACGGTGATCAAAAAATATGCATGGGTGGGTCATTATCAGGATTTTGGGACCTCGGTCTCGATTACTCGTGAGGCTGGAAGTATTCCGGTGTCGGCCGTAATGGCAACCAAAGCATTGTCGATGCTAAGTTGGTAGAACACCCGTCGATCAACTCCACCTTTATATCCGGATCCTCTTGGAGGTCGGATCGAGGACCGTTCGGATCCTCGGGTTGTGGGGCGAGCTGTGTATCTTCTCCACAGTCCGGCGCAGTTCTGCGCGAAACCATGAAATGAGATATTTAACCACGGGAACATGGATCGGACAGGTCACAAAGATGTTTGCTTACCCAGCTTCGAGGATTATTCAAGAAAACTCCTTGATGGATTGGCGGAGGAAATCCTCCTCCTCCCCTTTATACATGGCAGACAAGATCTTCACCAGTTCGGTGACCGATCCCGGCCCTTTGCGGCCATGGCGGGTGGCATCGTCCTCCCCGTTGAAGTCCCACATGGGGTGGCCCCTATATTGGAGCGGCTCGAACCGGAACCATGAAGGCCGGGGGAAGAAATCCCTTGGTTTGGAGTATAACTAGCTCGCTATGCGGGACTGAGCATCTCTCCCAGTTTCCAGGCTGAGGGCTGGGAGTGCGAGAGGAGGAGCCGCGTCGACTGTCCATGATGGAATGGGCTTTGGTCAGGGGTGCTCCGATGAAAGCTCTCAAAGGAGGGATGATGTGACTCAGATCTAGATCCTCGCCCCTTTTATAGGCAGCTCATTTGCGCAGCTAGGGGGGTAATTGTAAAAGTACCCTGGCCTTTCACATTCATTCAAACACGTGGAAGATGGCCATTATTGGACGTAGAAGCCAAGGAGCGCAACATTTATCAGAAGTCGGACACTATTCAACAAGTATATGGAATTTGGAGAAGAACCCACCTCGCAATGCCGAAGACAATCAACGCGCCGGACTCATCTTCATTGAAGCTTTGGTTAGAGAGACTCTTGAGGATTACGGATTAGGGGTGTCCGGATAGCGAACTATCACCGTTGGCGGACTCTGGATTATGAAGATACAAGATTGAAGACTTTGTCCGTGTCGGATGGGACTTTCCTTGGCGTGGAAGGCAAGCTTGGCGTCTGATAGGTAGATCTCCTACCATTGTAACCGACTCTGGGTAACCCTAACCTATCCGGTGTCTATATAAACCGGAGGGTTTTAGTCCATAGGACGAACAACAATCATACCATAGGCTAGCTTCTAGGGTTTAGCCTCTACGATCTCGTGGTAGATCTACTCTTGTACTACCCATATCATCAATATTAATCAAGCAGGAGTAGGGTATTACCTCCATCGAGAGGGTCCGAACCTGGGTAAAAACATCGTGTCCCTTGTCTCCTGTTACCATCCGCCTAGACGCACAGTTCGGGAACCCCTACCCGAGATCCGCCGGTTTTGACACCGACACCGGTCGTTGGATGTAAATCCAACAGCTAACATGTCAGAATCATTTGTTGACTAAATTGACAACAACTTGCGTTGGCTTCGACCTATTGGCCCACATTTCAGCCTCCAAAAATGTGGCACGTATTCAACCCATTTTTTCAGAATTTACAGTCTCTTTTTTACGCGGTAGAATTTACAGTCAATTTGATCTTTTTTTTTGAATTACAATCCATTAGCTGGGCTAGATGAAAGAATAATGTAGCGTCCATGCGGCCTATTTATTTTATTTCCTAAAAAATCACAGACCATTTGCACTTTTTCAAAATACACGATTTTGCTGGGCTGATTCTAATTATAATGTTGGGTTGGGCCAGCAATGTTATCAAAAAATAAAAAGGGGCTGAGCATTTTGTTATAAATATATTTAAATAATAAGTGATATTATTACATTCGTCCTTAAATCTTACCAAGCTTTTGTACACAATCACTAGGATTTTCGTGCCAAAACAATCCAGGATTTTTTTTAAGAAATTATTTTTATAAGTTAATAAGATGTGGAATACTGTTTTCTTACATGTGTAAGTATCTGTTAAATATATAATGACAATAAAAATAATATATAATAACATATAAAATAATTTAAATATATATAATATAGTTAGAAGGGAAACATAAGTTGGACCTGGCGTTCCTATTCTTATATAGAAAAATAGAACAGATCTCTGCGTTTTTTCTTCAAAAAAATACATAAATTGGGCTGCCGATGTTTCAGGAAAAATAAAACCTCGGATGGGAGGTCCATAGGCCGGTCGATACATGACGGCCAAGAAAATACAAACAGGCCTATGGACCTCCCATCCGAGGTCGTGGGCTGCACATGTTAAAAATGAAAGCCTAGACGGGGCAGCCCAAAACCCAGCTGATACTTGTTGCCCCAGTGATAATAAATGATACCTGCCAGCTCCCCAGCTTCATTGTGAATTTATCTCCTATAGTAACTACGTTGAAGCACCTAAAAAAATGTAACTATGTTGACAAACCCGTGGGCCCCAATGTCAGTAAAGCATTAGGAGGAAGTATTTTTTCGATGAGGCAGCTTGCGTACGACCATAGACACAGTGGGTCCCATTTGTCCGCTCTCCACGCACAGTCCTATCAGATTCCTCTCGTTTGTTCAGCATGTTCTAGCGGCAGGGCAGCGGCGTGGCGGCGCTACAAAAGCGCAGGAGGGATCCGACCATCGAGGAAGTGCCTTATTAACTTGAAACTCTTGAACTAGCCTAGTGGCCAAGTGACACTACCCGACAGCTGCTCCGCCGGGTTCGATTCCACACTGCAAGGAAAATATCTCCAATTTTTTTGCCTCTGCCTTTATTGACACGTGGGTCCCCATTGTCATCTATGCACACCACGTCCAACACTTGCCAAAACTTCGTCCCACGTTTTCTCTGTATTTCGCACACTCGACATTGTGTGGGCATTTTGAAAATAGCATATCTTTTTGACTGTGCATCATATGAAGATGTGCTATGCATGAATGTTGATCAACATGATGTTAACTGGCTGGTAGTTCCATTTTCGACCATGAATAAAACTTCCAACATGATGTTAACCCTGTTTGAAAAGGCCGTGTTAATATAAATGCTCGCCTCCGAAAGTTGTAGTTTCTTATCTGAAACTGAAGTTGCGATTTCTTATCTGAAACCGAAACTTGCGTTTCTTCTCTGAGAATCACATTATGCACTTTTATACTCCTATGAATCTACATTTTTAAGTGCTAAAATAGATCTCTAGAATTCATAAAATACTTCATATGCTCAATCTGCAAATATGAAATTCAAAAGACATTCATATCTGAAAGTACTCTCAAAATACACAACACAAAGCACAATTCACAACCTGAAAATACCGACAACCTGGCTCCTCCGATAATTCACAACCTGCCCGACTATTGGGCTGGAGGCAATCCCTCCTATTCCTCGGCGAGACAATCGCCCGTGAGGCGATCTGAGCAGCGAGGA